>JASEVX010000006.1:24268950-24763950 GCA_031761405.1 Serripes groenlandicus
GGAAAGATCAGGCAGCGGTATCACAGACGAAAATAAGGCTATGTGAGTGTGGCGTTTTTTGGTATTTTCACATATATATGCATACCAGAGAGAGTCTTTGCGTCCGCGTGTGTCCTTTACTATTGTGTTCTGTAGATATGTTATTGTTGACATATGTCATCTCATTTTCTGGACATGGCAAATAAGGCTCGCCGATTGATGTACGATATAAGACTCAATTCTACGATACATGTATTGGAATCAATTAACGGTACATGTGTTTGACCTGTCTTGCACCTAAGCCTTTCACTTTTCACAAATGTATAGTGCGGTTCTAGGAATTAGTGGGGAGAATTGGAACAGACGATACATTGTGATGCGAGAGCGGGTTCGGATCGTTATAAAAGATGTTTAAAAAGAGCGCACCGGATCTTCTGTCGATCATCTTTCATCGGTACGTTCATGATGTTACGTCTAGGCTAAAATTTACGTTTTAGTATCTTTGTAAACTTGTTTTACATTTAGTTTTTTTACTTTAGAGACTTTATATTATGAATTCAACATGGACGATCCGAATAAAGGAATGGAAACAAAGGTTACCATGATTGTTTTATTCTATTTGCGTTATAAATTGCGAATGTATTGAACTTATGTTAGCCAGATACCGTTCCCGGTACGTGACATTGAACCATAATGTCACTGCTGCCTTTGTTACAATGTGTAACATTATGTCGGATATATTCACGCACTACATCTCGAGAATTTCAAAAGTATCCTGTAACAACTATCCTAGATATTCTGTTCAAAGTGTGATTTTGTTAACTATATTTTAAAACACTGGCATCATCATTTTCTTTAGGGTTCAGATAATGGTTCTTAAACCCGGTGATATGAATTTAAAATTAGGTGACTGCAGCCTTTTTCTCAAAATATCAACAGTGCCTGTTGTTGATTTTAAATCTATATTTTAAAATACTGGCATCATCATTTTCCTTAGGGTTCAGATAATGGTTCTTAAACCCGGTGATATGAATTTAAAATTAGGTGACTGCAGCCTTTTTCTCAAAATATCAACTGTGCCTGTTGTTGAGAATATGACGTTTTAAAAAAAGTTAAGTACCATTCAATTAAGATAGTGCTGTTGAGAGTTTGCCTTTTCAATTGAAACAGCCAAATGGATATAAAACACGACATGCATCCTTTATCTAGCTAAATCCTGAGTTATTTTAGTTAGAATAAATTTATTCACATATCTGGCGAAAAATGCTTCAGGCTCGATGTCTGTTTCCTTGAGCATCATAATCCAATACTCGCATCGTTCGTGTGTAATAGTCCTAAAGACAGAACCGGCTCTTCATTATATTCGAACCCGGGGCATATAACGCTCTACCATTATTTTAAACTCACAACACACGTTTGACCTTTGGCAGTTTAAGTCTTGCGAGAGTGCCGTTGGAAAAAGGTCATCTAATTAGCCTAATAAGAATACTGGATAATAAACGACGGATCATGGATTAGTGTACAACCGCCGTGATATGACTGAAATACGATTGAACACAACATAAAACGCAAATGATCAGGGTTATTAGTCCAAAAGATATATCTGTGATCGGCAACCGGTCCTAATTATATGTTTTATATGGAGCGGCGCTCTATACAATCCAACCTTTACGTAATAATTTCACGTCACGTAAAGTGTTTTAGATGAACAAATATTAAGTAAGCATGACCAAAGAAAACCAACCTTATCGTAATAACATGTATTACACCTGTAAACTAATATCCGCCTGCACATCAATGCTATCGGATTCTAGCAAAAAATGTTTTTCAGACCTTTCTTGAAACATTCTTAGACTTATTGACGGACCAATACTGCAGAGTTAAATAACTCGTAAGCTGATTTGGATCCACACCGGTCGAATAAGGTGTGTTTTCACAGAGCACCGCTCAAATAAATACAAACGTTCGAACAATTATACAAGCAGTTAATACCAGCGCCGAATGACCGCCTCAGTGGTGTAGTGGTAGAGCGTCCGCCTCGGTCATACCATAAAGTCTAAATGGTAGTAATGGCTGACCTCCTTGGTGCCCATGGTTGTTGGGATAGCATTACGACTGACTGGCTGTTGTCAGGATGAATGGACCAGGAATACTGGTAACTTACCCAGGAAACGCCGTGCTTCAACTGAAACATTGTTAAAAGCGGTGTAACACACCAAACAATATACCAGCGTCGAAGATAATCGTTTCTTCGCCGGAATACAGGTAAAAACGTGTTCAGTGTTAGCCCGTTAGACTGTAACATTCTGTTTCTTTAAATGTAACTACACCCGGTTATAGTGCAGTCTTCGTCGCGTGATCAGGTCCCTGACTATCCTGCGTATCTGCTCAGGTTTTTTCTGGATCTGCACGGTTCGCTTATAAGTCAAGAAGGTTTCAAAAATTGTCCATTTTGATCTCACTGAATAGATTCCTAGGTTTTATTTGATTTGTGTGGAGCTATTTTATAAAACAGTGCGATACAGATAAGTGCCAATCAAACGGATCATTTGTGCTTGTATACCTGACGTTTGACTTGGTTGCGGTCACACGTTGAACTCTCGGAATCAAAGTTGTAATAAGCTTTGCTTTGCTTCGCCACCTTTCGCTGAAAAGCCAGGATTTGATGATACCACTTGAATGAAGTCAGTCGGATAAGGGATTAAGCCTCTGTAATGCCTCATCCATAGACTCTGACCTACGGTGGCACAGAGGTGACATGTGTGCGATTTTATTTATCTCGTTCCCACGACATAATATCTCGTTCCCACAAGATAATAACTCGTTCCCACGAGATATTATGTCGTTCCCACGAGATAATTAAGTCGTAGGAACAAGATAATAACTCGTTCCCACGAGATAATAAGTCGTGGGAACGAGATAATTAAGTCGTTCCCACGAGATAATAACTCGTTCCCACAAGATAATAACTCGTTCCCACGAGATATTATGTCGTTCCCACGAGATAATTAAGTCGTTCCCACGAGATAATAACTCGTTCCCAAGAGATAATAAGTCGTGGGAACGAGATAATTAAGTCGTTCCCACGAGATAATAACTCGTTCCCATGAGATATTATGACAATTTCACCAATATTATTCAGTCTCTTTATCGAAGACCTTGAGATGTCCTTACAATCCGATTTTGATAGTGGTCTATCTATCCAAGACTTGTGTATAATCACTCTGTTATTTGCTGATGATATGATAATTGTTGCCGAAAATGAGATTGATTTACAACGCTCATTAAATAATTTAAACCAGGACTGCGATAACTGGAAACTCGACGTGAATACAGACAAGACCAAGATCGTGGTTTTTAGAAAACGTGGTAAATTAAAATCCAATGAACAGTGGGTATACGCAGATAACCCAATTGAAATAGTCAACGATTTTAATTACGTAGGATGTACTTTTAATTTCACGGGTTCTTTCACACTTAATAACCAGATGTTGTACGGGAAAGGTCTTAAAGCTATGAATGTTCTACTTTCAAACCTGAAACGTTATAACACATCTCCAAAAGTAGCGCTACAGTTATTCGATGCTTTTGTTACCCCTATACTCTATTATGGTTGCGAAGTCTCTGGGTTTACAAATGCAAACACTCTGGAAAAACTACATTTAAAATTTTGTAAAAGGATTCTTGGGGTAAGACAGTCTACATGTAACGCGGCAGTGTACGGGGAGTTAGGTAGATATCCTCTTTATATTAATCGCTATGTAAGAATTTTACAATACTGGTTTAAACTTATACATACCGATAATCTAATACTATCGTCAATTGCTCAGGATGCCATGCTCGAAAAAAATAATTGGTTCACTAAACTACGTAATCTTTTAAGTAGCCGTGGCTTTGCTTACGTTTGGGACAACCCGTGCTCAGTGAACGCTAAACATTTTACTAATATATTTAAACAAAGGTTAATCGACACATTTTTACAAAAATGGTACCAAGATATTGAGACTGGGCGCACTCTTAGTACATTATATAAGCATTTAAAATCCGATTTTGGTCAGGAAAACTATCTAAACTTAAGTATTAGTAGAAATTTACGCGTTGGTCTCACCAGAATTCGAACATCTGTCCATAAATTACGAATAGATACCGGTAGGTTTGCTGGTGAAAGGGTAGATCGACACGAACGTTTATGCACGTACTGCCAAATGGGCGAAATGGAAGATGAATTCCATTTTATCCTACAATGTCCATACTATTTAGATATTAGAATCAAATTTGTAAAAAAGAAATATTGGAAAAACCAATAATAAAGGTGACCTTATCAACCTTTGTAAATTTATTACCTTTTCTTTTCATAAACGCAACAATGATGTGCTTTGATATATATGTATTGTATGTATGTTGATATGTTTAATTTCCTTTCTTTACCAAACTATACACGATGAAATATAGAAACGTATGTACATGGCATACTTTAGTTCCTGTACGTCTTTGACATTGTTTGGATATGATAATACGATATGTGGCAGCATGCATATGTGTATGTAAATAAAGTGATATGATATGCCATATGTCTTTTACTACATATTCATCTGCATGGTATAGTTGGCTATTACCTTTTTAAAGCTTCTAATATGACAAAGCAGTTTGTCCTCCAAAACTATATTGAGACCATTCTTTCCTTGATACACACATATATAAAAAAATTCTTGTATATTTGTAAATGACCATAAACTTTGTAAAGTTTGAGTCGATAAAATATTCTGATTCTGATTCTGATTCTATGTCGTGGGAACGAGATAAATAAAATCGCACACATGTCACCTCTGTGCCACCGTACTGACCTCACAATGTTCAATGTATGGAATGACAGTTAGGACTTTGAAACATTTTGTACTGTTCCATGATTAACTTTCAAAACGTTTATGTTACAATCTGCGTCCTGTTGCAGAGGAACTGTTATACTTTTTCCCACATGCAGACGGTTTTTAATGCACGTGCAAAGGAAGAGGTTTGAAAACATCATCTGCATTCATAATGCGTAGACAAAGGCTTGTTATTTTGACTTACCAGGCGTTTTATATGCGAACCTTCGCAACGCTGGTTTTTACTTCATAAGGATCATGATTGTTGTCAGTCCACTCGGCAGTTTTATAATATCAACGTCTGTGCGAACAGAACCAAGACATATTGATGTGCGATTAGTAAATGTACAACATATCGACGTTCACCATTTCTTCTACGAGATATTGCATCATTGATTTTCATAGCGATGCAAGTTGGACATCTATTAAACATCATCTTGCAGAATTAATATGCAACGTTTGTAATACAATGAAAATAGTCATAATATGCAGGTACTGGTTTTTTATCCTCCTAGGATTCTATATTCTCATTTTTGTCTTGTTGTGTATTTATTTCCTTAAATGCATCATATTTATTTCATAAAGGGTTATGCAATAGCCCTTTAATAATAGCAATAGACAGATATATATATCTTTATTTGACAAACACATACTTACATAGTCATATATACAAAAAGGAAAAAAACCAAATACAGTTCTCATACATTTTAGCGCAAACAGAATGTGAATGAACTAATTACCAATTCCATTCGTATAGTGAAACAAAAATGTTCTGGTGATTAACAAATAAAGCCATATGACGATTCAGAATAATTGGATTACTTGTACTAAAAAATGGTGCTCTCAGTAAATAATTTATATAGAGATTGGTATTGAGATAGAAATCGATATTACACACGAGCCGTTCAATGAAAAAAAAAACTTTGTGAACATTGCGTTAAGTATTACCCGGATCAGCCTAAGCATGCCGCACAGCGGGCTAATCCGGGCAGACACTTTTCGCCTTCTGTGGATTTTCTGTTTCAAGAATCATAACTCTATACCTTTATTCCCCTGAGACGGAGTGTGTCCTCCCGGATGAGCCTGCGCGGACTGCGAAGGCTAATCTGGGTTGATACATTACGTAGAGTCTATAATGTTTGTTTACTCGTGGAACGGCTCATATTCCTTTATTCTTCTGATTTTACATGCAGTTATGTCACGTTATTTAAAGTGTGTTGTAAAGGTACTAGCTATAAAGGTATAACCATCTGCAGTACCATTCTTCTTTTCAGGCTAGTTACAAGAGAAAGTTGATGCAAGGCATCAATGTCGCCGGAAAAGACTGCATTGATTTATTTATGTATTCTTGACTTTCCTTAGTCTATTCAAACATTAGGAACATTGAAATGAAAACAATTGGTTATAAAGTTTATATTCATATCTATACATTAGGGTATCTATAACAAATTAACGAAATGTATACACATTTATCTGGCTTTAATTTAATTTTGCTGTTGTTACTTATTTAAATAATAGTATTCATTCATATAATTTCAATGTTTGTCAATCTTATTCGAATCACAAGGTAAATATCCTGGTATTGCTTTAAAGGGAGGTAATTTGAAGAAAACAAAAGTCTTCAAAAGGAGAAATATATCAGCATTACCGTCTACAGTTTAAATTGTTCTATTGTTTGTGGATTTAAAAATGTTCTTTTTTTCTTATTTCTACATGTACAACGAAATATTGCGGCTTCTCTTTGACGCTTTGCGTCAAACATTCGTCTTGTACTTGTCTAAAATAAAATAATATCACTCGCTTTTTCATATCGAAATGCGCATGCGCGAAAATCGATGTTAAAGGTCACGAAACTACACAACAGAATAGGGTCTATATTTAGCTTAGAAACAGTTCCTACTTTAGATATTCATGGATTAACATTATTAAATGAATTCTACACAAATCAAGACATCTCTTTGAACATGAAAACAACATTTACTAAGTTAAAATTGCTATTAAAAGGAGAATCCGAAATTGACCTCAATGATGACACATACGAGTCTGCATTAGGGGGTGTTGGTTCACGTCTTGAAGGGACCACTTTTGTCTTCGTAAATAAGACAAAAAACTTAAATGCGAGTGAAATAAAAAAAACTGCAAACATTAAAAAATCGGAATATTTATTTCATTTTAGATGTGTCATTTATTAGTGTTCGTAAACAACCACAATTGTAATATGTTCAAATCATCTAGATTTGTTTCTTTCTAATAATAAGCCGCCCTCCCATGTGATTTCCGAAAAGATATTAAAAATAGAAGTCGCGGGCTTCTGCCCGGCGACTAATAAACGTTTGGCGTTTTTTAATACGTATCGTGACGACCATCTCCTGCCTTTCAACTGCATATGTCCGATACACTTCCATTCTTTAGACATGCATATGCTCATGGATTTGCGCAATGCCTAGGTACATGTAACTGTGTGCACATTTTCTTCCATATGTCTGTCGTCACATTAATCATCACCATTTGCTCTCTTTTTTTTGTTATATGTTTCTACTTTGATCATTGTATATTCTATTGTATATATCGTACATTTAGTAATATATGCAAAAGAGGAAATAAAGAGTAGATATCAAAACTGATTTTTTAGTAAGCAATAAATATCAATAACATAGGTAAAGCTTAAATTTAAACTTATTTATTTTACATCGATTACGAAACAGGCTTCCAGCTTATACTAATCAAGCTCGATGTCTACTTCCTGTATACTTAACCAGTACACGCGCAGAATAATAATTTATGTGGAAAAATCCCACACGCAGAACCACAGGCAGAACCCGCGCTTCACATAATTTAAATGTTGTTGCTGTGAATCACTTTATTTTAGCTACCTTTTAAATACATCATCCAGTATAAATAAGTATGTATTTCTAAAATCCCAATATATAATCCAACAATCACATGTAATTAACATAAACAGGCAAACCTGTGCTAAAGACTACTTTGTGCATAAATGACCCTGCAATTAAAGACCACATTTGAACAAAGACCAGATTGTTGCCTTCCCATGGGTTCCACTGTATTTCCATAATACTATTAAACCGGGTATAATCGCTTAATATAATTCAACATTATTCACAGTCAACAGTTTTATGAAAATGCACCAATCGATAAGTTCTGTATTTTAAAACCCTCTAAACCAACTATAAAATATTTCTTTTGCAGCTATTAAACAATACTGATTAAAGGCAAATATTGGATTTAAAGTATTGTTTACTTTTAAAGTTTGCACTAAGTAATTATACATATGCCATTTCACGAAAGAATCCAACATTATCGGCTCTGCATAATGTATCGACCCAGACCAGCCTGCGCAATCCGCGTAGGCTTATCCGGGCAGACACATTCCGTCTCGAGGAGATAGAGGTATAGAGTAATGATTCCTGAAACAAAACAAAATCACAGGAGACGAAAAGTGTCGGTCCGGGTTACGGGTTAGCCTGCGTGGCATGCTTAGGCTGATACGGTCGATACTTTACGCAGAGTCCACAATGTTGACTTTTTCGTAATAAGGCTCAAATCAAAGTACATAAGAGTGCAAATGTAACACACCTCCAACGATCAAAGTCTTCAAGTGTATCCAAAGGCATGCACACAGTCTCACTAGAGGTCTTACCGTCGGCAAATCAAGGGCTTGGCGTGAAACGGTTGTAACTGAAATTGGTGTATTTTTTACCATGGTTAATCACCTTGCCGTAAAGTCTTTATAATCGTTAAATCATTTTTTGGTAGAGTTGCGCAACATTGTTACAAGTTGGATTTTGAAATCACGTGATGTAAATGCCCCAGAACACCAATTATACCAAGTATCAGTACGCCAACAATTAAGTGCAAATTTGTTTGACTAATTTACGAATGCTAACAAAAGCAAACATGGAATAATTAAAAAAATATCCAATTATTCAAGCTTGTCATATAAAATAACAAGTCTTATAATGTGTAAATATCATATTTGAATGTATATTATATTTGAATATTTTCTTACGCAAATCAACCTAAAATCTCAAAACGCCCTGTTTACATTATCAAGTTAGAACTCTTTCTTAAACGCAGAACCGCTTGTTTGATTCGGAAAATTGTTGAGAACGTATTTACTAATGAAGGGTCTAACAATAAGAATGTCATAGCCTTGATAAACATATGTAACTGCACGTAAACGTTCTGCTAGACTCGCATAAGGATTTACGATCATATTTTGATGCGAAAGCTGCTGTAATTCAGTTAAAAGCCACGTTAAAGGAGGGGTTTGTTTATCTGACCTCGCGGCCTTGTTCCGCGTTGAAAGAGAGCAGAATTTATGAATATTCATTATTTATGGTTGGCCCTGGAAATATATTTGCCTGGATGTGGCCCTGGAAAATATACATATATACTGGTACCCTGCTTTCGGAACATATTTTCAATCATCCGGTGAAACAGCAGAGTACCTTGTGATAGCGTCCATATCTCATTGCAGCTCGGAAATAAAATTTCACACTTATTTTATTGCTGTTTATCGGTAAAAAAAATTGGAAATAAGATTCATGATGACAGAAATCCGAAAATAACCTTACTTTTCTCGTCGTCAGTTAGTGCGAGTGTCTATTAATTGATTCTGTATTTTCCTTAAATTGCAAATGGCTACGAGGGAAGACAAACTCGTAAACTGAACTTTAAATCTATGAAATCCGGTTTTACAAGACTATCACTAGGCTTAAATTTAGGAAGAAGTGACTTCTCCATTCAGGCAATTTAGGGAGAAGTGGGGAGACTTTAGGGAGAAGTGGGGAGACTTAAGTGAGAAGTCGCCGAAATATAATTAATGAAGCTACCTTTTACTCGCTGTCCATTCCGTAAAGGTGTCAGGCATTTTGTTAAGAAGTCGGTCGTAAGTGTCATAAACAACGTAAATTATTTGTATCGGGTTTGCGATCCGGACATTGTGCTCTAAAGTCGCCGAAATATAATTAATGAAGCTACATTTTACTCGCCGTGTAAAGGTTTCAGGCATTTTGTAAAGAAGTATGTCGTAAGTGTCATAAACAACGTAAATTATTTGTATCGGCCAATCATACACACTCTTTACAAGTATAATTGAGGTATTGTCTTTTGATTGGTTAATTCCAAATATTATGACACCCCCATGCTACAGCATTTATTATGAATCCCCTAAAAAAAATATCTGAAAAATTCTCAATTTCTCAATTATTGAAGACGATTATCTCAT
Source organism: Serripes groenlandicus (assembly GCA_031761405.1). Taxonomy (NCBI): domain Eukaryota; kingdom Metazoa; phylum Mollusca; class Bivalvia; order Cardiida; family Cardiidae; genus Serripes; species Serripes groenlandicus. Next base: position 24,279,043 of record JASEVX010000006.1, read on the forward strand.
TAAACCATGAATAGATTCACAATATTATCTATACTATTGAAATGATTAAACATAATTCGACTTCCATCTCATTTACATCGGATACGTATTTAATGTTTTATCAGGGGGCGCGTCATAATATTTGATATGACAATCGGTTCTTTGTTTATGCAAATTTGACAATCGGTTCCACGTCATTGTTTGTGTTAAATGATTCGATTCTTCAGCTTTTAATGGATATACACTCTCAGTTGTCAAATTACTGATTACGCAACTGTGTATATCGCGAACTGTATAAATCGATTCGACATGGTGCGTGACCGTGATCATTTTAACAGTGTCCGATGATAGGACACAATTGGCTGCGAAGTCAACTTCGCTTTGACTGAGATTTTGGCCGAAGTCGACTTCGCTTTGATCGAGTGAATGGGCGAAGTCAGAAATGTTTAGGCGACCACTTCGCCCAAATCGCCCCCCCCCCCCCTCGTGAGAGCCCTGTTTTAATTATACATCACTTATGGTGGCGAAAGACGACTTTGAACATATTTTCTCAAAAAATAGGAAATCTCTATAATTGAATGGATAACCTATGGTTCTCTTGTCAGTATGTTTTCAAAAAGAGCAGTTTCTACATTTTTTCAATGTGTTTGTGAAAGTCATGTACTTCATAGGCCTCCATTAGATTGGATATGCTTGGCAGGGTAACATTTAACACTGTTTGACAGTTTGTCTTGATGATATTGCCATTGGCGTAGAAAGAGTTAAAACTTAAAAGTCATAAATAGCCCATTCTCAGGTGAGCGATCCTGGGCCTCATGACCCTCTTGTTTGATATGCTAAACTGTTACTTGCAATATTATTATGTTTTTGTATTTGCCAAACTTTTTAGAATTGTTTCTTTCCAAATTGTTCAAAGAATTATGAATAATATTCCTTATTTTGATTGCTGCTACAACATCAGAAAGTAAGGAAAGGGAAAAAATATCCAAAATATTGTGCATTGGTACAAAAAAACAATGTAAAAAGCAGGAATATTTATTATAACTCTTCGCAGACTACCATCATTTTGATGAAAACAAATTTGTTTTAACAATTTTCCATATATTTCCATTTATCCAGTGTATTCAACTTGTAAGATCAGAAGGCTCGTAATGAGCAGTCTGAAGTTTCCTGTACTTTTTCCAAGCAATATACATATTGCTGTTTATGAGCAGTCTGAAGATTCCTATACTGTTTCCAAGCAAAGTAATGAGCAGTTCGAAGCTTCCTGTACTGTTTTTTCAAGCAGAAGATACACACAAAATTATACTTAACTCTCCCTCATTTAGACGCTTTCTGACGCCTCTGCAGCAGACAACTTTTTGAAAACATATTGACAAAAGATGAAATTGCTCAAAACGAGCAATATTTCCTTTTTGCAAGAATGTTTTACACTTTTAGTCATAGGTTATCCATTCAATTATGGAGATGTTCTATTTTTTGACAAAATATGTTCAAAGTCGTCTGCTGCAGAATTGTCATATGACGGAAACGGTTAAATAGCTTGTAAATGTCAAAAACTTGTTCTTGGACTATTAAGGTTACACAATCTATTTGTTGTGTACACTTCAACTATTGCTTTCAATAAGGCCTTAATAAATTAATCTGTAAATTTTCATCCAATTTTTTTTTTTCAAACAAAGGCTTGTAATATCATTTTCATACACAAAAAGTATAATGCTGGCACATTTTTTTTGCTACATTAAACTTCACTAGTCATGATACTAAATATATGTTATTAATGTTTATTAACTGATGACTGAAATGAATCATTTGGTCTACACTCAACTAACTTTTAAGAAACTGTTTTTGCATGAATATGTTTAGGTGATGTTTGCATGGTATCATGTATCATGTGGACCAATTAATAAGGGGGGGGGGGGGGGGGGGGGGGGCTAATACATGTTAACATCACCAAGACAAATGTGTGATCAAGGATAGTTTATTCTGGCCTTATATTGCATATTTGTCTATCTATCTGTCTTGCTGAATTAATTTAAATAAAAGTTTTTATATATATGCACTTTAGTTTTTCAGTTTTCCTTATCACATAACACAGCAATTCTACCTTTAGTACTTTCAGTACTTTGATCTTTGTAAACAATGGAAAAGTTAGTGCCATTGCTCGTTTCGAGCAATTGCAACTAAATTTCCATTGTTTACAAGGGGGTCAAAATTGCCACTAAACCCGGGTTTTTAAAATAAATTTTTAGTTACAACCGTTTCACGCCTAGCCCTCGAAAGATATAAGCTGGAAATTAAGCGCCGCTAGTTCAATACCAATATGTCTTTAACCATTTCCCACATACAACAAATCTGCAGCAGACGACTCTGAAATAATCTAGGAAAAACTAGAAAACATCTCTATAAATGAAAGTATAATGATTGAATAGAATTGAAAACATTGCGGCAAAGGGAGAAATTGCTCGTTTTCAGCAATTTCTTTATTGAAATCATTGCGGCAAAGGGAGAAATTGCTCGTTTTCAGCAATTTCTTTTTTTGTTAATATGTTTTTCAAAAGTCGTCTGCTGCAGAGGCATCAGAAAGCGTCTACATGTGGTAAAGGGTTAAATGATTTTAAAATGTTTTATTGAGACCTCAACTGAATAGACGCTTCCTGATTAACATTTATTTCAAAACGCACATCGCCCATGGACAGGACATCAGTGGACAAACATGAATCACCAAGTCATCTTGCAGCACATATCCAATAGTGTTGTCGGATAGCCAGCAACATTTGAAGTATTCGAACCCGAGACTTTTGGAGTAAATGAGATCATTTGGTGATGCCAAGAAGGTCTGCCGTGAATGACATGAAGCACTAGCCTCTGCATAAGTCATGCAAGAATAGGGCTTGCTCGGTCTGTATTTGATGCTAAACACTGGAAATATAAAAAGGTAATGTATTGATAAGAAAGTCATATTAGCTTAATTGATGACAGTTGTACAGTGGTAGAACGTCGGCCTCGCGTACCAACGGTCCCGGGTTCGAATCCCGTGATAAGCGGGTTCTGACTTTGGGATTTTCTCCACACAAACGGAAGCGATTACTGATTATGTTTCCAGCAAACAGATATCGACCGTGATTAATATTAGCTTAAAGCTTATTTCGTGATCGTTATAAAATGAAAAAGAATAAATTAGTTTAATTTCATGGATACCACTTTCACTGATTTATCTAAATGTCTTCTTTTTGACGAATTAATATTTCCCGCATATATTTGACCGGGAAACCTAGCGGTATAAGAATATGCTTAACAAGCTGTAGGTCGATTGATTGTTTGGTGTTTAACACCCTTTTTAATATTTTGTTCAGTTTTTACGGCGTTTCCTGGGTAAGTTACTACTGGTCCATTTATCCTGACACCAGCCAATCAGTCGTAATGCTAACCATGCAAACGTGAGCACTAAGGAGGGAAGCCACTACTTCCATGTTTCAAGTCTTTGGTATGACCAGACCGGGGATCAAACCTACGACTTTCCGCACCGAGTTGATCTAAAAATGTTTGGGTGGTCGAAGAGGTTCAATTTATGTTACCAGAGAGTGATCCGCCGTGGTCGAGTGGTTAGCGTCGGGGATTTGAAACTGGGTGTCCCGGGTTCGATCTCTAGTCGTAGCACTACGGTCATGGTGGCGTGCCCATTGGCACGGCACATTTACTAGCGTAGTACTGGTTTGTTTACCCAGGGAGCAGGAATAAGTGAACTGTCGACGTGATATAACTGAAATAATGTTGAAAACTGCGTAACACCCCAATACAACATTATTCTATCCGATCAAGACTTGTAGGTCAATTAGTACGTGTACTATTCCTCTATATTCAGGGTATTCGCCGTTAGCAAGTGGGACCTTAGATGGGGCGTCCCGGATACGATCCCCGTATGTATCGGTTATGGTTGTGTACTCTTTTCAATACATTTTTGATAGGTTATGAAAGGGTGTCAACGTGATATAACAGAAACACGCTAAAAACGGCTTGAAATCCCAATAAAAACACCCTAACCTGTGTATTCTTTCTTACTCAAAGTTGTCCATGCTGCATCTACCTCTACATGTTCTTCGCCGTATTGTTCGAGAGTTACATCTGTAATACCTAACCAGCATGTTTTCTCCTGAGCGTTCCATGAAATCGTCCTGTAATTCCCCCGTCGTACACATTCGCTGGCGCATTGAATCAGACTACTGCTGGAAGTGATTTCAACGTGAACGAAATCTGATCGGAGCTTGTATCCGTTCCAATGGAGATTTCTGAATTCGTGCTCAATTGATCCAGCTAATACAAAGTGTTTGTATTTCAAAAAAATATTGCACACTAATAAAACATTTATTGAACAAATTACACCTATTCTTAACATAATGCTGTTTTCTCTTTAATATCAGATTGTACAAGACTTCCTTATATGATACGATAGAAAGTAAGATATTCCCTTTCACAACAATCGTATACAAGACTATGAGAGTATGGCCAGATACACAGTGCATTATATGAGCCGCGTCTAGCGATTTCTATTGATTTTTACACAGTGTACCACTTATAAGGTACGTTTGCGTTCATTTTGAGGAGCTAGACTATTTGGTTTTGTCAGAAAAAGCATTTAGATCTACATGCCATATACTCCTGACGATGAAGACCATGTTGAGACTGTGCAGAGCTATAGATAAATAGCAGTATACAGCACTGTTCCTCACAATATCTCTCTTAAAGTCCAACCAAACCCTATGCTGTGGGTACTCAAAGGATTCGTCTTTTGAGACGATTATTTTTAGTACCAACAACATAGGGTTAGAGGGTCGAATCAGGAAGAACATGTAAAACGCCCATTATCTAGAGCTCTGGATTGTGTGTTTACACATGCTTGATCAGAGTATTGTCTGTCCGTAGATGAAATATGTCTACACTCAGCTCATTTGTGTCCTCTTCCGATATGTCTATGTGTAACAACTATGTATATAGGAATCTTTTTATACATACGCTAATCAATATAGTACCATACATTCAGATTAAAATCTTCCTAATAGTCTTTTCATGAACAATCAGATAGATGCAAAATATAGTTTGGACACTCTATTTTCAAAATAAAGTTGTATTTTGCGGCTTTTTAAGTGGATTCATTTTGAGAAATACAAATCTTTCTGCAGTAAACATTATAACATGAATTCCTACGCGCCACGCTTTTTGCAGCTGCAATACAGAGAACCAGAGACATATACATGTAGGTACAATAATTAGGTCAATTCGTGGACGATCGTGTCGTCAAATTAATGGCGGCATGTGGGCTGCATGAAGATTGGATAAGTAGGGAAAAGGTGAAAGGAAATAACAATTGCAACTTGTGTTTATGTATTTATTGTTAAGAAGTTGAAAGATCATATCTGCCAATTTGAAAACAGGAGGACCTTGTTGGCACTATATCGATCACCTTAGTGCAAGAGCTCACAAGTATACACATTTAAGATATGCATAATCAATGGAAAATTGACAGCAGGTTTAGGCAGAATATTTTGAAGTTTTCGGCCTTATTATATTGAGAAATATGTCAATGTTAAATCAACTTCCATCAAGTATAAATAATTTTTTAAACTATGTACTAGACTGGGAGAAAGTGTTTGATCAATGTAAAACTCATCAAGACAATTATTCTGACAAAGATTCAAAATGCAACCTTAAGAGTGTTATCAAGATTTTCCTTCATTTGGCATAGTGAGTAACTGATATGACCCATATTCGATAGTGGACTAGATATTATCAATACATACATTCTGACAAAATTTCAAGCTGCTGGAAATGCGTACTCCGGCCAGAGTATTAACATGGTTTTCCTTCCTTCAATAATTTTAACCCGGCATGACTCATATTCGAACTATGTCTAAATATCAAGATAAACATTCTGACCAAATTAAAAAAAATGTGACTTCTAAAGTGTTGACAAGATTTTCCTTCAATTTGTCCTAGTGACATAGTTTTTGAACAGACATGGTCAATATTCAAACTTGGCTTACATATCATCAAGACAAACAATCGGAAACAGTTTCAACATGCTCAAGTTAAAAATGCAGCATCCCGAGTGTTAACAAGATTACCCTTCAATACAATACAATACAATTGTTTATTTCGGTAATTAGGCCTCCGGCCCACAATACATACATATTACAAAATACATACAAATTGAAATGTACCCTCGAAATATACACTATATACATGTATTTTAATAATGAGGTAAGTTTGAACATTTGTCTTACAGATTCGAATAAGGATTATAAAATATGACTATATATTTTCGAGTAGTTTTGCCACATAGATAGCCAAGTTTTTTAAAGTAGTAGGGTTATCTGATTGAAAAATATTGTACATATTATCTAAGCTTGGTAGCCCTTTATACTAGCTATTTAAATAGATATGTCGAATTTCTTCGAACTTTTCACAAATAAAAAATGCGTGATATTCATCCTCAATAACTAAAATATCTTTTTGCAAAAAACAATGAAGACAAACTCTGTCTTCTCTATTTACGTTAAAATGCCTACCAATTTCAATGTTTAGCTTATGATTAGAACATCTAAAACGCGCTAAGGAGCGTTTATAGTAAGGCCTAAGATCAGAATTAAGGTATCTTTCTACATTTAATAAAGTTTTAATATTCCGGTAAAAGTCACATCTTGTTGAATTATTTATGTCACTTTGCCATGTTTGTAAAAAGCAATCCTTTAATCTCTGTTTAAATAATGTAATAAACTGGTTTGTATTACCTATTTCTTGGGAAATCCAAACAAATCCAAACCCGTAAGAAAATAAAAATTCCCTTACTTTTGAAACCCAATTATTCCTACCTACAGCGTCTTGTGATTTAAGCATTTTGTAACATTGTTTGGGGTATCTGCTGGAATCCATTTCAATTAATCTTACCCAATACTTTATGAATTTGATATGGTAATTTATTGCAATAGGGAATCTAGCACATTCACCTAAAGCCATTGAGTCATTGGCAGAAGTATTAATTCCTAGAAAGTCTTTACAAAATTTAGTGTGTACCTGTTCTACCTGTTTATTATAGTCGTAGCCCTAAAGTTCTGCGCCATATGTTAAAATGGGCATGACCATGGAATCAAATATTTTAAAATATTCTTTGTGTCTAAATTTCCCAAAGGGATTTTGGAATTGTTTTATTTGATACACCGCTTTTCTTGCTTGATTTGCAAGTTTCTTAGTGGCTAAGGACCATGACAATTTCGGTGTGAATAGAAGACCCATATATTTGTAAACTGAGGTTACTCTGATGTAATTTTTTCTATATGTCCATTGCTCATATTTTCGAAGAGGACCTCCATTTCTGAAGACAATAATTTCAGATGTTTTAAGGTTTATAACCATGTTTGTTTCTTTACAAAAGGAATCAATAGTATTTAGTTGTATTTGGAGATTTATGGCTGTAACTGCACAGTTAGCTACGTCATCTGCAAACATTAGACAGAAAATATTCGGGATGTCTGTTGTAATGAAAATACCACCCTTACATTTATCCCTCAGATTTGCACTCAATTCATTTATGTAAATATTGAACAATGTAGGCGAACTCAAATCTCCTTGTTTTAGACCAGTGTTGCAGAGCATGGATGGTGTTAGTTTTGAATCAATTTTGATATGCGCTCTGATATTAGAATACATAGATAAAAGAATACGAAAGAATTTTCCCTGAACTCCTTTCTTGTTAAGACAAGTAAATAGTTTCGTATGATCTAGGGAATCGAAGGCTTTTTGGAAGTCAACATATAAAACATAAAATCGTCCACCTTTTTGTGATAAATACTTTTGTATCATACATTGCAAGCAAAACGCATCGTCAATTGCAGAATAGCCTGCCCTAAAACCAGATTGGCATTCGTCTATAATATGAAAATCTGAAGACCATTTTGTTAGGCGATCATTTATAATAGAAGAAAATATTTTGTATAATACATTTAGTAGAGAGATACCTCTGTAATTACTTGGATCGGTTCTTGGACCAGATTTGTATATGTCAATTTGTCCTAGTGACCTAGATTTTGACCCGACCTAACCTATATTCAAACTTAGATATCATTAAGATCAACATTCTGACCTTATTTTAAACTGCTGATGCAGAACATGCGTGTTGTACAGTGTTTACGGGATTTTCTTTCAATTTGGTCTTGTGACCTAGTTTTTTTAATAGACATGACCAATATTCGCACTTGGCCTACGTATTATCAAGACAAACATTCTGATACAGTTTTAACATGCTGAAGTTAGAAATGCAGCCGCCAGATTGTTAACAAGAGTTCCCTTCAAGTTGGCCTATTGACCTAGTTTCTGACCAAATATGACCCATATTCGAACTTGACTTAGATATCATTAAGACAAACATTCTAACGAGAATGCCGTTGATACTTCCACAGCGCTTGCGGGCATCTGCACAGCGCGATCGGGTCGCTGGGTTGAGGGAGAGGTTGGCGTTTGCACGCTACTGCTACAACTTAGTTATTGGTGCATTGGTGGCTACAGAGGAGAGGCATGGTCTCAATCATTTCACTGCCACTCTCACGGCATCTTGTAGTACTGTTACTCTGACACTTTCGTGATAAACTGTGTGTTAACTTGTTACCTTCTGTAAAGAGCGCGACTTGGTGATCTGATGAATGATGCGATGACCTGCGAGCCACAGTGGGTGGTCGGTCAGACGCCGGCCTGTCCCTGGCCAATGTCTGCCCGATTTCCGACCGGCCTCTGAGCGGCGTCTGGATAGTCTGGGCCGGACATCGGCCAGGCATAAGGCGATTAATGTGTGATATGTTTGCGATGAGGTTTTAAGCCCGAGTTAAAGGTAACTCGATGCCCGTGAGGAGTTGCAGAGGGTTCCGGCCAAAAATGCCTACAAATCCGCCGCAAACTACTGGAATAATTCATGCACAAATTTTGAAAAAAATATAAATCTTCAGACGACTTTTGAAAACATAAAGGTTGATATCCATATTTCTATGTGCAGACATCAGGTACATTCCTGTAAGCATTTTCTTCGCCATTGATGATCTTCAGTCGGACTTCACTAGGCCAATGGTTGAAATTCTTCCTTCGAACTCGCAAATTTGATCGCTATCCAACGAATTGTATGGACATTCGGATTATATTCCTTAATGAAGTCGTCAATGGCTGATTGGTCGGTAGGATAAGGGTGATACACTTCCCCATTTATTCCTCCAGTTCTCGATTTACACCTGGAGTGTATCGTCCAATGGCACGACTTCCCTGATCAAGTTTACCGACTAGTCGTTAAGTGCTATACCAACTGGCGGGAACAGTAAGAATGTCATAGTAGCTCGCTGCTGAAGTGTGGTAAATCGCTTGAGGAATTCTTGGATCATATGATCAAAGAATGGGATAGTTATAACAGGCTTATAATATTCATCTGGAGTATCATCGGGGTTGTTGTTACGGCGTCTCTGTTGGCTACATAAACCGTTATAGTAGGTACTATGCCGACGAATTCAGCAATAGCCGCAGCTTCCTGAAACGCCCGCTGTTTCAGTACTGGTGTCACGTCCAGGACTGAAAACGGACTCGAGATTAATCAGCGTGGATTTCTCTACAGTTTACATATATTAACAAATTAAATAAATAAATTGCATCGCCATGTGACGGGTTCCTTTGGGTAATAAACAATACATTTTATTACATTCAGGCACATGGCCGCCAGTGTCATAACATATCATTATGCTAATTAAAAGTAACACCATGGTAATACATCTATCTCCATTGATTAGTTGTCCAGAGCACAACTGAGTGCTAGAAGGATGTCCCTATGTAAGTAGGTCATCCACAAATTTAAAATGGCATCCAAGATGGCCTCCAATACCCTTGAAAGACTATAAATCATTTACTACATACCGTAGACTAGTGATTTTGCAATATGGTGTTTAAAGGGAATTTCAAGATGGCCGCAAATACCATGAAACAGATGTAGATCATTTATTGGTCATCCTATAGTGTACATATTGTCTAGGCATTGGTTGGCGATCACATATTAAGCACTGAGGCATACTAAATGTATGGAATAAACTTCAATACCTTTAAAACCAGGCATTTACTCTTCACAGCCATGTTGTATTGCTCAGTTATCTAGCAAATGTCATATGTCTGGTTGAAGATATTCGGTAATGAGTCAATCACAGTCACAATCCTACTCCTCTTGAACAACAGACTGGTTAAACGGATTGTCACACACGTTAAGTTATCAAAGGCCACACACAGCAGTGCATGGTAGCCCATAATGTTCTGCAGCTACAGCGAAGTGAACCACGAGCAGTTGAACAGATACAGTGGACGATCGTCAGGAGATTGACAGGAGCAGCATTTAAATTTGTCATTAATGTTACGCACTGAGTGTCCTACAGTTTCCAGCCCCAACTTAGGACATCTATACCCTTTTCTTCTCCAATCCATACCATGACCTGGTAGACTGTGGTATTTCGTGGACGATGCTGTAAGGGGAAGGCGTTCAGGAGTAAAAAATTACTTGGACGAGACAACTTTCTTGCTGAACATGACGTAGTGCAAGGATGCAAGAGAATCGATGCCTTGTCCGCCAAACATTACTGACATTGCCTGATTGCCAAGACGCTGTATTAAGTTGTGATTTATCGGCCTTTCTATAGACACTTCTGGCATCGAACAGGGCAGGTGGGAATGGACTGAGCTCGTATTTCATGACGACTTCCAATGAAAGATCACTTGTTTTGGACACTATCAAGAACCGCTTGAACAACAAGGCTGGGTCAATAGTTCGATAAGGAGCAACTTTTACTGCAGAGCTATATACAAGCGTTTTAGCGTTTTCTTTCCATTTGAATGAAAATGTAAAAATCCGGCTGTCCATTCATTTTACCAATGATTGTGCTACCAACTAACATCTTCCGAGGCCACTACACCATTGACAATGTTTCTGAGAGTAGGATCTTCGAAGAAAGGTGTGCATATCACTAGTTTTGCATGGATTTTTGCCAGATCAAATAAATCTCTCTTGTGCTGTCTTGTTGTGTAGGAGAGATTGTTGACCTGTTGCATGGCATTGTTGTACTCTGATGTTACGGGTATTGACACTGGCCATAGCGAACGTTGTTCATCGTTTAATCCTTCTTCCACGTTTCAAACCCCCAGTTCTCTTCAGTGACCTCATCAGTGTTTGTTCGATTAGAAGGTCAGCGCTCAGGCCACCCCAGGACGAGTTACAGCGACGAACGGGAAGCCATCGAAGAATGTTCTGAAAACATCAGGATGTTTGGATTCCAGCTTACTTATATCTTCAAGATAGAAATGTGCGGATTTCAAGTAGTTTTAATGTCCAGCTGCTGCAAATAAATGTAGGCAATCCGAGACAGCCTTTAAGTGCATTGTCCAAGATCTAGTTCGATCCGCTTTGATCAGAGCTCGTGCAATCTGTAGCATCTCCTGATAATTCAGCCATAACTGACTTGTCTTTGACATAGCACGAAGTTCCGCATTCTTTTTGTCCATTTCATATTTCATTTCGGCAATTGTATCCGATGTAACACTCTCTATCGTGGTTTCGTCTGCCAACAGGGATAACAAATTAGACTGATGAACCAGTGATGCTAACTCAGGATTTTCATTTACTATGGCTGACACAATCATGTGGTTAAGGCAGTTGTTTACCTGCAGGTGACCGCGAAATGATCTTCCATAATGTTTGTAAGTCCTGTGACATCCATTAGTGTTCCTATGGCTCCGAGCAAGTTCATAAATGTGTAAAAGCATCCTAGCATCAGAACAATTTGTTGTATATGGCTATTCTCTGGTGCATCTGTGATGATCTCAGCAGCCTTCAAATACAGCGGTTGGTCAAATGTATAAATAATACGTGTCTTACAGGAATTTTAAAATGTTAGTGGACATCTTGGAAATCATTTAAGCATCAATTTAATCATTTAATCATTTAATCAGTCATTACCTGATTACTCCTTGATAGTTTAACATACTTTATTAGATTCCTTGACTCGCAAAACCTATGGATAGGCACCAAAAGGTCTTGTCTGTGGTAAACAGTAAATGATTAATAGGCATTTTAGGGTATTGTCAGCCATATTGGATGTCATTTTGGCAGCCATTTTGAATTTGTTGACTACCTACATACTCGAGGACTTTCTTACAACACTTACCTAGGTTCTGGACAACTGAACAATGGATTTGATGTACAAAATGCGTTACCCTGGTGTAAATACTAAACAGCTTAAGCAATAAAGCAATAAGAATAAAGAAAACAAATAATAGTGGAGCTGGGATCGTCCAAGGGAGGCCCCGCGGTTAATCTGTCACTTCATTTGTAGCGCGCCTTCTTTGTTAACAATTTATGTTTCGATAAGCTTCCACATTTTACCTCTCGGTGCATTAATTTCTAAGCATTCGTAAAAATAATATTGGAGTACTGACGCCTTAAGATTTTCACTGTTGTTCTAGCAACACTATAATTATCTTTTTCGGGTGATCTTAACCTATTAAATGCAGTTTTATTGAATCCTTGAAGAGTTATTTTCTGGTGCAGTCTCACCCAAAAATGCGTTATAGGGTGTTAACAGCAGCTCTCGACGTCGGCGCCGACTTTGAGCATCAAAACGAATAGGAAGGAAAGGACATGGTTTGCGGAGTGGGTTCAGAAATTCTGCATATTTTGGGGTCTATCTATTCCCGACCAGCCTTAACTCGAAATACCCAGCAGATCGTTCCAGTTTTGTTACTACCTACATACCGGGACCTATAGAGTAGACAGTAAAACTGTCATAGCTATCAGACGTCGGCGCCGACTTTGGGCATCGAAACGAATAGGAAGGAATGGCCATGGTTTGTGGAGTGAGCTCAGAAATTCTGCATACTTTGGGGTCTATCTATTCCCGACCTGACTTTAGTCGAAATACACAACACAACGCAGGAAAATTGGACCTATAGTATTAGTAACTTACGAAAGACGACGTGATATTACTGCAATAGTGTTGAAGCCGTCGTGAAACACATAACAATCAATCATTCATAGAGCTTTATATGCGTTATACACCTTTTCCACATGAATTTATAGATCTGTCTATATTTGATGTTTGGTTATGTTTGACAGACGTTTCATGCATTGTCCCTATGCAGACGCATCGAACGTCGTCTTTTTAAGGACTTTTAAGAACATTATTGATGTGCTTTGAGGCTACTATTATCTATTCACTTTTGATAGATTGTGGCAAAAGTAGAATGTGTTCAGGGTGAGCAAATTCTGCTATTGTTACAATGTTTTAACTAAGCTTTCATTTGTAGATCTACTTATATCTGGTGTGCCAATTCGCTTTGACAATCGTTTTCTTCCTTTTCCTTTTGCAGACGCATTGAAAGTCCAACTTAAAAGATTTTAAAGAACACATGATTTAAACCGTTTCCAACAAGCAAGGGCTTATGTAAGAAGGCACTCCTGCAATACTACGGCAAAAGAAGAATTTGTTCATGATAAACAAATTCTCCTTTTCTTACAATGTTTTAATTATGTTTGTTTTCATTTATAGATCTGTATATATATATATGATGTGTAGATGTGATATTTCAGGAACACAGTTGACAGTTCATTGGTTCATTGATTGATTAGGGTTTAACGTCGTTTTCAACAATTGTTCAGTCATATCACAGCTCATCTAGTTCATCTAGTCATGCGTTTCCTGGTTTTCTCACACCAGTACACCACACGACATACTTTAAAAGCAACTGGCTGCTTTTTCATAGTTCACAAATTATCCATCACACCGTATAAACACATGTATTTATATGTCTCCGACAGCAAAGTCGGAAGGAAAGCCATTTCATTACAGATTGCATCGGTAATACTTAATTGTATCGAGTTTGTTGGGAGTGTTAAAGTGACATTTGTAATTTGCTTTATACTGGCTGTCTATATGGAGGTTCTTTCGAGTTAAATCAACGATTACATAGAGATCATAAATAGGTCAATAGTTGTTGAAGACTTACAATTTGTCAAAGAAAGTTTTCCTGAGTATTCGTGGTTTTGTTGAACGTTTTTACACATTTATAGAGTGACTTATGTGATTTCATATCGGTGAAGTACTATTTCTTAAATTTAAGTATTTATTGTATTGTCATATTTCTTAACCCCAGGTCAAGAACAGTTCGATATTCCAGTTCATTTAGTGTTGGAATGTTAACAAAGAAAGCATTAGCTATTGACCGACATTACCGAGTTGGAAACTTTGCAGTGCATTTCTATGTCTATATATGCAAGTATATTTTGTCTTCAATGCAATTTCTAAATGCATTGTATTTATGCAGTACCCTTAACCTCTTGACAAACAATGAACGGTTATGGCATCTGGTCTTGCACGACTGTTAACATTACAACCTTGTTAGTATTAACGCAACCCAACTTTAACATGCACTTTCGGTTTCCTCATTATCGACTGACTTGTTTGCATTGACGACTTCATGACATTCTTCACGTTGCTTGGAATGGAGGTTGTGTGTATTACTTTTGTTAGAAAGCTAGGAAACACATGAATAGGTGAACTTGCCGCCGTGATATGATTGAACACATTGATTGAAACGGCGTTAAGCTCCAATCAATCAATAAACATTCTTCAGGAATGTTTTACACCTCACTACGTAGCTCTTCATGGAATTTAATATAATAATGTAAATGGTTTGACTTAAACAGTCATTACATCTTTAGCATACTAGCCATATTTGCCTACTAATATAAATATAAAGTGTATGTCAAAGTATCAACAATTTTAAAGTGTTTATCATTTATATTTAATTTATTGTATTTTACTGATGAAGGCATAATTCCGAAACTATGAAGTATAAAATAATTAACTAAACAACAAGTGTAAGTGTAATTTTGTATACAATTTTACCTTTGAAACTGTATCAAAATAAAGAAGTATTAATGACTTAAATTCTTTGTTTCTGTTATTTTCAGAATATTTCATCTCGTGTGTTGCTATCCACACATCTTTACCATGATCTGTTTATACCTTGCATGAATTTCATTACCCCATCTGCACCTGGGTCACATCACTCTAAAATCCCTTTCCAGCTGTACTTTCAGTACTTTGATTTTTATCTGGGAATGAATTTAACTCTTAACAGCAAAATCTCTCCAGAACGAATCCTTTTTCATTTGTGATGATAGCCATCTTCGTCTCAATTCAGCTTATTGTTATATTCATTTGGTTCGATTTATAAGCAATATCGAAACTACATAAAACAACAGTTCAGTTCTTCAATTGCTTATTAACAATAGACGAGTATGTCCTTTATCATACAACTTTGGTTTGGTAAAACTGTACACATAGATACTCCTGGTAAAACTATGCTTCTATATATAAAGATAAAATGCGTACCATAATTTCGCATTTTTCTGCTTAATTGGGATATTTTCTTTTGCTATATTTTATGATGCATACAATGCTTTGAAATAGATCAAATGATCCACCCTGCCGGGTATCTCCTAAAATCAGTTCAGTTTAATATGTTTCTATTTATGGTGTTTTGACCTGTTTCTAGGGACATTGTTTCTGAAATTAGGTCAATAAACAGTTACCCCCTTGGTCTTTGTCAAACATAACGAGCCTGTTCTGTTTTGTCTTTGTTACTCGTCCGTTTGCATTTGACCAAGAACATATCGGTGATGAAGTGGTGTAATAATGATGACACGGAAGATCATCATTCTGATCTATTTGGTGTACTTGATGCGAGTTGTACGTATGTTGAAGCGTTTTTCATCAGATGATTTTAAATAGAGTGCACAAACCAACGACGCATGATTTATGACAGACTCAAACACGTTTTAAGGCTTTTATAGAACTCCGTGTTAGCTATTGATTAACGTTATTTCGAAATAAAGGAATGTAACAATTGAATGAATAATGAATGAAAGACCTTATTGTTCAAATGAAAAAAATACAAGTTACCATGGTGCATTGTATCGTTCATAAAATGACAACAATGAGGTCCGTATATAGAATCTGAGCCGTCCCACAGGAAAACCAACATTATGAACTCTGCGTAATCTATCGACCCAGATCGGCCAATTCGGGCCAACAAATTCCATCTCAGGGGAATAGAGGTATAGAGTAATGATTACTGAAACAGGAAATCCACAGGAGGCGAAAGGTGTCTGCTCATATTAGCCTGCGCGGCATGCTTAGGCTGATCCGGGTCGATACTTTACGCATAGTCCACAATATTGGTTTTCTCGGCTCAGATTCCATATACGGACGTCATTGTTGTCATTTTATGAATGATATAATGCATCATTGTAATTTGTATTTTCATGCGCTCTTTATCTACATTAAGAATATGCAATTCCATTTCTGCTTTTGCTTTTCACTTTCGACAAACCTTTGTATTATATGCAAATTTAATCGCGTCATAAATACACGAACAGTCGACCTTAATCCAACTAACAAGTACGGCAAGTCAATGTGTGATGATTGAGCTCAACCTCTCCGGATCAACAAAGAGCGGGTACATCCTTTCTAGAGAGGTGTTGCTGTTAAGAGGCTTATTCATTCACGAATCAAGTTCTTCGATAAGTCTGTAGCGGACAACGTTGTCAAATAGTGTAGGTAACGGCGTAATTGCTAGTTAATAGCACGTTCTCCTTTTCCCACAATGACTTAACTGTTTAACCATCCCAACACTATGCGGAGTTACCATTTACATGTATCATTCGAAATTGATGTTCGAACAGAGGTGACGTGTTGATAGGTTACAGATGATACTGTGTCATTAAATAACAGCATGTACAAATATGTGCCGTTCCACGAGAAAACCAACATTATGGAATCTGCGTAATGTATCGACCCGGATAGAGTAATGATTCCTGAAGCAAAATCCACAGGAGGCGAAAAATGTATGACCGGGTTATCCTGCGCGGCATACTTAGACATGATAACGACAAAAGTTGCAGTCAGCAGTTAAATTTATGATTGATCTCGAGTATTAGGTTAAATTACGCCAAATACATCCGCGGCCATACTGATCTACTGGCCAAATAGTCCCTAAAAAACCTTTGTTGGCATAGAAATGGGTGTATACATTCACCAGAATGCAATGAATATATGGCATTCAGTTTAAATGTATTGTAAATTCACAATTGAAGGTTGAAACTGGTCGCTTTACATGGAAATAAAGAAGGAATTTATTTTGTGTATTGTGACCTAAATAGCCTTTGACTGAACAATGATGAAGTCAATTGTGTTCCGTTTCGCACCAGTCGTACACAAAAGAAATGAGAGAGAGACCATATCAAAAATGCATGATATGAGTCGTGTTTCGACTCTTATTAACATACTTGTACTTGCATGGCACCATGTATATGTACATTCCCTTTACACTAGTGGGCGGCACTAGTTAGTTTTTATCACAGGACATTTTATCTATTACATGATACGTTAACAAGTAGAACGTTCCCTTTCACACAAATCGTACATTAAAGAAACGGGATAGACCATGGCATGGCATCATTTATAGGTACATTGGCTTTAAAGCGACTGAACTCCAGATACCCAACTGTCGAAAAAAAAAAATCCAATTTTAAGAAAATAAGTGTTATTTTTGTATTTGTGGCATTAAAATATGATAACTGACATATTACATACCCCTATAATCGGTGAGATTTTCTTGTTTTCGATACTTTTTCCATCGCAAATTCTACCCTGTCAGTAACGGGGTAAGTATTTTTAAATAGGAAACCCCTTCATCGGAACAATTGAAATCGACTCAAGTTCACTTTATTGATAAAAAGCGATACATTTTCTATCCTGGTTTTACTTGGATAACATAAAGAATAACATTTAGGGCGAATTCGATTATTTTTTTCTTCGTGCCATCTGGATTTCAGTCGCTTTAAACTAGAGGGGCTGCACTTGTTTTTTTTCATCAGAGGACATTTTATTTATGTTATGTTTACAATCAGAACGTTCGCTTTCACACCAATTGTACATACACGAAATGAGATAGACCATATCCAAAATGTATGATATGAGTTGTGTTTCGACTCGTATTGACATACGTGTACATTTATAGGTACATTGGCTTTACACTAGAGGGGCTGCACTTGTTAGTTTTCATCAAAGGATGTATTGACATTTAATTTATTTCATGATACGTTAACAAAAAGAACATTCTCTTTCACACCAGTCGTACATAAAAGAAATGGGATAGACAATATCCAAAATGCATGATATGAGTTGTGTTTCGACTCCTATTGACATACTTGTACTTGCATGGCACCATGTATAGGTACATTGGCTTTAAACTAGTGGGACTGCAATTGTTGGTTTTCATCAGAGGACGTATCTCATTTTATTTAATTCATGATACGTTAACAAGTGGAACGTTACCTTTCACACCAATCGTACACAAAAGAAATGGTACAGACCATATCCAAAATGCATGATATAAGTTGTATTTCGGCTCTTATTAACATACGTGTACTTGTATGGCACCATTTATAGG
Organism: Serripes groenlandicus; assembly: GCA_031761405.1. Taxonomy (NCBI): domain Eukaryota; kingdom Metazoa; phylum Mollusca; class Bivalvia; order Cardiida; family Cardiidae; genus Serripes; species Serripes groenlandicus. Next base: position 24,297,598 of record JASEVX010000006.1, read on the forward strand.
TAGATTGGCTTTAAACTAGTGGGCTGCACTTGTTGGTCAGAGGATGTATGCCAAACAGGCGAAAGATTAAGACTTTGGGGAGACTGTGAGAATACACATGATCTAAGGAGTCCTGACTATACGCAGTTTAGATAAGACTCCTTATCGCTAGACGGGGCTCATCATTTTGTATTGATTCATCATCATTGTTGGATATATGTTTATTTGACCTTCAACACAGGTGATGTAGTGGTAGAGCGTCCGCCTCGGGCGCAGGAGGTCATGGGTTCGATCCCCGACCGGGTTATACCAAAGACTTTAAAAATGGTAGTAATGGCTCCCCTTCGTGGTGCTCAGAGTTACAGGGTTAGCATTACGACTGACTGGCTGGTGTCAGGATAAATGAACCAGTAGTACTGGTAACTTTCAAGGAAACGCCGTGGTATAATTGAAAATTGTTGAAATTGGCGTAAATACCAATCAATCAATCAACGCAGTTCATGATGTCTCATGATGTTTTAAATTAGACCCCTAGCAATTATCACCGTTTTGGAAAACCTTATTGGGAATTTTGAGAGCACTTATAGGTCAAATTACGCTAAATACATCCGCGGGCCCCTTTGATCTACAGCCAAGTAGTGCGTAAACAAAACTTTGTTTGCCTAGAAATGGTTGTACATCTGGCCCAGACTGCATTGGATATGTGACAATGGGTGTAAATTCTTTGTAAATATGTGGAGGATGAACTGGAACTGTTTGATTTGATCATTTTAGGTATTTTGACCTTGTGTGAAAATGAAAGTAGAGTATGGGTAAATCCATTTTAAGCCTAGCTGGATTGTGGTAAAAAGGACGGTCCCTATCTTCACAGAGCGAGTTCTTTCTTGCATAATACATGACCCCACATTTTATATGGATTATTTTAAAGGTAAGAAGTATCTCTTTTCAATGATATATGGTGTTCCACCTGGGAAACGCTTTGAAAGTGTGACAAACGAGGGTTGAAGCTGGTTGATTTACATGTAAACAAAGAAGGAATTTATTTGGTGTATTGTGACCTATACAACCTTAATATGTGATCAATACACAGTGGAATCGGACTAACTCGAACATTTGATAAATCGATGTATTGTTTTCCGACTCTGTCCTCTTCCGATATTTCGAAATTGTTGTGTCTGTCATACGAATTTAACCATCTTAAAATGACTACACACAAAGTTACGATTCTGAAACATTCGCCATTTAATGTTCTCCTAATATCCAGAACAACAACAACAACTAGGGAATAATTAAAAAGTGTTGATTCGAAAATGCTGTCAAATAGTATAAACTTATACACTGCATAAATGTGTTTCTGACAGAATCCTCACTAGAAGGGATGCGTTTCCTTTCAACCGCTCTTTGTTACTCTTGAAAAGGTGCTTCCCATGTTCACATTGACTTACTTGTAAGTGGATTTAAGGTCATGTGTTCATGTATTTACGACGCGATTAAGTTGACAGAAAGAACAAAGGTTTCTGAAAGCGAAATGCAAAAGCGGAAATTGCAATTCATAAAATTCATATAAATAATACTAGTAACGATGGTACATAGTCTATTGTTGTATTCCTTAATAACGATTAATTGGCAATATAGAAATTACAGTTTACAAGTTTTGCAAATTATTTAAACAGCGTTTCATTCTGAAATAAATTGAAAGACGTTGGTTTTGTTTATAACACTACAAATTGGTAAATAGGTTGCTGGCAAAGTTATGCCTCTATATACTATGAAATGCACTTCATCAGCACGATATGTAGGTCAAACGACGTCGTTCCGTACGGGATTTACTGTTTAATTCGTATATTTTCTGTGGTATTGTGCTTACAAATATTGTTTAAAGTAGTTTCGAAATAAAGGAATGTAACAATAGAATGGGCAACATAAAAGCTATTGTCACAATTGAACTCCGATTTCATATCAGGTAACTTTACTTTTGTCATTTTATACCCATTACAATGCACCAACTTATATTTACATGCATTTTTTATCCAAATGTAGCTTTGACGTTTCACTTTCAGTAACCTTTGTACTATCTGATAACTTATTCGTGTCATTATAACTTGAACATTAGACCTTAATCAAAATTACAAGTACTGTCAGTCAATGTGATCATAGCGGACAGCGTTGAAAAGTATTGTAGGAAAAGGATGAATTGCTATTCTAATGCTTTCTGCTGCACTCCATAGCTATTCAGAGTTTTCATATATCATTCGACAGATGCGGGAGAACTTGAGTTGTTATACAAAGAGAGCTTTGCTCCACAGAGGGACCGTTCTGCGGGGTTACACTTTGGAACATTCTCTATGGTTTAGAAGGGCCGCGGCCCATTGGCCAATGCTTAGTGCATAGCATATCACCTTTGCGATAATGTTTGTATTGCGCTTTTGATTATTTACACAATTTAATTTAACTGCCTTGGAATAAAAGGCGAAGATTAAAGACTCGTGTGTAAAACAGAAAAAGGAAATCCAAATTGGACTGTACGTTTGATAATCAATTTCGCCGTCGTTTGTATGTGTGTCTGTCCGGTTGTCTGTCTGTCTGTATGTATGTCGGTCTATTTCTATCAATCTCTCTCTCTCTCTCTGTCTCTTTATCTATCTATCTATCTATCTATCTATCTATCTATCTATCTATCTATCTATCTATCTATCTATCTATCTATCTATCTATCTAATCTATATATCTATCTATCTATCTATCTATCTATCTATCTATCTATCTATCTATCTATCTATCTATCTATATATCTATCTATCTATCTACTATCTATCTATCTATCTATCTATCTATCTATCTATCTATCTATCTATATATCTATCCTATCTATCTATCTATCTATCTATCTATCTATCTATCTATCTATCTATCTATCTATCTATCTATCTATCTATCTATCTCTATCTATCTATCTATCTATCTATCTATCTATCTATCTATCTATCTATCTATCTATCTATATCTATCTATCTATCTATCTATATATATATATATATATATATCTATCTATCTATCTATCTATATATCTATCTATCTATCTATCGTCAAGCGATTACAAGTAAATAACTCTCACATGGTCCCACTCTTACATAATAACCACTAATCAATAATAACCACTAATCAATAGCATGTAGTTCATGTAGTTCATTTAAAATTCCCGCTGATCAGCGCACTTTATGTACACGATTTCGTTGTTTAAAAAACTAGGACAAAATTGATGTTAAACGGCTACGTCGAAATATCAATGTTTTATCAATAAAAAGTACTTGTTCTATACATTAAACGCTATCAGCGCCAGCCTCTTCAATGTTCAAAACCAGGCCACCTCATTTGTTATGTAACAAGAGTTTTGGACTTGTTTGATTTGAGTATGTGATCAATTGATTCTGCATGCCAATGCAGATAAAACTGCAACTGTCTCCTAGACCGTCACATCTTAACATGACACGAATAATTGAATAATTGAATGTACAGCTAGATGCATCAGCATGGCTGACTGTCCGTCTAGACAGTCTGGACAGACAGCCTTGCTGATGGACAGAAGAACATCCACCAAATACGATTACACTTTCGGATAATAATACTGATATACATTTAATTACATGTAACTGACTCACATGCTTCTATCCTGTCAATCTGGACCTTTTCTCAAACTTTCATAAATGTCTATTTTCTACCTCTGGAGCTTGAATATTCCATCAATCATTTACCACAATAACGTACATAACACACGATCCAATCTTAACACATCCTTTCACACTATTGTGAAATTACAATAGAAATTACAGCACTTGAATGTGAACATTAATTTGTTCAAAACTACACAAAATCTCAACACATATGTAACAGGTCAAAACTAATACAACAACAACAAAAACACAAAAACCCGAGAATCTAAAAATAGAATATATTTAGATCTACTTGAAGAAACTATAGTCTCTACACAAAATTAGCTAGGCATTTTACCCCCCAAGGCAAAGGAAAAGATAAAAATCGCCTTCCTAAAATACATATATAACATCTGATAATATGGAATGCTCTCTCTCTCTCTCTCTCTCTCTCTCTCTCTCTCTCTCTCTCTCTCTCTCTCTCTCTCTCTCTCTCTCTCTCTCTCTCTCTCTCTCTCTCTCTCCTCCAACCTCTAGCTATCACGTGACATTATATGTATTTAATTTGTAAGATATATTGTTATTTTCATGTGTCTCATTTTGAGACTTAGAAAAAAATAAACGATTGAATTGAAATTGAATTGATAACTAAAAGTCAAACAATACTTATCTCAGATGAGACAGTTTGTTATGAGATGTCTCATTTCAATATGTATCGTTTGCAAAAAAAAACCTAAATATTTTCATGTCTAAAGATGGCAAATCTAACGTGGTAGCATGGGATACTTTTTTATCGTAACAGCCAAACAACAGCATGCTTGTACTATACGATACAGTACATGTTCCTTCAGTTCGAGTTATAGTACGTCAGCACTGTGAGTTTACCTGTCCATTATACACCAACTCTGAAGCAGACGACTTCGAAAACAACATGATAAGAATACGGAACTTCCCTATAAATTGGCTTATTAGGCGCAATTTCCACCCTTTTCCCTTATGCTTTCAGAAGAACTTGCAGAATATTCGTTTACAAGAGGGAAATGATTATATATCAGACCAAAACATCCTTATCTTACTTGATCACATTGCTGTTTGGATTTTTTTTTTAATGCGATTACCGAGTTTTAACAATGTTTTAGCACTTTCTTTTTACTGAGTCAATGTTGTATGCTCTACCAGGCCTTATTTTGAATTTTCTTTAAGTCATGATAATGTTTTATTTCATTGATTATGTAACGATGTCAATAACATAGTGCAGACTAAGATAGGACTGTAACTATGTGCAGACCAATTACGATATTTTTCTCGAACGTTCGATATCTAAATCTAAAGACCTGTCAATCATATTAAGGGATAACGCTTCTTGATGGTGTCGTGTTAACTAACCGTAAAACAAAGACAATGTTGTTACATATAGATCTATTACGCACTCAATGCCTGGCTGAATGTCTGACTGAAGAGAAATACTGACGAAGCGGTGTTAACCCCCCAATTCCGTGCAGCAGACGACTTTGAAAACATAGTGACAAAAACATGAAAACTCTACATAAAATATAGCTTAATTGTTAAATAAAGTTGAAAACATTGTGGCCAAAGGAAAAAATTGCTCATCATGAGCAATTTCACCTTTGTCCACAATGTTTTCAAAAGTCATCAGCTGCTATTGCGTCAATATGCGTCTGCAGGTGGGAAAGGGTGAAACATTATTGGATCGTAGAAACTGTCACGCCTGTGTCTAGGATTAGAAGGGCTAAACGCATTTGTTAATTAGAACAATAGCCTCGTTTTCAAGTCGATATTAGATAATATTTCGTTAAAACATATGCAGGTTCGAGTCCCAACGACTTAACGGTAAATTAACTGTTTTAATAACCATTACTTTACCAGCATCAAATAACCATTCATTTACCTGCATCAAATAGCCATTCATTTACATGCATCAAATAACCATTCATTTACCTGCATCAAATAACCATGCATATACCTGCATCAGTACACATAACTTTACCTGCATCAAATAAGTGTTATTGTACCTGCATCAGTTAACCATTTGGCAGTCAAAAGAAATTGCACGAGAACTTCTCAATTCTTAAATATTTCCCTGCCGAATTTCCAAAGGTAGACTGTACCATGTGCAAAAGTGTGTTTCTCTATTTATCATGTAATAAGAACATTTTAATAATTAAAAGGCAAACGGTGCAGATTTCAGGTGAGATAGCTCGCTACGAGCTGACTCACATGAATCGGTATCGTTTGCTGAAACTTCAATATTCCATTTGACGCTGAAAGAGTTAATAATATTCTTAAGAATATTCGTGCCTTATTGAAAGCGAGGCTAAGGTAGTGCATCAATATACTTTGAGAATAGAGTGATACAATCAAGGGAGATAACTCATCACTCCGTCAGTACTAACTTGTTTCCCGTCTATTTTAAAATTATTTTAGCCATTGTGTCATTGAATATATTGACGTTATCAACGATGTCTCATATGATGATTTATTTACGCCTGTTTATTTAGATTTTAATTTGTATTGGTTTTCAGTAATGTCTACGAAACAGATAGAAGTTCGTACTGGTCATCAGATGTTAGAAACATGGTTTTTATCATCAAAACGGCAAATGGTCCAAATCATTTGAAATGCATAGGTCAACAATATCCATTTTTTGATATTTTATTAAAATAATGAAGATTTTTGAAAGTTTTGCTATTTACAAAACAGATATAAAATACCTTCAAACATTGCAGGAGAGGTTACTTACTGAATATAACTTGTAAGTTTAATAACGTCAAGGTCCTTCTCCTATTGTTTCGACTATGCTCAAATAATTCCGAACGATTAGCCGTAACGAACAATTTAGAGAAGTGACGAGGAATATTGTGAGTTGTGTGTTGCAAGGAAAGGAAAGACCTGGCAGCGGAATCACAGACGAAAATAAGGCTATGTGAGTGGGGCGTTTATTTGGTATTCTAGCATATATGCATACGACGATGTGCGTCCGCATGTGTTCTTTACTATCGTGTTCTTTAGATATGTTATTGTTGACATATGTCGTCTCATTTCCTAGACATGGAAAATCAGGCTCGCCGATTTATGTACTTTCCTAGATATATTGGTTCTGTTCAAAGTGTGATTATTATATGAATTTAAAATTAGGTGACTGCAACCTTCTTCTTTTTTAAATATCAACAGTGTCTGTTTTTGATAAACAGTTGAGTACCATTCTAATATGATAGTGTTGTTGAGAGTTGGCAATTTCAAATGTAACAGTCAAATGGATTTAATACACGACATGCATCCTTTATCTAGAGCTCTGCGAAATTCGGATGACATGAGTTATTTTAGTTAAAATAAATTTATATCACATCGATTGCGAAAAACGCTTCAGGCTCGATATCTGCTTCCTGGAGATTTATTAGCCAGTACTCACCCCGTTTGTGTAGAAAAATCCCAAAGACAGAACCGGCTCTTCACAAGATTCAAACGCGGGACATTTGGTACGAAAGACTGACGCTCCACCACGGTACCACTGTTTTCAACTAATGTCACGAGTTCGATATTTACTAAATCAAGTCTAGCTATAGTGCCTTTGGAAAAGGTCATTTTCTTAGCCTAATAAGAAAACTGGATAATAAACAAAGGGTAATGTATTAGCGTGTTATAACTGTAAAACGATTGAACATGGCATAAACTCAAGTGATCAGGGTTTTATGTCCAAAAGAGAAATCTGTATCTTCCCCGATTGTCAACCGGTCCTAATGCTATCATTATGAGCGCTGCTCTATCCAAACCAACCTTTACGTAATAATTACACCTCTGGAGAAAATGCTTGCTAGTGGATTCATGCTGAGATTCCAAACTGATGTTACTTAACATAAATTTCTTGAAACTTTCTGTTAAATTAGCGTGACAAATCTAGGCGTTTTAAAACAATGTGGTATGGATTGAACGTGTTTTAGACGATCAAAAGTACATGTATAATACCTGTACACACATATCTGCCCGCTCATCCATGCTATCGTATCCAAGTAGAACATATTTTTCAGACTGTTCTTGAGACATTCTTTGCCTTATTGACGATCACTGCAGAGCCATATAGGACTGCGCGGGTCCGCAGGCTGATATGGGTCTACACTTGTCAAATTAGGTTTGTTTCCGCAGAGCACCGCTCAAATAGATGCATACTTTCGAATAATTACACACGCAGTTTATACCAGTGCCGAAGATAATCATTTCTTCTCCGGAATACAGGGATTAGTGTGTTCAGTGTTAGTCCCATGACTGCAACAGTCTGTTTCTGAAATTTTGACCACACATGGTTGTAGTGCAGTCCTCGACTCGTTGGCAAGCATAAACCGCCACTAAAAGATATAGACGTAAGTTTAACCAGTTTGATTCATTGAGTGGGGTTTAACGCCGTTTTCAACATTTGTTCAGTTATATCACGGAAACCAGTTCACATACCCATGTGTTTCCCGGCTTTCTCACACCAGTATTATACACAACAGTCTTTATAAGCAATTGGCTGATTTTAAAAATAGGCCTTAAGACACTTGGTGGAAGGAGAATGAAGCTTGTCGCATTGTCTTTTGTCAAACGTCAGAGAGAATGTTGGCCGAGCTCAACTAGTTTGAACAGTCATGAACAATCATCTTCCCTAATGACTCGGAAAATTGGGTACTGAAAATAATACTATGTCATCTGTTTGTATGGTGTTGGGCACCACTTTCAGCAACGTCTCACTTCTATCACGACGTTGCATGTGTAAGTCCTGATACCAGCGAATCTGTCGTAATGCTATCTCAACAATCCTGTGCGCCAACTAGGGAAAGCCGTTAGTACCATTTTAAAAGACTCTGGTATGACCCATCAGGGATCGAACCCGAGGCCTCCCGCGTCATTCCTATTCCATTGATGAACTTTATATTCTAGAACGTGGTCACTTGTATGGGAAGAATGTTTCGGGGTGCCGTCCATAACGAGAATGTCAGGAAACATACTGGTACTGTTGAAAACGGCCTTGAACTACAATCAATAACCTTTCGTGGTACAGGTATGCCCTACAAGTGATCCCCGAACATTACCCCGAAAATTGCAATAGCATCGGGAACTAAATAACAGGTATGTCTTCAGGTTGTCCTAACACAACGATTGCTCGGCGATAGGTAGTCATGGGTTTTAATTTGATTGGTTGATTAGAACACTGTTTCGAGTGCAAGGTCTGTCAGGCCAATCTGAATAAGCCCCAATCCCGAGTCAGGTGGTTGGTGGTGTTATTTCGAACACTTCAAATGAAAGGAGCTTTGGAAAGAATAAATAAAATGGATTTTCCGCCTAATGTGGATCCAAACCACTGCGTATTCGCTCAGTTTGATCTGGATGTACAGGGTTCGCAGGTTTCATGAATATTCTACTAACATTGTCCATTTTGATTTAACTACATAGATGCTCAGGTTTGATTTGATTTGTGTGGATCTATGTTATAAGGTGCATGAAACACAGCCAATCAAAAACACAACGCGATGCAGATGAGGGTAAACGCACTTTCCGCGCTTATATACTTTACGATTGGCATGATTGCGGACCAACGTGGAATTCGCAGAATCAAGGTTGCAATAAGCTTCGCTTTGCTTCGCGACCTTTCGCTCAGAGTTCAGGTGTGATGATACTGCTTGTATGAAGTCAGTCGGATACGGGATGCCGTCTCTGACATACCCTGTCCATAAACCCTGACCTCACAATGGAATGACAGTTGAAAGACTTTGAAACAATTCGTATTGTTCATGTTTAACTTTCAAATTTGTATGTTACTTTCTGCGTCTAAATTCAGTTGTATCAGAGGAACTGTTATAATTTCCCCTCATGCAGACGATGTGTAATGCATGTGCAACGGAAGGGGTTTGAACACATTATCTACTTTCATAATGCGTAGACAATGGCTTGTCGTTATTTTAACTTGCCATGCGTTTTATATGTTTTATATGCGAACCTTCGCAACACTGGTTTATACTTCATAATGATCATTGTTGTTGTCAGTCCCCTCAGCATGTTTATAATATCAACGTCTGTGCTATTAGTAAATGTACAAAATAACGATGTTCAACACTTTTTCTACGAAAAGAAGTTTAAAAGATAATAAACATCATCTTGCAGTAATAATATGCAACGTTTGTAATGCAATGAAAATAGTCATACTATGCAAGAGACTGGTTCTTCTACGTCCCTCCCTCCATCCTAATCATCATGTTCGCAGTCGTCTTCTTCTTATTTCGCCCTTGCGTCCTACTCACCATCGTGTCGTTCTCTTATATCCTCATTTTTGTCTTGTTGTGTATTTATAGCAATAGATAGATAGATATATCTTTATTCTACAAACACATAAGTACAGAGTCATATATACATATTTATAATACATGTGCAATACAAAATGATCAAATATCAAACATCCTGTATCAATTATTGTTTCTTATTCCACTGTATATCCATAATATAAAAAATTAAACCGGGTAAACTTTGTAATTTCAAGATCGCTTAATATGAAATTGCACCAATCGATAAATTCTGTATTTTAAAACATCCAAACCCACTATAATTCTTTTTGCAGCTATTAAACTATACTGATTTAAGGCAACTATTTGATTTAAATTATTAGTCGCCGGGCAGAAGCCCGCGACTTCTATTTTTAATAGGTTTTCGGAAATGACATGGGATGGGGGGTTATTATTATATTATTTTTTTTTAAATGTCTTGAACATATTACAATTGCGTTTGTTTAAAAACACTAAGTTATGACACATCTAAAATGAAATAAATATTCCGATGTTTTAAGTATGTGCAGTTTCTTTATTTTGACTGGTATTTACGTTTTTGTGTTTTATTTACGAAGAAAAATAGTCCCTATTAGCTAGACTGGGATACTTTATTTTCATAAACTATGTAATCAAAAGGCGATAACTACAAACCTTTACGTCGCAAAGTCTAATTTGATTACATACGCGCACCTGCTTGCAGCCGATTATCGATATTAAAATCACGTCGAATTCTCCTTTTAATAGATAAGTATCAACATAAACTGGTAACAGAAACAAAAATAAGAATAATTGGTGAAAATATGTCTCAAATATAAGCCTGTTTATCGGTCGTGAACGTCAAAACGCCTTTTCCTCAGTTTGTGACCTAGTTTCATATTGCCAAAATGTAAACAAAGCGAAGTAACCGGAGGTAAAATGTAAACTTAGAAAAGAGACTTTTTGATGCATACAAAAAATGTCGCACGACAAATTGATTTCTTAAACGTCACGAAACGAGTGCATGGGTCGAATATAGGAGAAAGACAGATACTATAGAAATGCTTTTTTCTCTCGAATGCACTAAAGCTTTGCCTGATTTTTTATTCACTTTCTTTGATGTTTGATACTACGACTCGATTTTGAAACGAGGGTCAACATTTCGAAAGAATGCTCAAACACCTTATTACAGATAGATAGCTAATATTACACACTTAAATGTTTAAATATATGTGATATTAAATGATTATTTGGCTTGAAACAAATTAAGAGAAGAACAAACTCTGATAAACAATCGATTTAGAAATAAAGAAAATCTGCTCTTTCGCACCCAATTAATTTCATACTTGCCACCTATTAAATAATAATGGGACTCGCAACTGGCATTTCTCTTGCGCCAAACATATATTGTATGCATCAACGATTTAGATAAACAATTTAGCTGATATGTTGTTTCAAGTGTGGTCTACTTTTTAAACATACGAGGATAAATTTTAACATCTGTGAAATAGTTATTATAATTATTATTAAAAAGGAGGAAGTTTATGTCTTCAGCATTTAACCGTTTTCTCAATGTTTTAAACGTTTAAAGGTTTTCATTGTTGCTTCAGACATGGAAATATTTAATAGCTTTTTATTGCATGTAGATTTAAATCCCAAAATGTATTTATTTATTGTGGTTTTATTGACAAATACAAAACATCCAAAATCCTGACCAAAAGAAATCCTGAAATTTGTAGATCTATGTGGAATTTCAAAAATCCTGGAATTAGTCCTTATGAAAACATTATGTGTATGTTTTGACTAATGAAAGTCAAGAATACATGTGTGTTAACAAATAAATCAATGCAGTCTTTTCCGGCGACATTGATGCCTTGCATCAACTTTCTCTTGTTGGTTACTTTTAAAGTGTTCACTAAGTAATTATATATGAGCCATTCCACGACAAAAACCAACATTATTGACTCTGCGTAATGTAACAACCCAGACCAGCTTGCGCAGTCCGCGTAGTCCGCACAGGCTTGTCCGGGCCGACACATTCCGTCTCGAGGAGATAGAGGTATAGAGTAATGATTCATGAAACAGAAAATCCACAGGAGGCGAAAAGTGTCGGTCCGGGTTAGCTTGCGTGGCACGCTTAAGCTGATCCGGTCGATCCACAATGTTGGTTTTCTCGTAATTTGGATCACCTATCAAAGTACTTAAGAGTGCAGTTATAATCACATACATGTAACACACCTCCAACGATCAAAGTCTTCACGTGTATCCAAAGGCATGCACACAGCTTTACTAGAGGTCTTACCGTCGGCAAAGCGAGGGCTTGGCGTGAAACGGTTGTAACTAAAATTGTTTGTTTGTTACCAAGGATAATCACCTTGCCAAAGATTCGTTATGCGTAAATCATTCTTGGTAAACAATGGAAATTTAGGTGCCATTTCTCGTTCTGAGCAATGGCACATACATTTGCATTGTTTACAAAGGGGTCAAAATTGCCGTTAATCCAGGGTTTTTAAAATAGGTTTTTAGTTACAACCGTTTCACGCCAAGCCCTAAAAATATCAAACCTGGAAATAAAGCCCCGCTAGTTCTATTCCAATACGTCTTTAACCCTTACCCACATGCGACATATCTGTACCAGACGACTTTGAAAACATCTAGGCAATACTATAACACATCTCTATACATGATAGTATAATGATTGAATCGAGTCGAAAACATTGTAACAAAAGGAGAAATTGATCGTTTTGTGCAATTTCTTTTTGTTGTCATAATGTTTTCAAAAGTCGTCTGCTGCAGAGGCATCCGAAAGCGTCTACATGTGGGAAAGGATTAAATTATTTTCAAACGTGTTATTGAGACTTCAAATGAATAGACGCTTCCGGATTAACATTTATTTCAAAACGCACATCGCCCATGGACAGTGCACCGCCTCTATACAAACATGAATCACCAATTCATCTTGCAGCACATATCCAATAGTGTTGTCGGATAGCCAGCAACATTTGAAGTATTCGAACCCGAGACTTTTGGAGTACATGAGATCATTTGGCGATGCCAAGAAGGTCTGCCGTGAGTGACATGAAGCACTAGCCTCTGCATAAGTCATGCAAAAAACGGGCTTGCTCGGGTCTTTGTATTTGATGCTAAACACTGAAAAATAAAAAAGGTAATGTATTGATAAGAAAGTCATATTAGTTTAGTTGATGGCAGTTGTACAGTGGTAGAGCGTCGGCCTCGCGTACCAATCCCGTGATAAGTGGGTTCTGACTTTGGTTTTTCCACACAAACGGAAGAGAGTACTGATTATGTCTCCAGCAAACAGATATCGAGCGTGATTAATGTTAGCTTAACTCTTTCACCGCCAAAAGCAATATTGAGCTTTTTGCAAACAATACAGATTCAGGTGAGTCAGCTCGTAACGAGCTGTCTCACCTGAAATCTGCATTGTTTGGCGGTGAGTTATAAAAGTATTTCAAAAATCCTATAACATTAAAATAGAGTCGTCCGAGTTTGAACATGGAAGCGTCTACTTTAAACAATTCGGCGCTGAAAGAGTTAAAGCTTATTTCGTAATCGATATAAAATAAATAAGAATAATTTAGTTTAGTTTAATTTCATGGATACCATATTGATTGTAAAAAGGTGCTTACGACGTTCACTGATCTATCTAAATGTTTGCTTTTTGACGAATTAATATTTCCCGCATATATTTGACCTGGAAACCTAGCGGTATAAGAATCCGCTTAACAAGCTAGAGGTCGATTGATTGTTTGAGGTTCAACGCCTTTTTCATCATGTTTTCAGTTATATCACGGCATTTCCTGGGTAAGTTACCAGTACTACTGGTCCATTTTTCCTGACACCAGCCAGTCAGTCGAATTGATAACCCCGCAACCCTGAGAGCCAAGGAGGGCAGCCACTACTACCATGTTTAAAGTATTTGGTATGACCCGACCTGGGATCGAACCCACGAGCTTCCGCACCGAGGCGGATGCTGTACCACTACACCACCGATGCGGTCTAAAAATGATCGGGAGGTCGAAGGGGTTCAATTACCAGTGGAGTATTTTCAGATATGGCTGGTAGACGAGCCACAGACTGGTTGACAAAAAGTCAACGAGATCAAGTTCGCTAACAAGGAGCACATTGACTAACACTACCGATAGATGTTAAAGAATTATGAACACATCTTTTTAATGACATACATCGCCTTTACATTGCCCGTTACGGAGAGTCATTAAACCCAAATTCGCCGGACATGACTTTTATGTAAAAAGATTGTTGTTTTTTCTATCAGATCAAGACTACCTATACTGTACCTCTATATTCAGGTATTCGTGTGTGCTCTTGGGCGGTGCATATTTCCAAGACTTGCACTGAGTTGTGATTCATAGGTCATGAAAACGTGTCGCCGTGATATAACTGAAACACGCTAAAAAAGGCTTGAAACCCCAATAAAAACCCAAACCTGTGTATTCTTTTCTACTCAAAGTTGTCCATGCTGCATCTACCTCCAGATACATTTCTGCTTCACCTTCATGAGTTACATCTGTAATACATAACCAGCATATCTTCTCTTGAGCGTTCCATGAAATCGTCCTGTAATTCCCCAGCTGTATACATTCGCTTGCGCATTGAATGAGGCTATCCAGTGTAGTGATTTCAATGTTAACGAAATCCGATCGGAGCTTGTTTCCATTCCAATGGAAATTTCTGAATTCGTACTCAAATGATCCAGCTAATACAAAGTGTTTGTTTTTTAAAAGAATATTGCACATTAATAAAACATTTATTAAACAAATTACACCTATTCTTAACATAATGCTGTTTTCTCTTTAATATCAGATTTTAGTATAGGATACGATAGAAAGTAACACGTTCCCTTGCACTACAATCGTATACAAGAATACGAGACGGGGCAGATACACAATGCTTTATATGAGCCTCGTCTATTGATTTCTATTGATATTTACACAATGCACCATTGTTAAGGTGCATTTAGATCTACATGACATATAATCCTGACGATTAAGACCATGTTGAGTCTGTGCAGAGCTACAGATGAGGAGCAGTATGCATCCTTTTTCCTCACAATATCTCTCTCAAAGTCCAACCGAACCCTATGATGTGGGTACTCAAAAGAATCGAGACGATTCTTTTGAGTACCAACATCATAGGGTCAGAGGGTCGAATCAGGAAGAACATTTCAAACGCCCATTATATATTATACTGTGTGTTTACACATATTTGACCCGAGTCTTGACTGTCCGTAGATGAAATGTGTCTACACTCAGCTCATGTTTGTCCTCTTCCGATATGTCGATGTGTGATTGTTTTTATCTGGGAATGAATTTAACTCTAAACAGCAAAATCTCTCCAGAACGGATGCTATGCTTTATCATTTGTGATACTAGCTGTTTCGTTTCCAATTCAGTTTATTGTTATATTCTTTTAGTTCAATTTATATCCAATATCGAAACTACATAAAATAATAATCAAGTTCTGCAATTGCTTATTAACAATAGACGACTCTGTCTAAAATCATATGACGTTGGTTTGGTGAGACTGTACCTATAGATACTGAGGTAAAACTATGACTCTATATATATAAAGACAAGAGAAAGTTGATGCAACGCATCAATGTCGCCGGAAATCCATACTACAGTTATGCATAACACAAACATTATAGTAGTTGAATAAACAGTTATCAACTGGAACATCAGGGGTGGGGTCAAGTGAAAATGTATCATAACTTGCATTGTTTTGTCAACGAAGTTGAATGATAATTGAAGCCTTTCATTGTTTATGATCAATCTTCATTCAAAAGTAGGTTGACCATGCACACAACCAACTAATTATTGATCATAAACAGTAATGGAAATGAGTAATCTTGCGAATCATTAGTCTTAGTATGTATACAGTGCTTTCATTCAGGAATAATTATAAGATTTGTGAATTCCACATACACTTTTCAAGATGTTTGTCAGAACATTTGAATTTTATTATTTTTCAATAAAACCACAAAACAGACAATTTAGGATTTGCATGCAATAGCACGTCATTTTACCTTTCTATTAAAGTCAACAGTGGACACATTTGCAGCAATCTACTTTTAAAACAATGAGATAAGGGTTAAATCGCTGAAGACATGAGTTTTCTCTTTTTCTCAAAATGATATTAGCTTGGCATCCTAATTATGTCATACTTTAACAAATGTTGAAATGTAGTCCAATATTTATAAATAAGACCACTTTCGAAATATTATATCAACTAAACAGTTAAATCTCATTGAAATTGTTGTATAATTTAAACTTAATTTCGAACATAAACTTAGCAACATGTTAATTTATTTTAATTCTTTCCTTCCTTTTTTATAATGAAAATAACAAATTACTCATGTTTTGAAATTATAATATGATGAGCGCCCTTGTGTCAATGATGCATAACAATATGCAGATCGGAGTCAATATGCCTTTAGGGAATTAAATGACACATTTAAAATTGTCAAGGACGAAATAATTTTGTACGAAAAAAGACCCGATTCGTGACCCACAGTCTTCTTCGCAGAGGTGTTGTTCTTGAAACTCTTTTTATAGGCAGAGAGTGTTCGTTCAAAGTCATTTTTCTATTAAAACCAGTTTTATCTCGGTTTGTTCTTTTCTTCGTAAAGTGAGTGTAAAGAGCGGCTCTCTGCAAAGGAGATTGATATACGCAGTTGGTATTCGCGAGTCACGCGATCAACAGTTTTAGCTTAGAAACAGTTCATATTTTAGATAAATATGAATAAACATTATAAAATGCCTTCTTCACAAATCAAGACATCTTTTTGAACATGAAAATAACATTCAGTAAGTTAAAATTGCCATTAAAGGATATTATTCGAGAATATGCAAGCAGCTAAACAAATTAGACTGTGCGACGTAAAGGTATGTATTTATCGCCTTTTGATTACATGTAGTTTATAGTGTAAAAAAAAGTATACCAGTCTAGCTAATAGGGACTGTTTTGTCTTCGTAAATAAAACAAAAAAACATAAATGCGAGTCAAAATAAAGAAACTGAAAATACCTAAAACATCGGAATATTTATTTCATTTTAGATGAGTCATTACTTAGTGTTTTTAAACAAACACAATTGTAATATATTCAAGACATCTAAATGTGTTTCTTTTTAATAATAATCCCCCATCCCATGTCATTTCCGAAAACCTATTAAAAAAAGAAGTCGCGGACTTCTGCCCTGCGACTAATAAAATGCGTACCATCATTTCGCACATTTCTGCTTAATTGGGATATTTTCTTTTGTATTGCACTATATTTTATGATGCATACATCCCTATGAAATAAATACTATGAGCCGTGGATATCTCTTAAAATCAGTTGAGTTTAATATGATTATATTTATGATGTTTTGATCTGTTTCTAGGGACATTGTTTTTGAGATTACGTAAGTTAACAATAACCACCTTTGTCTTTGTCAAACAAATCGAGCTTGTTCTGTATTGTCTTTGTTACTCGTCCGTTTACATTGTACCAAGGACGTATCGGTGATTAGTGGTGTATACTATTGATGACGCCTTACGAAAATAAGGTCATACTTCTGATTTATTGGGTGTACGTGATGCGAGTTATACGTATGTTGAAGCGTTTTCCATCAGATGATTTTAATCAGATTGTATAAACCAACGACGCATGCTTTAGGACAGAGTTTTAAAGACATTTGTAGAACTCCGTGTTAGCTAATGTTTAAAGTAGTTTCGAAATAAAGGAATGTAACAATGGAATGAATAATGAATGGAAGACGATACAATACACCATGGTAACGTGTATTTACATGCACTCTTCGTCTACACGAAGGGTATGCAATTCCATTTCCGCTTTTGCTTTTCACTTTCGGCAAACCTTTGTATTATCTGACAAATTTCATCGCGTCATGAATACACGAACAGTCGACCTTAATTCAATTTACAGGTACGGTAAGTCAATGTGATGATTGAGCTCAACCTCTCCAGATCAACATAGAGCGGGTACATTCGTTCTAGAGAGGTGTTGCTGTTTAGAGGTTAATTCATTAACGTATCAAACTCTTCGCTAGGTCTGTAGCGGACAACGTTGACAATTAGTGTAGGTAAATTCGTAATTGCTTGTTAAGAGCACGTTCTCGTTTTCCCACAATGACTTTAACGTTTAAACTACCCCTACACTGTTCGTAGTAACCATTTACATGTATCATTCAAGATTGATGTTCGAGAGAGGGGTTAGCCTCACGGAGGTGACGTTTTGTTAGGTTACAGATGAGAGTGTGCGTATACCAATTCAATAACTACATGTAAAAAGATGTGCCGTTCCTCGACAAAAACCAACATTATGGAATCTGCGTAATGTATCGACCCGGATCAGCCTTCGCAATCAACACTTAGGCTGATCCGTGTCGATACTTCACGCAGAGACCACAATGCTGGTTTTCTCGGAATTCGGCCCATATGTTGTTTAGTAATCAATGATGTAACTCATGCGGACCTCGCAGAAAGCGGTCTGGGGGAATATTCAGAATAGACGACGTTGAGTTAGATAGCATACAAAGTTTTTTTCTATTTGTTTTAATGAGATTTAACGCCGTTTTCAATATCACGGCGTCAGAACCCGTTTTAATGATATGAAATGAGAAACCAGTACTGTATCAGGTAAATGTGTGATGCCGAGGAGCAACAGTCCACAGTGATCGTCAAGTGCATATTATAGTCTCATCCAGAATTGAAGCCATTTGTGACTTGGTGGCGAGAGAGCACGTGTCCTTTTTGCAAGGAACGAGGCAGGCAGGCTTTCGGTACCATTTAATCTAGCAGCCTGGTCACCAAACATCCATATCGGAACGATCTACAATACTCCAAAAGTATTGGTTTCGAATACAGACGATGTTATTGGTAATCCGACAATACTGTTGGATATGTGGCTCAAGAAGCAAATACAGTCATATATTGTTCAAATCCACAATGTCGCTGGTCTATGTGCGTTTTGAAAAAAATAGGGAAAAATTGTGTTGCGAAAGCGGTACCTGTATTTGTATTGGTCATAAATGGAAGCCCATTTGACTTAATATGAGCCGTCCCGAGAGAAAACCAAAGGTATGGTCTCTGCGTAATGTAACGACCTTGATCAGCCTGCTCAGTCCGCGCAGGCTTATCCGAGTCGACTCATTCCATCTTAGGGGAATAGAGGTAGAGAGTAATTATTCTTGAAACAGAAAATCCACAAGAGGCGAACAGTATCCGGGTTAGCCTGTGCGGCATGCTTAGGCTAATCTGGGTCGATACTTTATGAAGTTTCATGACGTATTAGATTTGACCACTAGCCAATCTTACCGTTTTGGAAAAACTTATTTGGGATTTTGAGAGCGCTTATACAACCTTAATATGCGATCAATACACAGTGGATTTGCACTAACTCGAACATTTGATAAATCGATGTATTATTTTCAAAAATATAGCCTCTTACGATATATTTGTCACACGAATTTAACCATCTAAAAATGACTACACACAAAGTTACGGTTCTGATACATTCGCCATTTAATGTTCTCCTAATATCCAGAACAACAACAACAACAGCTAGTAAATAATAAAAAAGTGTTGATTAAAAAATGCTGTCAAATGGTATAAACTTATACACTAGAGAAATGTGTTTCTGTCAGAATCCGTACTAATACGGATGGTTTTCCTTTCAACCGCTCTTTGTTGCTTTTGAGAAGGTGCTTCCCATGTTCACATTGACTTACTTGTAAGAGAAATTAAGATAGACTGTTCATGTATCTATGACGCGATTAAGTTGACAGAAAGAACACAGGTTCCTGAAAGCGAAATGCAAAAGCGAAAATTGCAATGCATACAATTCGTTTAGATAAATAGTGCATGTAAATACTAGTAACGACGGTACACAGTCTATTGTTGTATTCCTTAATAACGATTAATTGGCAATATAGAAATTACAGTTAAGTTCTGTAAATTATTTAAAAAAAACTTTCCATTCTGAAATAAATCTAAAGACGTTGGATTTGTTTATAACACTACAAATTGGTAATTAGGTTACTTGCAAAGTTATACCTCTATATAATATGAAATGCGCTTCATCAGCACGATATGTAGGTCAAACGACGCAGGGATTTACTGCTTTATTCGTATGTTTTCTGTGGTATTTTACTGTTACAATACTTTCCTTTGAAATAAATGATATGAGCTGCCGAGTGGGTATCTCCTCATTTAAACTGAGTTTGATATTTTACTAATGATGACGTCTAAAGGAAGGTCATAGTTTTGACCTATTTTTTGTTACACTGTTGGACATGTACGAAGTCATTGGTCTTTGTCAACTGACAATCTGGTGAAAAGGCCGTCTGTAAAGCCAGAGAAGCAGAACATGTACACACTTTGACAAATATGATGGATTCATACAAAATTAAACAGAGGCCTGAAGGACGAGTACAGTTTAGTCTGACCATCCCCTGTGTTTGTCATCGTTGTTCTTGTCCGATCTGGACATTAACTGTTCACAATTACAAATCGCTTGATTGTTTTCTCTTATGGTTTAACATTGCATTGACATGATGTCGTCGGCGTGGACCAACGTCATACCACAAGTACAAGTGTGTATAGTCTAATCCTGGTCTATACTAGATTTAATACATATAATTATAAATTAAACATGTTGCTTAATGTAGTTACAGAGACCAATTCCTTGCACTGACCTCCTAACGGTTCTAATTTCGTTTTTAATGTCATTATTTTGATCTATTTTAGTCCGATTGTGAAAACGACGCTTGATGTAGGAGAGAATCAAAACGATTTAAATGCAATTGGCGAACTGCTTTCAACTATTGTTTAAAGTAGTTTCGAAATAAAGGAATGTAACAATAGACGGAATATGCAACATAAAAGCTATTGTCACAATTGAAATCCGATTTTATATCAGGTAACTTTATTTTTGTCATTTTATACCCATTACAATGCACCATTGTAACTTATATTTACGTTCATTTTTTATCAAAATGTAGCTAATGCAATTCCGTTTCCGCTTTGACTTTTCACTTTCAGTAACCTTTGTACAATCTGACAACTTATTCGCGTCATGATTGCATGCATGCACATTAGACCTTAATTAAAATAACAAGTTCTGTAAGTCAATGTGATCATAGCGGACAGTGTTGAAAAGTATTGTAGGAAAAGGATGAATTGCTATTCAAATGCTATCCGCTCCACTCCAAAACTATTCAGAGTTTTCATTTATCATTCGGCAGATGCGGGAGAACTTTAGTTGTTATACAAAGAGGGCTTCGCTCCAAAGAGGGACCGTTCTGTGAGATTACACTTTGGAACATTCTGTATGGTATGGTAACTGTATGGTTAAGAAGCGCCGCGGCCAATGATTAGGGCATGCGTCTTGGTTCATAGCCATAGCCCCGTTGCGATAATGTTCGCATTGATCCTTAATTAATTTCACAGTTTAATTGAACTGCACTGGAAGAAAATGAGAAGAGTAAAGACTCGTGAGAGATGGCGAAAAAGAAAAGGAAATCCGCATTGGAGAGCACGTTTAATAATCAATTTCGCCGTCGTCAATTCATCCCCCCTCAAAGCTGGAAGTGTAACCCTCTATGTCACTTCTCGGATACACCCGTTAACGTCAGAATATAATCATGATACTTTTTCAACTCCGATTTCATATAAAATTGTCCCCGACGAAGTTCTTCTTTCAGGGGACAATTGGAATATTGATGAAATAAGTGCTCTAAAACAATTACCCTGAAGTTTTTCAAAACCGATTAGATTTTTCAAATGATTTTAGAATCTGGGTCCAATTCCAACAACCTTACTTAGCGCTAAGTAATACTTAAATACATAAAAGCCTATTTCACCATTTTTGTTTCCCTAATATGTTATAAAGCATGAATGGTGGACTGCATTTAGGTAAATGGTTAAGTTGACATAACAAGTTACCTTGCTGACTAACAATTATTGTTAAGAAATTAAATATTTTCAAAATTAATGAAATATACCTCCCAGTATTTAAGTAGACAATCGTTCCTAATGTCCAGAAATATATTGATACAACCAAGATATTAACTACGGGATGAGGATTGTCGTGTACACGTTGTTTGCTGCTGGGGACTCTGGGTGTGACATAACAGTAATGATATTATAAAGAATGTTGTAATCTAAAGTAGGATCTATTGAGACAATAGTATGATCTAACTTCAATTATCATATATTATGCAAACGCACCATAAATACGCCATGCAATTTTGAATATGATGCACATTTGTCTAAGGAAAGGAATTTGTATAATTGTCTATGACGCTTGCTTTCGAATCCTACTTATATGACATATATTACATATATACTGATGTGTAACTGTTTCTCAATAAAATATATTTAAACTAAGTATTCAAGTATTACTTAGCACTAAGTAGGGTTAGTGGAATTTGATCTATTGGCCTGCTCTAAGCAGACATATTTTATTTGTGTTGCATATTGAAGGGATAACGTGGCAGAATCCCCTGCGGTGAATAATTTCAAGTTTTTCAAATTAGAATTTACAGATCTATTGTATCCATTAAATCCAACGATCAATACGAAGTGGAACTTTAAAATAAATATAGAGCCACGTCTAGCAATTTTGGGTTCTTATTTTATCTACGGACAGTCAACTAGACTCCGATGGGCCTATGCATATAAGCAGTCTTACTAATGTCTTCATCATACTCCAATACTGCACACAGATCCAGAGGCATCTTCAGATAAAAGCAACAAGTGTAGCCCCAAATAGTTGCACGCTAAAGCGATGTCATATCGGAAAGTCAATAAAAGTGCCAGACACGGCTCACATTAAGTGGGATTTTCCTGGTCTATCTCATATCTTTTATAAACGATTGCTGTGAAAGGTAACGTGTTTTTCGCTTACGTATCAAATAATAAAGAACATCAAAATCTGATATTAAAGGGAAAACGGCAAGATGCTTGGTGTATTTTGTTCAATATATGTGTTGTTAATGTGCCATTTTCTTTTGAGAAACAAACATTTTGCATTAGCTGGATCATTGGAGCACGAATTCAGAAATCTCCATTGGGATGGAAACAAGCTCCGATCGGATCTCGTTGAAACTGAAATCACTACACTGGATAGCCTCATTCAATGCGCCAGCGAGTGTATACAGCTGGGGAATTACAGGACGATTTCATGGAACGCTCAAGAGAAGATATGCTGGTTATGTATTACAGATGTAACTCACGAAAGCGACGCCGAAAATCGTCTGGAGGTAGATGCAGCATGGACGACGTTGAGTCGGATAGAATATACAGGTTTGTTGGTTTGATTGGGGGTGGGTTGATTAATGCCGTATTAAACATTTAAACATTATATCACGGCGTGACCGCCACGTGCATATTACAGTTAAATCCATATTTGGAGTGCTAGCCATTGGTAACTTTCGAGTAAACTGAGCACGTTTACTTTTTCCCAGGGACCAGGCCGACAGACATTCGGTACCCCTTTTACCTAGCCGGCGGGTCACCAAACACCTATATCAGAACGAACCACTCTTTCATGTATGCAACCTGATTTTAAATCCCTTCGACTCATTGCTCCTTAAGCGGGTGCTTTCATCACTTAGATACCGGTGACGTTTGTATTTTGGAAAAAAAATCAGAAAGGAGTTGTCAAAACTTGTTTTCCCAAATTAATATGATATCAGTGAATTTAAACTTAAATTAATTCTCATTAAATTCTTATGAATATATTACTTTGTATATACCAGCACATTTTCCAGCTCAAATTCATGCAGATTATCACGCACAAACACAACTCGACAGACAACAACTTGATAAGATGATATATGGTAGCAAATATGAGAATGGTACGTCACTGAAATTATGATTTGACGTCATTGAAAAGGGAATTCGCTTCTTTCAAAATGCGGTAATTGGGCATGATCGACTCGCCATTAATAATTTTAATTTTATGTGTAAAAAGTTGTTATTTCGTTATATAAAGTATTAGCCGTTCCACGAGAAAACCAACATTATTGGATCTGCATAATGTATCGACCCAGATTAGCCTGCGCAGGCTAGTCCGGGCCGACACATTCCGTCTCAGGTGGATAGAGGTGTAAAGTAATTATTCCTGAAACAGAAAATCCACAGAAGGCGAAAAATTGTCTGTCCGGGTTAGCCTGCGCGGCATGCTTAGGCTGATCCGGGTCGATACTTTACGCGGAGTCAATACTGTTGGTTTTCTTGTGGAACGGCTCATATATATTTTATTTATACTCATCTAGAACTTGTACTTGCTGTATATTAAACGAACGTTATGTTACAGCAGCGATATCGGGCTGCGTATTGTCTACTGGAAACGTGGAAAATTAAACACATCTCGAGATATGAATTGTCGAAAGTCAAGTATTGCTTCTTTAACATAATATTTACGATTCATTTTTCAGTGTTTAGCATCAAATACAAAGATGCAAGCCGTTCCAGCACTTGCGACCCGGGAATCACGTTTCAAGAGGCTAAAGCTGTATGTCTCTCTCGGCAGACTTTCTTGGCATCGCCAAATGATCTCCTTTATTCCAAGAGCCTGGGGTTCGCATACAAGCGCTGTTGCTGGTTGTCCGACAATACTGTTGGATATGTAGATCATGATGCAAATACCGTTCAATACTGTTCTGTTTCGAAATGTCCTTGGACTATGTGCGTTTTAAAATAAAGGTATATACATATTCTTCTTATAAAGTGGTTACGGCAATAACATAGTGTTGTAAAACACAAATACAATATAAAAAGGACATCGTTGGTTACGGCAATAACATGATGTCATTAAAACACAAATATATGTTTCTAAAAAACTTGATCCGTGACATAGTGCAATTGACCAAACTTGTTTCTGGTAATTTGAAGATTGAAATCAGGACTGTGTATCTAGCTTCAGATAAATAAAGATTACACGAATAGTGGTTTGTTCTACATTACATCTTGTAAACCTTCATGGTGTAGTACTTTCTCTGTTGCGTGACCAGTAATACTTACATGTACATCAATATGCCAAATGTCGTGGAAGAAAACGCTCCAGCCACCAAATTAAATGAACATGAAATTGTTATTCCTTCTAAATAAATCGACCGCCATTTACAAAATAACAGAACACCGTCTAATAAAAGATTAATGGATTTGTGTTTGAAAACCTTTCAGGGTGTATGGTATATTTCGTTTCTATTCGGATTTATTTTTTAAAAAAACATTCAAAGGGACATAACTCGGGATACATTTGAATTAAAGCATTACAAAGTTGCATTCTTGCAATGCTTAAATAACATCGCGGCGTCTAGTTGGTTGGTTTTCTGTATTTGTTTACACTCGTACACGGATATACAGACATTTGGCGAATAGTAAATTGCAATCGCATCTCGTTGGTTGGGTTTCTGGATTTGGATTACGCACATCCTCACCAGTCTTCATCGTCCATCTGTATGTTGTATACACACAACCTAAATACGTCTTCTGACGCAAAAATAAGAAGTGAAACCCATCTTGTCACACAAAATCTCCAAGCGGAGAAACAGTAAGGCATCGAATTGTATGGCGCGGCTCAGATGTTTTGGGGTTTAAATTTAGTTTAAATCATTTTGTTCGAAGTTCGGTTTGCTAATGCATCTTTAACCCATCTTTGAATGCATTTGTGTTAAAATTCATAACATTGATATTAAGACACTTTTGATCACCAGTTGTTTTTTAGATATCTATTCTTTTGTAAGTATGCAGCCTGTAAATTGAACAATACCTCATCAAATGTGCCACCATCTATTATTCACGGTTGATATGTTACTCTATTTCCCTAACGTATTATATGTAGGAGATGATCTAGGAGCCGTGACCGTTCAAAATAAATCTTTATCTCATTTAAATGTTACTGTCTGGAGTTTTACGCCGCTTTCAATAATTGTTCAGTTTTATCACGGCGTTATGCTTGCTGACATCAGCCAGTCAGAATGATGATGTAGTATTCCAAGAAAACGAATCTTTAGTGAAAATCAAAGCTGTAAATCAGGCAGAAATAAACAATGCTAAACATTTAATGCACAAGTTCTGGAATCAGTCAAAACGCAGATCTCTGAAAATAAACCACAATAAAGAATAGGCTACCTATCCAGGTCTAGTGTCCAGTCGTTATGCTAACTCCGCAACGCTAAGCGCCAAGGAGGGCATACTTTGATTTGACTCGGTCGGATCATTTAAATATAACAGATCAAATGGGGATTTTACTAGTATTGTGTATGAGTTAAGTGACGGCCATCAACAAATTGTCTTTTTCTGAAGGGTCAGAATTATATCTATAACTAGTCAAGAAAAGGGAGGAAATGTTAAACCATTAATCCCAAAAGATTCCTATAGCACAACAAAGGTTACGTACATTGGCTACCATATTTCTGTCGTATTTTTGTTCTTTGATATACATAAACATATCATTTAATGAACCGTTTACATATAGTCGTTATTGTTTTGAAAATCAGAGAAACCTGAAATGGAAAATCATTGGAGTATGGAATCGGATAACTGTGCCGCATGCTTCCACCGGCTTCTTCAAGTCAAAACCGTTTAATAGTTGTTCTAGATGGTCGAGAGTGATGTCCCTTTGAAATGACGGCTGGTTTTTTTAAATCCGAGAAACCAGATTAGTTCAGTTTAAACTTACTTATTTTACACCGATTACGAAACAAGCTTTCAGCTGAATGTTAATCACGCTCGATAACTTAACCAGTACTCACGCCGTTTTTGTGGAAAAACCCGCTTATCACGTGACTCGAACACGGGACATTTTGAACGAGAGGCCGACGCTCTCCGACTTCACAACTGTCTTCAACAAGATACAGATGCGATGTAGATTAAAGGTATCATAGATGTCACTGCGGTATTTTTTATTGTTAAACTGAACTGTGCATTTTACCTTTGTTCATACACGACGAAGTCACCTTTAATGAGACGTATCGAGGGCTTCGGGATGTAGTTACAACCGTTTTGCATGAAACCATCGGTAATACCATCTGGTATTCCGGTTACATATAGGTCACACCGAATACGTTAACAATGGTGGTAGATTTCGCGTTATTACTTTGGTATTCATTGTTGAGGGGACATCATTTCGGCTGACAGTTTTGGTTGTTGCTTTATTTCGATTTTACGCGGTTTTCAACATTATTTCGGTTATTTCACGGCGACAGTCCACTCATTCATGATCTCCGGGTAAAAAAACGAGTACTACGCTAGGAAACGTGCCTTGTCTAAGGGCACTCCAGAATGACCACCGTACCACGTCTGTTGATCGAGTGCGGGACAGCTGGTTCAAAGTTATAGAAGCTTATCACTTGGCCACGGCGGATTTCCCTCGTCTTACTGTACAAATTTACCTAACCTGACTACTGGTAAATTGAAAAGAAACCAACCAACGTATTATGCTTTAAATATTGTTGTAAGCGGCGTAAAACCTCGTTCAGATCATCAACAAAGATATGGCAAGCCTATGGACGAACCACGTCCGACGAAAACCGACATTAGGAGGATTTTAAATGTAACCATTTCCCACATACATTGATTTTAAAGCAGACGACTTTCAAAATATATACATTAAGCAAAACTAGTGTAGTACAACTATTGAAAAGAGTTGAAAACATTGTTGCAAACGACTAAACGATTGATTATAAATTATACTGCTGTTTTTTGTTAGTTTAACCGTTCAACACATACTTCATGTGTGCTGGTGTGTCTATGAAGCGAACAGAGAAGATCCTGATCTGATTGCTAGGAGGCGCAGACCGATCTCGAGCTATGCTGTTCGCTAAGTCCCGAAGATTAGGTTTTGGAATAACTCGATTCAGACACATACACACTCACTTATATAAGAGTCGACCCGCGAGGAAACCAACAATATGGCCTCTGCGTAATGTATCGACCCAGATCAGTCTGCGTGCCGATACTTTTCGCAGAGTCCACAATGTTGGTTTTCTCGCGGCCGCTCATATTATCTTCGTGCATCGAACACTCATTAATTGGGGTTAACGCCGTTTTGTACATTCTTCAGTTATATCACGGCGGCCAATTCCCATTCCTATGTTTTTTCTAGTTTTCCCACACCAGTACTCCGCGCCACAGACTTTCCAATCAACTGGCTGCTTTTCCACATAGACTGTTAGCCAATTGGTGAAAGACGGATGACGCTTTGTCATAATGACCTTTTTAAAACACAGGAAAGAAAGGTGACAAACCTTGGGCTAGAACTCACTACCCCTGGATTGACAGCCCGCGTCGCTACCGACTGAGCTACTGGGGAAATGCGTATATCGAATACTAGGGGAAGCCTGTGTACACACACACGCACCAACCTAACAAGTCACCACCATCTCCTTGCATGCAGATAAGACACTGGCGTAGGCCTATTATCTGACAGAAAACAAGACGTGTATCCTGACTAGTTTGCCGCAAATATCACTCCGTGGGTTTCAAACGGAGAGTCAATAAGACACCCCATATCGTGAGGGACGGCTAATATGTATAAGGATAAACATCCAAGTCAAACCCGAATACCCTGTGTATATATAAATTATTGATTATTGAAACGTATCAACGGATTTATTACGTAGTTCAACTGTGCCATACAAACAGACGAACTCTCAAATCACAAGCCCTGGATTGCTAGCCCGCGTCGCTACCGACTGAGCTACAGGAGCTCGGCGTAAATCGAACGCTAGGGTAGGCCTGTGTATAACGTTACTGACCACTACTCTATGCTAAATGTACCGGGTGTATAACGTTACTCACAACTACTCTATGATAGTACTTACCGGGAGTATAATGTTACTCACCACTACTCTATGATAAATGTACCGGGAGTATAAAGTTACTTACCACTACTCTATGATAGTACTTACCGGGAGTATAACGTTACTCACCACTACTCTATGTTTTTTATTTGAAAAGTAATCATTAAACGTGCTGAACTCCAGATGGATGTAACAATTTTGAAATGTTGAAAGTTCTGCAAGTATTGCTAATATTGACAACACAGTAAGCAATGAGTAGTAGCTCAAAACTATTTTGGCAGTAAATGTTGAAAACTGTCAATTGAAAGTCATGAAAATGTACACAATGTGGCTTACATGTACTGGGTTTTTCTACCCAGTAAATATGAAGCATACACAATCATTATTTAGATGTTTATGGTACTGGAAAGGGAAATTATTACTCTAATTATATCTAAGAATTATGATATGATATGATCGACACATTGTTGAAAACGGGGTTAAACCCTTAGCAATCTATGAAACGTGCAGTAGGGAATACCATATGCTTGACATATCCGAAAAAAGAGTGAGGTTGACTGAGAAATGAATCTGGGTTCATTATATTATCTGTACATGTTTCTATTATCTACGAAAAGGTAATCTGGATATGAACCTTTTCTCGGTTATTTAGTGCATTTAAAAAGAAGGGTATTCGTACAGTCCGCCCCACATGAATTGCATACACTTGAGATTGTATGAACAAGGCATGAATAATATGAAATTACTTTGCTCTGCTAAGTGCCGAATTTAACCCTTTTCCACATAGCAAGGTGAAATCTGCACAAAACGACTTTGAACAGATATAGGCAAAGTATTGACAATTTCTGTACTGAAAGTATCATTATTGAATAGAGTTCAAAATGATTTGCTCATTGTGAGGAATTTCTCCTTTTTGCCAGAAATGTTTTCGAAACTCGTCTTCTGTAGGTGCATCAAATGCGTTTGTAGAGGGGGAAAATCCCCGTGTTGACCAGGGGTGATAACAGACGCAGACCGCATGAATTAAATACGTTTGGATTATATTTGAATCGGAGTTACGTCGCCATATTTGATTGATTGTTTGGGTTTTAACGCTGCTTTCAACAATTGATTATTTATATCCCTGGGTAAGTTACCACCAGTAATACTGGTCCATTTGTCCTGATACTCAGTCGAATTGCTAACCACGCAACCCTGAGGGCATAGGTAGGCAGCCATAATTACCATTTTTAAAGTCTTTGGTAACACCCGACCGGGTATCGAACCATCGACCTCCCTCAATCGAGGCTGACGGCTTAACACTACACCACAGAGGTGGTCCGCCATATTTGTGATAGAAGTCCAAATAGCTAAATGAGGATCGGAGTCTATTTCTGTTAAAAGTCCAGTCTGGTCCAATTGCATTGTCATTTGACAGAGATTCTGAACGATGTTAAACGCATCTACAGCAGACGACTTTAATTAAACATCTATGCCAACATGTGGAATCTCTCTAACAATGAAAGTTTAATTATTTGATTGGGTAGAAAATATTTCTTAGACTGCTCAATATTGATCAAGGCGTAAAAGAATAGAAATGACATGCAGTCAGATGGAAAGGTAATTAAGTTATTATCAAGGATAACTGTACACCATAGGACGGCATCCGCACAGTTTAATCTGTATCTGAACTAAATGCCGACAAGTCACAGAAAATTAAAACAGAAAAGGTTTACATTTCAGCAGTGCTGTGTGAAACCGAACCATCTTGTTATTACTACAAGTGTGAAAAAAGACAGGCATGCAAAAGGATCCGAATAAACACTTCTTTAAATAAGTGTAATGAAACATTCAACATTGAGACTATTGGGCAAACAGATCAGAATACGCTTGAAAGAAATGCATTTTGGTTGGTTTTTGCAAATGCATTTTGGGGTTTCACACCAGCCTCTGCATTCGTTCTAAAAGATCAAAACGAATACTGCTTTGTAGAAGAACTTTACAACCTTTAATCATTCCCCACATACAACACATATGCAGCAGACGACTTTGAGATAATCTAAACAAAGTAATGGAACGTCTCTGTAAATGAATGTTATATAACTGAAAGAATTTAAAGGGTTTATACGATTACATGAAGAATGAATATACAAATCATGAAAAAATATTACACGCTATCTATAGCCTATCTTTAAACGCTGTTCTTTGTGTTTGTTTGAATGATTTCTTTACATCGCTTACAAGTATTTCAGTTATATCGCGGCAATCTGTCTCACCTGAAATCAGCATTGTGTGCATTGTTATTATGAAAATTGAAAAAACTATTGAAGCATGAACAATTGAATAGCCCGAGTTCGATTATGGAATAGTTTACTTGATAACATTCGGCGAAGAAATAGTTAAGGGTGTTATTACTGGCTATCTTTTCAAAAACATATTTTTAACTAACTAATTATGTCTCTATCTTCCTTTTATTTTATTCGTGATTCCTGATTATTCATGTATACGTTCATAAACATTACGTTGCTTCGTATATCAACAAGTCATATCTTATGTCGAAATAATATGAGCCGTTCCACGAGAAAACCAATATTATGGCCTCTGCGTAATGTATCGACCTAGATCAGCCTGCGCCGTCCGCGCAGGCTAATCCGGGACTACAAATTCCGTCTCAAGGCAAAAGAGGTATAGAGTAATGATGAGTGTAAATATGAGCCGTTCCACGAGAAAACCAACATTATGGACTTTGCGTAAAGTATCGACCCGGATCAGCATACGCATGCCACACAGGCCTACCCGGATATACACTTTTCGCCTCCTGTGGATTTTCTGTTTCAGGAATAGCTACTCTATACATATATCCCCCTAAGACGGAATGTGTCGGCCGGATCAGTCTGCGCGGACAGCGCAGGCTGATCTGGTCGATACATTACGCAGATGTCTATCGCCGCAGCTGCATTTTGGGGGCATTTTGAGAAAACCAACATTGTGGACTGTGCGTAAAGTATCGAAAAGGATCAGCCTAAGCATGCCGTGCAGGCCAACGTTTCACCTCCTGTTGATTTTATGCTTCAGGAATCATTACTCTATACCTCTATCCCCCTGAGACGGAATGTGTCGGCCCAGATTATCCTACACGGATTTTGTATAATGTTATCTCTATTGAAGGGTGCCAGCCATTCCCATCTTATAAGGCATCTCAGCACGAAAACTTCCTGAATTGAATGCTTCCGGGTAAGCCCGTTATATAGTTTCATTGGTTAAAATAAAGAGATCAATATTTGGCTTAGTAATACATCGTATAACTTATAAACGGGACTTTCCGAAGATTAAATGAGCCGTCCCTCGAGAAAAAAAACCATTATGGCTTCTGCGTAATGTAAATGTATGGACCCGGATCAGTCTGCGCAGTCCGCACAGTTTGATCCGGGCCAATACATTCCGTCTCAGGGAGACAGAAGTATAGAGTAATGGTTCGTGAAAGAATTAACTGGGTGTATAACGTTACTTACCACTAATCTATGTTTTTTTAATTTTGCAATAGAATGTACCGGGTGTATAACGTTTCTTACCACTACTCTTTTTTTTTGTTTATTTTGCGATAGAATGTACCGGGTGTATAACCTTTTTTACCACTGCTCTATGTTTTTTTTTATTTTGCGATAGAATGTACAGGGTCGGGTGTATAACGTTACTTACCACTACTCTATGTTTTTTTATTTTGAGATACAATGTACCGGGTGTATAACCTTTCTTACCACTAATCTATGTTTTTTATTTTGCAATAGAATTTACCGGGTGTATAACGTTTCTTAACACTACTTTATGTTTTTAATTTGAAAAGTGAACATTAAAGGTGCTGAACTCCGGATGGAGATAACAATTTTGAAATATTGAATGTTCTGCAAATATTGCTAAAATTGACAACACGAGAAAACCAACATTGTGGACTGTGCGTTAAGAATCGAGCAGGATCAGCCTAAGCATGCCGCGCAGGCTAACGTTTCACCTCTTGTTGATTTTATTTTTCAGGAATCATTACTCTATACCTCTATTCCCCTGAGACGGAATGTGTCGGCCCGGATTATCCTACACGGACTGTGTATAACATTACCTCTATTGAAGGGTGCCAGCCATTCCAATCTTATTAGACATCTTAGCACGTAAACTTCCTGAATTGAATGCTCCCGGGTAAGCCCGTTATATATTTGCATTGGTTAAAATGAAGAGATCAATATTTGGCTTACGTAAATACACCGTATAACTTATAAACGGGACTTTGCGCATACAAAATGAGCCGTCCCTCGAGACAAAACACATTATGGCTTCTGCGTAATGTAAATGTATCGACCCGGATCAGCCTGCGAAGTCCGCACATTTTGATCCGGGCCGATACATTCCGTCTCAGGGAGACAGAGGTATAGAGTAGTGGTTCGTGAAAGAGAAAATTCACAAGAGGCGAAAAGTATCTATCCAGATTAGCCTGCGCAACATGCTTAGGCTGATCTGAGTCGATACTTTACGCAGAGTCTACAGTGTTGGGGTTCTCGCGGATTGGCTCAAATAGTCAATATAATTAATTAATTTGCATTTGACGCCATTTTCAACACTTGTTTCTAGTCATGTCACAGCGGTTGACATACCGGTGCGTTTCCTAGCCTGTTCACACCAATAGTCCACACGACAGTCTTTCAAAGCAACTGGCTGCTTTTCCACATGGGCTGTTACTTTGTATTCATCAAAACTTTAATTTGTTTACCTAATCCGTTAAAATTTGCATCTTGACGTGCTTGCAGCAGACGACTCACCAAAACAACCATTGCGAAATGAGTATTTACTCATAATAAGCAATTACACACTACTCCATCGTGCTTTCAGCTATATGAAAGTAAACGTAAACTTTATACACAGTTTGACGTTTTTACAGCAGACGAGTTTCTCACAAAACATACAAAAGGACAGACTCCTTTTAATAAGGAACTACTACAGCAGTGTTTTCAACTGTTTTCAACGATATATCATTTTATTCATAGATATTTTTAATATTGCCACAGTTTTCCAAGATGTTTTCAAAGAAGTCTCTAATTAATGTGTTGTTTGTGGAAACGGGTTCACATATTCAAAGATTAGAATAAGAAAATATTAGGAAATAGCGTTGACCCTTTCCCATATGTACCTTCATTTTAACGCCCTTGCAGCAGCCGACATATGAAAGCATTGTTACAAAAGGAGAAATTGCTAATTATGAGCCGTACAATTTTCAACTCTATTCTATAATAATTCTTTCATTCAAAGAGATTTTCTATGTGTTTGCCTAGATGTATTCGAAGTCGTCTGCTGCGGATTTGTTCTATATTTGAAAGGGTTAAACCCTAAACCAATATATTAAAAAAGACCTAAACATGAGTATAATTAGTGTCTCAAATAAAGTTGGTCGAAATAGGTTACATGACCAAGGAGATCTATAAATAGCCAGTACTTAAGTTAAAACGTGGTAGGCTAATGCCCAATGCATGAACGTAGTCTCGGTGAAAGCACCCGTAACGTCATAACGGTTTTTACTTCGGATATCACACGTATTGTATTGATGTGGTATTGTATATAAACATTTTATCACGATTTATAGGGTAACCTTAGTCATTTGTGTTGTGTCACCTTCTGCTAACTGGGCTGTTATTTATTATAAATATTTTGTTTCGAATTGAGACGTTTTTAAATTGATTATAGGTTCTGAAACAGTGACACAGTTTATTGATTTTTTTTCTGCTGAAGTGAAGTGAATTGTCTAATTGGATTTTGCAAAAATGAAAAAAGGTTTGTCATGAGTGATCGTAATTTTAATACAATCTAGATGCTTATATATCATATATATTGAATCTGAAACAG
This sequence comes from Serripes groenlandicus, assembly GCA_031761405.1. Lineage (NCBI taxonomy): Eukaryota > Metazoa > Mollusca > Bivalvia > Cardiida > Cardiidae > Serripes > Serripes groenlandicus. Next base: position 24,332,236 of record JASEVX010000006.1, read on the forward strand.
AAGACTTTGAAAACATCTGGTAAAATAATAGGATATATTATAAATGCAAGTATACTTACTATTTAGAATTGAAACATCGTTTTTTGCCAAAGTTGAAATCGCTAATGAGCAACTTTTTCGTCAATCAATGTTACACTAGGAATACTCTACATTCCTGTATTTTCTACATTCCTGGTTACATGTAAATATACAAGAAATTCATAATAGATGTATGTGTACATTGTGTTCGAATAATTCGAATGATAAAAAAGTGCTTCATGAGTAAATACGGAAATTGTAATGACATGATAGCTTGAATTGACCATGAGAGTTCTAAATAGGTGTGTGAAGTTAGCACGTAGGTCGTAGCTCGTAGGTCGACAGTCAAATTTATTTTCAGAGAGTGTTGACCTGGCGCGTAGGTCGTAGGTCGACAGTCAATTTTATGCTCAGAAAGTGTTGATCTGGCTCGTAGGTCGTAGGTCGACAGTCAGATTTATTTTCAGAGAGTGTTGATCTGGCTCGTAGGTCGTAGGTCGACAGTCAAATTTATTTTCAGAGAGTGTTGATCTGGCTCGTAGGTCGTAGGTCGACAGTCAGATTCACATTAAGATTGTGTTGACCTGGCGCGTAGGTCGACAGTCGACAGTCAGAATCCCATTAAGATAGTGTTGACCTGGCGCGTAGGTCGTAGGTCGACAGTCAATTTTATGCTCGGAAAGTGTTGATCTGGCTCGTAGGTCGTAGGTCGACAGTCAAATTTATTTTCAGAGAGTGTTGATCTGGCTCGTAGGTCGTAGGTCGACAGTCAAATTTATTTTCAGAGAGTGTTGATCTGGCTCGTAGGTCGTAGGTCGACAGTCAAATTTATTTTCAGAGAGTGTTGATCTGGCTCGTAGGTCGTAGGTCGACAGTCAGATTCACATTAAGATAGTGTTGACCTGGCGCGTAGGTCGACAGTCGACAGTCAGAATCGCATTAAGATAGTGTTGACCTGGCGCGTAGGTCGTAGGTCGACAGTCAGATTTATGTTCAGAGAGTGTTGACCTGGCGCGTAGGTCGTAGGTCGACAGTCAATTTTATGCTCAGAAAGTGTTGATCTGGCTCATAGGTCGTAGGTCGACAGTCAAATTTATTTTCAGAGAGTGTTGACCTGGCTCGTAGGTCGAAGGTCGACAGTCAAATTTATTTTCAGAGAGTGTTGATCTGGCTCGTAGGTCGTAAGTCGACAGTCAAATTTATTTTCAGAGAGTGTTGATCTGGCTCGTAGGTCGTAGGTCGACAGTCAGATTCACATTAAGATAGTGTTGACCTGGCGCGTAGGTCGACAGTCGACAGTCAGAATCCCATTAAGATTGTGTTGACCTGGCGCGTAGGTCGACAGTCGACAGTCAGATTCACATTAAGATAGTGTTGACCTGGCGCGTAGGTCGTAGGTCGACAGTCAGATTTATGTTCAGAGAGTGTTTACCTGGCGCGTAGGTCGTAGGTCGACAGTCAAATTTATTTTCAGAGAGTGTTGATCTGGCTCGTAGGTCGTAGGTCGACAGTCAGATTCACATTAAGATTGTGTTGACCTGGCGCGTAGGTCGACAGTCGACAGTCAGAGTCCCATTAAGATAGTGTTGACCTGGCGCGTAGGTCGTAGGTCGACAGTCAATTTTATGCTCAGAAAGTGTTGATCTGGCTCGTAGGTCGTAGGTCGACAGTCAAATTTATTTTCAGAGAGTGTTGATCTGGCTCGTAGGTCGTAGGTCGACAGTCAAATTTATTTTCAGAGAGTGTTGATCTGGCTCGTAGGTCGTAGGTCGACAGTCAGATTCACATTAAGATAGTGTTGACCTGGCGCGTAGGTCGACAGTCGACAGTCAGAATCCCATTAAGATAGTGTTGACCTGGCGCGTAGGTCGTAGGTCGACAGTCAATTTTATGCTCAGAAAGTGTTGATCTGGCTCGTAGGTCGTAGGTCGACAGTCAAATTTATTTTCAGAGAGTGTTGATCTGGCTCGTAGGTCATAGGTCGACAGTCAAATTTATTTTCAGAGAGTGTTGATCTGGCTCGTAGGTCGTAGGTCGACAGTCAGATTCACATTAAGATAGTGTTGACCTGGCGCGTAGGTCGACAGTCGACAGTCAGAATCCCATTAAGATAGTGTTGACCTGGCGCGTAGGTTCGTAGGTCGACAGTCAGATTTATGTTCAGAGAGTGTTGACCTGGCGCGTAGGTCGTAGGTCGACAGTCAATTTTATGCTCGGAAAGTGTTGATCTGGCTCGTAGGTCGTAGGTCGACAGTCAAATTTATTTTCAGAGAGTGTTGATCTGGCTCGTAGGTCGTAGGTCGACAGTCAAATTTATTTTCAGAGAGTGTTGATCTGGCTCGTAGGTCGTAGGTCGACAGTCAAATTTATTTTCAGAGAGTGTTGATCTGGCTCGTAGGTCGTAGGTCGACAGTCAGATTCACATTAAGATTGTGTTGACCTGGCGCTTAGGTCGACAGTCGACAGTCAGAGTCCCATTAAGATAGTGTTGACCTGGCGCGTAGGTCGTAGGTCGACAGTCAATTTTATGCTCAGAAAGTGTTGATCTGGCTCGTAGGTCGTAGGTCGACAGTCAAATTTATTTTCAGAGAGTGTTGATCTGGCTCGTAGGTCGTAGGTCGACAGTCAGAATCCCATTAAGATAGTGTTGACCTGGCGCGTAGGTCGACAGTCGACAGTCAGATTCACATTAAGATAGTGTTGACCTGGCGCGTAGGTCGTAGGTCGACAGTCAGATTTATGTTCAGAGAGTGTTGACCTGGCGCGTAGGTCGTAGGTCGACAGTCATATTTTTTTTCAGAGAGTGTTGATCTGGCTCGTAGGTCGTAGGTCGACAGTCAGATTCACATTAAGAGAGTGTTGACCTGGCGCGTAAGTCGTAGGTCGACAGTCAATTTTATGCTCAGAAAGTGTTGATCTGGCTCGTAGGTCGTAGGTCGACAGTCAAATTTATTTTCAAAGAGTGTTGATCTGGCTCGTAGGTCGTAGGTCGACAGTCAGATTCACATTAAGATAGTGTTGACCTGGCGCGTAGGTCGTAGGTCGACAGTCAAATTTATTTTCAGAGAGTGTTGATCTGGCTCGTAGGTCGTAGGTCGACAGTCAGATTCACATTAAGATAGTGTTGACCTGGCGCGTAGGTCGTAGGTCGACAGTCAGATTTTTTTTTCAGAGAGTGTTGATCTGGCTCGTAGGTCGTAGGTCGACAGTCAGATTCACATTAAGATAGTGTTGACCTGGCGCGTAGGTCGTAGGTCGACAGTCAAATTTATGTTCAGAGAGTGTTGACCTGGCGCGTAGGTCGTAGGTCGACAGTCAATTTTATGCTCAGAAAGTGTTGATCTGGCTCGTAGGCCGTAGGTCGACAGTCAAATTTATTTTCAGAGAGTGTTGATCTGGCTCGTAGGTCGTAGGTCGACAGTCAGATTCACATTAAGAGAGTGTTGACCTGGCAGGTAAGTCGTAGGTCGACAGTCAATTTTATGCTCAGAAAGTGTTGATCTGGCTCGTAGGTCGTAGGTCGACAGTCAAATTTATTTTCAAAGAGTGTTGATCTGGCTCGTAGGTCGTAGGTCGACAGTCAGATTCACATTAAGATAGTGTTGACCTGGCGCGTAGGTCGTAGGTCGACAGTCAAATTTATTTTCAGAGAGTGTTGATCTGGCTCGTAGGTCGTAGGTCGACAGTCAGATTCACATTAAGATAGTGTTGACCTAGCGCGTAGGTAGTAGGTCGACAGTCAGATTTTTTTTCAGAGAGTGTTGATCTGGCTCGTAGGTCGTAGGTCGACAGTCAGATTCACATTAAGATAGTGTTGACCTGGCGCGTAGGTCGTAGGTCGACAGTCAAATTTATGTTCAGAGAGTGTTGAACTGGCGCGTAGGTCGTAGGTCGACAGTCAATTTTATGCTCAGAAAGTGTTGATCTGGCTCGTAGGCCGTAGGTCGACAGTCAAATTTATTTTCAGAGAGTGTTGATCTGGCTCGTAGGTCGTAGGTCGACAGTCAGATTCACATTAAGATAAGCTGTGTGAAGTTAGCTAAACATACGACATTCGACATTCGACATTCAAAAGTTGAAAAAAAAAAATTCGAATGTCGTGCTCACACGACATTCGACATTCAAAAATAAAACTTCAAAAAATCGACATTCAAATGTTGGAAAAAAAAACGAATGTCGTGCTGGCACGACATACGACATTCGACATTCAAAAATTAAAAAAAAATCTCAACGGAGTGGAACAAAGGCCTTAAGGCTGATTTTTACCTGAGTCTGCCGCGTGTATTACGGGGAGCTCTTGGGCCGATAGCCCTTGTCACGGGAGTCGAAAAAAAATCACAATGGAGTGGAACACTTTTATTTTTTTCTTACGAGCGTGGAACAACGGCATTAAGGCGGATTTCTACTCGAGTCTGCTGCGTGTATTACGGGGAGCACTTGGGCCTACAAGCCCTTGTCACGGTAGTCTAAGAAAAAAAATCACAATGGAGTGGAACACTTTTATTTTTATTACAGGTCCCGCAGTCTACCCGCGCTTACGGCGAAGTGCAGAGCTTTGTTTTACGCTAGCACTCCGCTGCTTGTAGGGGAAATGTGCGCCGGTGACGCATATGATATACGGCCGGTCCCGCAGTCTAGCCGCGCTTAAGGCGAAGTGCTGAGCCTTGATTTAGGCGAGCAATCGGCTGCTAGTAGGGGAAATGTGAGCCCGGGTCGCATACGCTATAAGGCAGGCCCTGCAGTCTACATTCGACATTGGAAATTCAAAATCGAATGTCGTGTTGGCACGGGACAGCTACTAGGGCCGTAAGTCGAATTTCTACCCCAATTTACCGCATAATTTAAAGAGAGCACTCGGTCCTAGAGGCCTTAGTCAAGGCAGTCGAAGCCCGAACATTTCACAATGGAGTGGAACACTTTTTTTTTTTTTTTCACGGGACAGCTACCAGGGCCGTAAGTCGAATTTCTACCCGAGTTTACCGCGTAATTTAAAAGGAGCACTCGGTACTAGAGGCCTTAGTCAAGGCAGTCGAAGCCCGAACATTTCACAATGGAGTGGAACACTTTTTTTATTTTTTTCACGGGACAGCTACCAGGGCCGTAAGTCGAATTTCTACCCGAGTTTACCGCGTAATTTAAAAGGAGCACTCGGTACTAGAGGCCTTAATCAAGGAAGTCGAAGCCCGAACATTTCACAATGGAGTGGAACACTTTTTTTTTTTTTCACGGGACAGCAGCTACCAGGGCCGTAAGTCGAATTTCTACCCGAGTTTACCGCGTAATTTAAAGGGAGCACTCGGTACTAGAGGCCTTAATCAAGGAAGTCGAAGCCCGAACATTTCACAATGGAGTGGAACACCTTTTTTTTTTTTTTCACGGGACAGCTACTAAGTAAGTCGAATTTCTACCCGAATTTACCGGGTAATTTAAAGGGAGCACTCGGTACTAGAGGCCTTATAGTCATGACATTCAAAAGTTGGAAAAAAAACGAATGTCGTGCTGGCACGACATTCGACATTCGACATTCAAAAGTTGACAAAAGATCTCACGGGAGTGGAACAACGGCCTTAAGGCGGATTTCTACCCGAGTCTGCCGCGTGTATTACGGTGAGCACTTGGGCCTACAAGCCCTTGTCAGAGGAGTCGAAAAAAAAAAAATCACAATGGAGTGGAACACTTTTATTTTTTTTCTTACGGGCGTGGAACAACGGCCTAAGGCGGATTTCTACCCGAGTCTGCTGCGTGTATTACGGGGAGCACTTGGGCCTACAAACCCTTGTCACGACAGTCGAAAAAAAAAATCACAATGGAGTGGAACACTTTTATTTTTTTTCTTACGGGCGTGGAACAACAGCTTTAAGGCGGATTTCTACCCTAGTCTGCTGCGTGTTTTACGGGGAGCACTCTGCTGCTAGTCGGGGAAATGTAAGCCGGGGCCCCATACTCTTTAAGGCAGAACCGCAGTCTAACCGCGCTTACGGTGAAGTGCTGAGCTTTGTTTTACGCTAGCACTCCGCTGCTAGTAGGGAAAATGTGCGCTGGTGCCGCATATGATATACGGCCGATCCCGCAGTCTACCCGCGATAACGGCGAAGTGCTGAGCCATGATTTATGCGAGCACTCGGCTGCTAGTAGGGGAAATGTGAGCCGGGGCCGAATACGCTATAAGGCAGGTCCCGCAGTCAACGCGCGCTTACGGCGAAGTGCTGAACCTTCTTTTACGCTAGCACTCCGTTGCTAGTAGGGGAAATGTGCGCCTGGGCCGCATATGCTATACGGCAAATCAGGCCCCAACGCACATTTTCCCAGCAATATGCGAAGTGCTGCCTTGAAACTAGGAGAGCACTTCGCCGGCAGCGCGGGTTCTAACGGCGGGACTGCCTTGTAGCAAATCAGGGCCCAGCGCACATTTCCCCAGTCATATGCGAAGTGCTGCCTTGAAACAAGGGGAGCACTTCGCCGTCAGCGCGGATTCTAACGGCGGGACTGCATTGTAGCAAATTCGGCGCCGGCGCACATTTCCCGAGGCATACGCAGTGTGCTGTCTGGAAACAAGGCGATGATTTCGCCGTCAGCGTGGGTAAACAGCAGGACTTCCTTATAGCAAATTCGGCCTCAGCGCACATTTCCTCGGCCATACGCCTCTAAAACAAGGCGAGGACTTCGCCTTCAGCGCTGGATTCATCGGCAGGACTGCCTTATTGCAAATTCGGCCCCATCGCACATTTCCCCCAGCCATATGCAGAGTGCTGCTTTGAGACAAGAAGAGTACTTCACTGTCAGCGCAAGTTCTAACGGCGGGACTGCCTTGTAGCAAATAAGGCCGTTGTTCCACGCCCGTAAGAAACAAAAATAAAAGTGTTCCACTCCCGTGACAAGGGCTTGTGCTCCCCGTAATACACGCAGAAGACTCGAGTAGAAATCCGCCGTAAGGCCGTTGTTCAACGCCCGTAAGACAAAATATAAAAGTGTTCCACTCCATTGTGATTTATAAATTTGACTGTCGACCTACGATCTACGAGCCAGATCAACACTCTCTGAAAATAAATTTGACTGTCGACCTACGACCTACGAGCCAGATCAACACTTTCTGAGCATAAAATTGACTGTCGACCTACGACCTACGCGCCAGGTCAACACTATCTTAATAGGATTCTGACTGTCGACTGTCGACCTACGCGCCAGGTCAACACAATCTAAATGTGAATCTGACTGTCGACCTACGACCTACGAGCCAGATCAACACTCTCTGAAAATAAATTTGACTGTCGACCTACGACCTACGCGCCAGATCAACACTTTCTGAGCATAAAATTGACTGTCGACCTACGACCTACGCGCCAGGTCAACACTCTCTGAACATAAATCTGACTGTCGACATACGACCTACGCGCCAGGTCAACACTATCTTAATCGGATTCTGACTGTCGACTGTCGACCTACGCGCCAGGTCAACACTATCTTAATGTGAATCTGACTGTCGACCTACGACCTACGAGCCAGATCAACACTCTCTGAAAATAAATTTGACTGTCGACCTACGACCTACGAGCCAGATCAACACTCTCTGAAAATAAATTTGACTGTCGACCTACGACATACGAGCCAGATCAACACTCTCTGAAAATAAATTTGACTGTCGACCTACGACCTACGAGCCAGATCAACACTTTCTGAGCATAAAATTGACTGTCGACCTACGACCTACGCGCCAGGTCAACACTATCTTAATGGGATTCTGACTGTCGACTGTCGACCTACGCGCCAGGTCAACACTATCTTAATGTGAATCTGACTGTCGACCTACGACCTACGAGCCAGATCAACACTCTCTGAAAAAAAATCTGACTGTCGACCTACGACCTACGCGCCAGGTCAACACTATCTTAATGTGAATCTGACTGTCGACCTACGACCTACGAGCCAGATTAACACTCTGAAAATGAATTTGACTGTCGACCTACGGCCTACGAGCCAGATCAACACTTTCTGAGCATACAATTGACTGTCGACCTACGACCTACGCGCCAGGTCAACACTATCTTAATGTGAATCTGACTGTCGACCTACGACCTACGAGCCAGATCAACACTTTCTGAGCATAAAATTGACTGTCGACCTACGACCTACGCGCCAGGTCAACACTCTCTGAACATAAATCTGACTGTCGACCTACGACCTACGCGCCAGGTCAACACTATCTTAATGGGATTCTGACTGTCGACTGTCGACCTACGCGCCAGGTCAACACTATCTTAATGTGAATCTGACTGTCGACCTACGACCTACGAGCCAGATCAACACTCTCTGAAAATAAATTTGACTGTCGACCTACGACCTACGAGCCAGATCAACACTCTCTTAAAATAAATTTGACTGTCGACCTACGACCTACGAGCCAGATCAACACTCTCTGAAAATAAATTTGACTGTCGACCTACGACCTACGAGCCAGATCAACACTTTCCGAGCATAAAATTGACTGTCGACCTACGACCTACGCGCCAGGTCAACACTTTCTTAATGGGATTCTGACTGTCGACTGTCGACCTACGCGCCAGGTCAACACAATCTTAATGTGAATCTGACTGTCGACCTACGACCTACGAGCCAGATCAACACTCTCTGAAAATAAATTTGACTGTCGACCTACGACCTACGAGCCAGATCAACACTCTCTGAAAATAAATCTGACTGTCGACCTACGACCTACGAGCCAGATCAACACTTTCTGAGCATAAAATTGACTGTCGACCTACGACCTACGCGCCAGGTCAACACTCTCTGAAAATAAATTTGACTGTCGACCTACGAGCTACGACCTACGTGCTAACTTCACACACCTGTTCTAAATACAATGTGCAATCTGTCCGAGAAAGCTACTGCTCAAAGGATGTTATAGATCTTTCCACAAAAACGGCGCGAGTACTGGTTTTATATCCCTAGGAAGCAGCACACCGATCGTGAGAAACTTAAGCTTAAAGCTTGTTTCGCGTTCGATGTTAAATAAATAAGTATAAAAACTGAATTAAAGGATTTTAATATGAAAGTAAAATCATTGACTCCCTAGTATGTCATCCGTTATTGTGACCTTGCCGAGACACTTGTAGGACTACAATCCAAGTTTCATAATTCTTCTAAAATGTGGCATCTGGAACTGAGTTACATTTTAGCACACAGTGAATCCTCTGATGAGACTGTGTATTCGCACAGACTCAGCTGCACCTCTATTACCCGCAGACGACACGTCAACGTCACTTGTAGCGCTAATCCTCGGTCCGCTATATTGATCGGATGCGTAATAAATTGAAAACAAATAAATTTGTTTTTTATTATTTTTATTATTGAGTTTATATTTCAAATACATGTATACACGTATCAAAAAACAAATATAGATATACACGCATAATGTACACTATTTTCAACATTGACTTCACTTATAACCAGGAATACCGGGCAGTCTTATCAAAAAGTACTGTTGGTTGTTATACTCAAATTCCGGTCGTCGTCTCTTAGCCACGTACGTCCCCGTTTTCTTAGCCATGTTTTTGAGTTCGGATCTAACCATTTCGATATATTGATCCAGTGGCGTGACGAATTTTATCTCAGGATTTCAACTACCGACTTTCGTATTTTCCACGATATAGTGGCCATTGTGATTGGGTCGTATTCTGCCTTCCGCCAAGTGCCGAGATGTCTTTTCTCCTTTTGGACCTCCAGATATACTACCGTTTTATCACTGCCAGCTTCGTCGTCGAATTCTTCCTCCATGGCTTCGTCCATTGCATCGTCGTCGGATACTACTTCTATGTCATCGTTGTTTTTCATCCGTGGTCGGACCAATACCCGGGTTTCCGTTTAATCGTTCGCGTTTTATTTCATCGGGCACCACAATTTGACCATGTTTGACGTGCTTTTGGAAATGATGAATGTCCAATAAAACGAACCCGCAGTCGTCGCAATATACTGTAATGGCTTTTGGCGGTTCCTTGGTATGTTCGGGCGTGCGCGTTATTGTCGGGTCGGGATCTCTTATAGTATTGTGTACATTGATGCGCATAAGCCATGAATCTGGCTTTGTCTGTTTCAAATCAACTAGTACAATGTAGGTACCCAACGGTTATATAATGAGAGTTTTTCGGGTAAATTTGTCTGGCTAAAGTCATAACCGGATGTCTGTCAACGAGATTATTGAATAATGACAGCTAATGACAGTTTATTATCTGGGTCGGGAAATTACTAAAATACAGGTTCTGATTGAGCGCTATCACCGACAAATTTCTAAGGTGACTGCCTCCGTAAACACATCTGTTACTCACGGATCCTTAACCGCTTCGGTAGCCATATCATCGACCACTATGACGTTTTCAATTTGAGTGTCCAGAAATCCGTCTCTCTCCGGGTTCAAAGTCACGCCCTGAGTTAACTCGACCTTCTGATAAACGGTTCTACATATGACGTCGTAGAGAGGATGCCATCGTTTGTATAACCAGATAATGCCTCGCGTTGATGGTTGAATCATGTCGCAGGCTCTCTGTAACAGTATAGTTATGAAGTATGTTTTGCTGTATGACGTGGGTCCGCTTACGATACAGGGAAACGGATGTTGATAAAAACAAACATAGTCGTTGTTTGAACGCATTTTAGGGCTGTCGGCGTCTCGTGAGCTCCCTCTGGTGTCTGTGTTACATGAACTTCTCTAATTTCCTCCGATGTTGGTGCTCCATGAGCTCCCTCTGAGGTAGGCGCTACATTTTGTGTCGGATTTCCTTTTGGAAAATCGTCCCCGTATAGTTTATGTGTGTGTGTCGCTTCAAGTTGTAGACGCAACTAATAATTTTACCGCAGATTTGACACATCATGATTGGCGCTGTCTTTGTTTGTTTCCTCGGTCTCTCTTGTAAACTTGATTTCGCATCGCGAGCAAATTAATATAGATCTTTCGTGGTCGTTGTAAAATCCTTCGTCATTATCGAAACAACCGTGTTTCTGGCCGAGATAGTTCAAAACGGCAAAGCATTTTCCGAATTCTACGTAGATTGACTTTGAACAAAGTTGGCAAGACATGGTGGGATATCTGAAAAATAAAGATCCACATCAGTTATCAGATTAAATCAAAAGACAAATGCATTGATCAAATGAGTATGTATGAAGGAGTTAACTCCTCCTCCTTTTCTTTCTCATCCTGCTACTTCTCTTCCTTCTCCTGCTCCTCCCCACATTCCAGGAACTCATTAATGAGCTTTGCACGCATTTAAGAGCTCCGCAAATGCATTGAAGAGCACCCGGAGCTCTGGAATGCGCTCCTAAATGAGTTCTCGGAGCTCTGAAATACGCGCAAAGCATTGAATGAAAGAGTAACAGGAAGTGTCAAATCTGCGGTAAAAGGTTTAGCAGCGTCTACAACTTGAAGCGACACACACAAATACTACACGGGGACGACATTCTAATAGGAATTCCGATGAAAAATGGAGCTCCTACCTCAGAGGGAGCTCAGGGAGCGCCAACATCGGAGGAAGTTAGAGAAGTTAATAAAGTACTAACACACAGATTTATCAGATATAAGTTGATTACGCCACCGGTCAATATAGCGGACCGGGGATTAACGGGTAAACATATATCGTACAAATGAATTTGACGTTTTAACCCGGCCATTAACACGGATCCGTTATGAAAACGAGTGAAAGTAAGAGAATCCTTGGTAAACATGGCGGCCGGAAACAGTTCTGATTCAGAACGTCCTCCGTAGAATCGATCAACCTCGTTTAAATCCAAGAATCTACCCGCTTTGGAAGACGCTGCTGATACGGTCACCACTTTTACTTTTGATAATAACACTGACCATCCGAGACGTTGAATGAATCTAAGTCATTTGTTCGCGTCTGAAAAGGAACTCGTCTTTCCGTTCACCATAAATGTTCCGGTAGAAAATACCATACAAACAATTTTTGGATGTTTCCACTCGGCTCCAAAAAAGCATGCGGGATCGTATATTATATTTATTGTCGTTTGGATTACACACCGAATTTGCAAGATATCCAAACTGGTTGGCGTGGTCGCTCTGGAACCGGCACAGAACGATGCTACTGAGCTGGGGAACGGCTGCTCCTATGTTGGAGAAGACTTCTGTAAAACGCTGGTATTCCCCTTGTCTTAAGTACAATCCCTTTTTACACGACACCACCTCTTCTGCAGGCTTCCAGTACTGGCGAATATCCACGCACGGAGTGTTTTTCTTAACAGTACAATACACGTTCCCCCCTAAGTGTAGACTATAATCATTGTTGTTCTTTAAAGCTTCGTCTACACATTCAAGAGAGTCAATACAATTCTTCCATCGCCTTAACGATAAACTGATCCCCTTTTTCGTTATCCCCTTTTTCTTGGATCTGTTATTGTCATACTGTTTTCCTCTTTCCATTCGCTGACCTTAGCGTATCTATGATTATTCAAAGCGAAGCTGACGTTGCTATTTATGTTGCATGCGAAGTGTAACTGATACTGAATTTGTTGAGTCGCCTCTATTTAAACGGTTAATGGCGTCATTAAGGATAGGTTGTAACGTACGACGTACGATTGGTTCATTTAAGACTACCACTTATGTCAATACGACATTTTCGGATGATGTTTAGTAACTTTTCGTAGCGTCGTTACCTTATATACTATTGGTGTTTCCGGAGACACTTTAATGATCGCTTAGTAATATATGAGTGTTTTCCGGTGATTACGTCAGCATTTGACTCACGGTCGCTTAATGCCTCATGCATCGGCGAAAGGTACTGGTACGTAATCCAGGAAAAACCGCGCTATATCGGTATCAGGATAAATAATACCAGTAATAGTAGTATTTTATCCAGGAAACACCGCGATATATCGGTATCAGGATAAATGATACCAGTAGCACTGGTTATTTACCCGGGATACGGCGTTTCTACTGATAACGTTTTGATGTCGAGTAAACGCAATTCAAGTAACAAACGCAACATGTTTGAATCAAATTTGCCCAATTTCTTTATATATAGTGTAATAACGATGTCTTATTCAAAGCAGACGAGCATGTCCAACTTTCGGTAACTAATCAAAAATCAAGGGACATAATTCAATTAAGAGAAAATGTTTGTATCGTTGGAGTTATGCTCCTTATTTGTAATCTGAAAATGCCGGTCTATAAAACGCAGCGATGCCAGTTAATTAATAAATCGATATTGATCGAGTTTTATTGCCCTGCATCGGGGGTATTTTAAATTAGAGGAATTACTCTAGTTTAAGTTTTCCTGAACTAATGACATTATCAATTTAAATGTAAGGTGCTAGCTAATTAAGACATTGTTAAATTGTAAATATTGTTATATAAATTGAATTAAGTAAAATAAGTAAAATTAAACATGATACTCGATCTGCATATGTTTTCATGTGTAAACAACATTGCGGTTTAATGACTTACTTATTTGCAATATAAAAATGATAATTGGTGACTTTTCTTGTAATTTTAAGGGTTTGACGATCTTAAAAACAAAAACACAACATAAGTACAGTATTTATTTATTCATTTTCGAATAAATACATCCTTCAAAATACTATTAACATGCCTCTTATCTGGTAAAACTATGTGTGCCAGCCTTTTTTTCCCGCTCACAGCAGATCATGATGGAGTGCATGTGGGCTAGGCACATTTTCTTAACCTAGTATCTATGTCCCTGCTAGTACTGATTTGAAAAACCAGGTGTCATGTATAAGTGAACTGAGCTGGGATATAACTGGAATTTATACTGTTAAAATGGTGTAAATATCAAATATAAATAGATTTATTGTATGTTTATTTTAAGATTGATGTATGAACTTTGGCATCTTGCAAATGAAAATACCGCATCAAGCAAAAAGCCCTGCAGCAGTTCTGATTGCCTGCGAATAACCAGAACTGCTGCTATGCTGCTTTAAAAAGGCAGTTGTGATTCTTGCCAACAGCAGGTCGTGGTAGATTGCCTGTAGGCAAGGCACGTTTGGCCTGCAGGCACGTTTTCATAGCCTAACTAATGAAATTGTATTATGTATAAGCAAACTGTTACTGGGATATAACCTAAATACTGTTGAAATGGCATGAAACCTCAATCATAAACATAAACCATATTATTTGTTGTTGAAGGTTGATGTTTGAATTTTGAAATATGTTGACACTAGGAGTATGAACTGAAAAATGTTTTAGAGTACACTGTGCATACCCAGCTTAGAGCAATATTGTCTTCTGATCTTGGTCTACTCAATTTGTCAGTGTTTTAGACTCTTACTTAATTATTATGAGTAATGTTAATATATAGCCAGTCTCCCCAAAAGTTATATTTAAAAAAAGAAAATTAATGAAAGATTGATAAATTCATACTTTCTCTGTGTCTAGAACTGATAACCTCACAATATAGTTGATAACCACCAATGTTAGTCTGAGCATGACATAAGATTTTTTTATTTGAAAAAGATCAAGATATGTTTGTATAGTCTTCTGCTTTAGTAAACTTGTATGTTTGACAGTTTAGTGGGTTATGTTTTCACTTAACAACACTGATAGAATCTTAAATGTAATTTGTATTGTTATAAGGAAGAAAACCAATAGTTTCTTTACTTCATTGAACACAGCTTTTATTTAAGTATGCTTGTAACAAATTATACAAAATCTCTTTTTTTTCAGAAATGCAATACCCCTTTCCCACTTGCAGAGCATTTTGAGGCATTTGCACTTGATGACTAATGAACACATTGTCACAAAGGGATAACTGGCTCATAGTGGGCAACATGTTTGCAACAATGTTTTCAACTCTGTCCTTCTATGCTACCTTCATTAACATAGACTTTCCATATTGTTGTCTGAATTTCTGCTGCAGGGTGTATGTGGGAAAGGGAGTCATTGAGGATTTCGTATTGACCTGTTGCCTTCTTTTCCTACAGAGGTTCTTTTTATTTTTGTTATTTAACCAATGTGAAATACATCAGTAAAATTGTTCCTGGTAATATGTACAGCAACTAGTGGTTTATTTGCTTAACCTTTTCCCACATACAATGATTGAATGCTATAATTTCTACTTTGTTCGCAATGTTTTCAAAGGCTGTCTGCTGCAGAGGCGTCACAATAAGTTGAAATGAATGTGTGTATTTCAAAATAATTCATGTGAGACAGTGAGAGTTATTGAAGATAAGTATAGACTAGAAGATTTTCAAATTTGTAATTTTTCCTAAAATAAATTCTTAAAGGGAGATAATTAAATGCGAAATTTAGCGAAAGAACAAAGCCAACAGTGTTTTGTTTCATTTAATTCAACAACCCATTTAACAAGTTATTGATATGAGAAATATTGAAAAGATATCTCCACTAAAAAGCTTTAATTTTTTAATTGATTTTTGGTTTGGCTATATTAAAAAAATTATAAAGGGAGATAATCCAATGTAAAACTCAACTAGTGAGCACTGCAACCATTGTTTTAAGCTTCATTCAAGAACCCTTATCACCAGTTATTCATATTACAAATTTAAAAAAAATACTGCCCTAAGAGATATTTAATTCAAAATTGTATTTTTCCTGGGCTAATTTTATGAAAAAAAATCAAAAAGGGAGACAATTCAATAGGAAATATCTCTGTAATTAACACCGCGACCTATATATTTTTTTGTTTCATTCAGCAACCCTTATAATAAGGTGTTCATATGAAAAGTATTTAAAAAAATCTGTCAACTATAATTGTTTAAATTCCAACTTTTGTATTGTACCCGTGTTCAATTTTATACAAATTTGATCATGGCGGCCATCTTGAATTATTGTATTTAAAGTGTTAAAATAGAAATATTTTAAAAATTGGTCAATATTGATGAAGTTGACACATGATTGATTCCTGTAATATGAAATAAAAACATGTCGATATATAATTGTATGTGTTTTTGTTCACTGGTATGAAACAGGTTATTTCTCTACATTCCGTTATATTTCCTTAAGCTGAGCACATATATGGGTTTTAAAAGAGTGCGTAGCAAAAACAGTAGATTCGCGATCCATTGTTCTGAGTGTTGTTTTGAGATAGTCTTTGAGTAAGGAAGCTCTGGACACAATAAAGAAAACTCTGTCCATTGGAAACATTCAGAGGATACGCCTTTAAAGGGAGTTTCCAAGTATTTTCGGGTATGTTTTCAAAGTCGTCTGCTGCAGAGTAGTTGCATGTGGAAAAGGGTTGACCCTTTCACGAGAAGATAATCTATACATTTCGCTTTTGCTTTCATTTTCAAAACATGAACATGGAGCATGTCAATTTTAGCATAACAAATAGCGAAGACGGGCATGATAAGTTCACAATGATATCTCTTAAATAATTAAATACAATATATTTGTGTTTTATACACATGTACCGAAGATAATGCTTTTGATAATGTATCTATTATCGAATTGTATTTATACAGAAACGACGTTTGACCGATTATCCGATATTAAATTGTGTAGTCGTCTGCGTTAAAAACTATTTTCCCTCTAGTAGAAGATTCTTTTTCGCCTTTGCAGCAGACAACATTAAAAAGCATTTTAACACAATGGGGAATCGCTGAAAACAAATGAGCTAATTCTCCTTCTGCCACAATGTTTTCAACTACATCAGTTTTATGAACAATTATAAGTTGGTCATTTCAAATATTTTATATCGTTTTGACCATTCATAACACATACTTCGAAGATCAATTTTTACGTGACGTAGTTCAGATCGAAATAAAAGTCGTCTTTATCGAGTTACATTCATGTAACAAAGACTTTAGAAATCGTAACAAAGACTTTAGAATTCGTATCAATGGTTTCTCTCCTATGTGTTCAGGGCTGCGCAGATATCTTTATGACTGGTGCATCGGTGTAAAGAAAACCCCAACATGTATTGTAGTACATGAAATGCCGTGATATAACTGAATTACTGTCGAAAGCGGAGTAAAATCACATTCAAACAAAAGCTATTTTATTTCTTCTTCAGATAACAATCTTATATAGGCGTTCCATAACTGTTAATGATGAGAAGTTTGGTGGTGATCTCGTTGATGCTCCTGTCTCTAAAGAATTGCCATGGTAACGTACCACATATACAGATGGATTCTACGGAAGGTATTGTGATATAATTCAATTTCTTTATTTTTAACCATTTCCCCCTGAAAAAGACGATAATTGACGACAATTTCCATATGAGCTCGTTAAAGAACGGTAGTGTTCGATGGCTAGCCGGTTAATACCGATCTTTTACGACTTCTGATCCTTTACATTTTCAATAAATACCAACGTCATCAAGAAAAATCATATGTGAGTTGAAAATATATGGCATAGCTAATATGGACAAACATTGTTGAAACAATAAATCATCGACATTTAAACAAACCAAACCAAATAATTGTTAAACAACACAGATTGCCTGCCACTAACCAACACATCATTTATCAAAGTTTGACCGTTATCTTGTATAAACAAAGTAAATCACGAAGGACAAAACATTGACAAAAAACTGAGCAGCGACCGTAATTAAAATATTTCCAGTTCAGAAAACACTAAAGATCAACAATGTATATTGGAATTATGCTCATAAATGAAAGACAACCGAAAGCATGCTAGAGTTATGTCTTTTGTGCACTGCACATATGTAGCTTATTAGTTTCCTATACAAGAAGTATTGTATTGATTCATTGAACATCTATTCAGACAATGACCAAAGAAATATATGATCAAAATGAGTTTATACCTAAGATAACAGATCAGATTTGCGTTTGAAATATTGCATTGGTCTCCTCATCCCAATGTATAAGTGTGACGACTTTGAAATGGAACTGCCACATAGAAACAAATTTTGACCCATTAATACAAACCGTAACGGACAGACGGATGGATGGATGAACAGACAATCAGTCGCTCCGGACAAAGTACAAAGCTTGGGGAAGCACTCATTTATGAACAAGAGCATTTCACGGAACGCATGTGTTGCACGCGAAAGTCATATAATAAATGAGAACATGGAAAGAAAAGCTATACAGACTGCACATCTGTCGGTTATAAGTTAACTACAAACCAAGGTTTTTAATAGATACAATGGAATTAGAATACAGAATAGAAATTAATTGAGAAAATGGCTGAACTAAATGAGGAAACATGAAGATTACTCAAATAAGCAGACCAGAGTTGTGTACCTAGTATTTTGCCATTCTCCTGATCACACGGTATTAGTGTGACTACTTCGAAATGAATCATCTGCCAAACAGAAACAAGTATCTGCCTAAGGCCCTTATTAGATACTGTATTAATCTGAGTGAGTATTGGTCAAGAAAATCTAAATCATACATTATTTGTACATGAATGCACATGAACAATTGTGAGAAGTTCTTTCTGTAAAACTTAAGTCTAATCAGATCACATCTGCACAGGAAATGCTTCAAGAATCTAGAACTTGTGCCTGATATATTGATATTTATGTGTGAAGATAAAATCCTAACAAAGTCATTAACAAATGAATGTTTCACCAACTGTTTGGTGGAAGAGTTCAGAAAAACTAACAGTACTTAATCCCTTATAATGTCAGTTAGCCAGGAAACTAATGGGCATGCCTGCAAGTTCTGCTTTCCATTGAGAGAATATTTTCCAACTTTGGTTTAATTCAAACAAAACTTAGAAACAAACTAGGCATACAAAAAGGTGCAAAACTTGTATTCTATTATATAATGTTGAGAGGAAAAGATGAAATTGAATGGTGAACTAGTTGCTCTAACTGTTTGTGTATATACCGTATATATTTAGCAATAAAACAATGTAATCATAGCATGTCTTAACTATTCTTTGTAAAAGAAAAGCTTAACAAATATATTATCCAGTATTGCCCAGGACTGCCCATACCAGGGAGTATTGCCCTGCCCGGGAAAACCCGGGCGCTCAATACTTTGCCAACCCTGGTATTGATAACAGAAAACTGGTTCTATGAGTCAAATCACGTCTGTATTTAGGAAAGGGTTAACATGTTATGGTAAATGAAATGTATTTGCAGTTTATTTGAATTTCCGAAAAGGGTCAATTCGTACAAGGTTAATTGACAAAAACCTATTTAGACCACATTTCTAGTTTATTTGACATCTAGAACTAGATTGCATGTTGACGTGTGTATGTTGAAATTAACTATCGACACTGACATTGAGTTTAATCATATGTCAGATTGCGTTTCATTTATTGAAACTATTTTGTCTCACTAATAAATTCAAGCGGATTGTTGTTCGTGATTCGGACGAACCAATGAAATCAATGTTAAAGCTGGTTTCTAGTTTATAAGCATATTATTATGTTATAAAACGCACAAAAACATTCGTTTGGGGGTTGTGGTGCTAGTGTCTGATCTCATTGGGTGAGAAAGACGGACACATAGTAAGGTACGCTATGGGATATTTAAGATTAAATAGAATAATGGCATAGAGAACTAGATATGAAATGTTAAAATGCTATTGGTGGAATCTAATGACTTACCCTATATTGTGGGAATCGTCTCACTGATACGATTCTTTTGCGTACCCATAACATAGGGTTTGAGTGTAAAATAAGGATGTTTTGAAGATGAACTAAGCACCATATCTAGAGCATTGATACGTGATATGTCTTCCAATTTTTGCTAACCTGAAAACGTTTTCTTTTCCAGATGAAGTTGAAATAATAATTAATTCAAAGAGTGGAACAGACGATTATAATCAAAATGACATTACGGCAAGAATCACGATAGATGGCGTTGTCGTTGATTTGAATTTACGGAAAAATCCGGATATAACCGAAGATGTGCCCGTACTTTTACAACGTAATGGAAAAATACGACGATTTAGATTGTTGACAAAAGAGGTATGAACCAATTAAATAGATCGAAAAGAAATGCCCGTATTCGTTCATCTTAAGGAATTTTGTTTTTCATGGAGATGAATTGAGAAAATTATGTTTTTCATGGAGAAGATACGTGAAATTCATGTGTATGAAATTCATGTGAATAAAACATTGTTTAAACTAAGGGTTATTGTTGTTTATTTTACATAATTTCAGACCGTATCTGTATACCAGGACAAGCAGTATGAAGCATCGTTTTTAATATGGAATATGAAAGAAGAATCGAAAATCAATCAAACTGTGCATAATATGGTAAGTCATTAATGCTTTCTTTTCTAGTACATAACTTTTAAAAACTTCACAACATAATCCAGAAACTGTTCGCAATGAACGATAATTTCATAACATACCAACTATCAACATGTGTACGAAACAAACCAACGGTCTTTCTATTTTAAACCATAAATATGCCATGTTTTGTTTACACCATTTGGATTTTTGCACGAACAGACATTTAACTTATTGTTTAAAATAGTCTTTAATATGTTGGCTCAAGGAATTCCTTATTCGTCATCTACCTTTGAATTTTGAAGCATAGACACAAAACAACAGAATAGGCAAATCATCAATTTGATCTTAATTACCATTACTTTAAAATCCTCCGAATCTATGTTTTCGTGTCAGGTACCCCGTTTGTTTTCGGTCGAATGTCTATAAAACAGGGATTGCTACTGCTTATGGCCCTAAACCATTATGCAAGGGAAATGGCACCTCATTACTAATGTTGCCATTTAGTTTAATTACTATGACCGGGAACTTAACAATGCCTTATGCAAAAATACAGCACTTTTGACAAAATACTTTCAGCAGAAATTGTAATTAACTAGACGGTAAAGATTGAAAGTAAATAAAGAATAATCAAATAGACAGTAGACGTTAAATGGGTTTGTTTCTATATCCAGGGTATTGGCCAACTAAATAACAATAAACATGCGGAGTATAATAGATTATACGAAAACATAAATATTACTGGAAAACATTTTGGTACATTTCACATTTGAATTATTTGATTTTTTAATGAAAATATAAATGGATGTACGGACCATGTCACGCAAAAACTGAGTTGCGGCAGTTTGCGCACAGCGAAGATTAAGATCAGACACAGATGTGCCTCGAAACAGACTCATTAGGATCTTTTCTTCTTTGTTCGCAATTAAAACATTTTTATGTACATGTATGTATACTAGAGACAATATTTAAGGGAACCCCCAAAATCAGTTAGAAAGAAGCAAAACTTCAATGGCATAATGAATGTTTATACGCAAAGGGGATCAGTATCTGGTCCATGCCCCGCGAGTATTGATGCATGCACGACACCTTCTGGGCATGCTAGCGATTGTGCGACGGATTAGTTTCCGTCGCCATTCCTCTTGTAATGTCCGGCCAAGCTCTTGCAAATTGTTGCAACGCTTGGGTTTGTTACGCACCCGGCGACCTAAGACATCTCAAATGTGCTCAATCGGCGACATATCGGGGGATTTGGCTGGCCAAGGCAAGGCTCTTACGCCTTGCTGTCTCAGAAAGTCGACGGCAACTCGGGCTCGGTGTGGGCGTGCGTTGTCGTCCTGGAACTCGAAGTTGACACCAATGCGCTGGGCAAATGGAATAACAACTGGACGTAAAATTTCATCAACGTAACGTTGGCCGGTCAAGTTACTTTGTAGGATCATTAATTCCGTCCTTTGGTCGTACGTGATGCCCGCCCAGACCATGATACTGCCACCCCCATACCTATCGTGCTGCAGGACTGTTGCAAGATGGTACCTCTCCTCAACCCTCCTTCAAACACGTTTTCGACCATCGGTGAAGTTCAAACAGAATCGCGATTCGTCGGAAAACATCGTGTATCGCAAATGACGATGTTGCCGCTCTATATGACGTTGTGCCCACTGATTCCTAAGGCGTTTATGTGCCCTTGTCAGACACATACCTTTGAATGGACGTCTTGTTTGAAGCCCCACCTCACGAAGTCTGTTATGAACCGTTAACGTAGAAGGTCGAATTCCCGTGACATCCCTGAATGTATCCCTCAATTCTGGCGCTGAAATGAATCGGTTTCTTAACTCAATGGTGCGCAGATACCGATCCTGCCGAGGAGTTCTTTTTTGGCCTCCCCCTCCCATCCCTAATCTTGACCCCGCCCGTCTGTCGATATAGTGACACCAGTCGCGAAATTACCCTTTTGGATCTGCTAAAGTGTCTAACAATTGAGTTCTGGGATTGCCCAGCTTCAAACATGCCAACTGTGCACAATTTCTCACTTTCCGTCATGAACACTTTAGAAGTCATTTTCCTTCTTTGCACTTAACAAATAAACCTTTCAGTTGTGTTGTCAATCGGCAAATGTGAGAAGCTACAGTTTGTAACCTTGAATGACACGATATAACGATTGACCGTCGTTATAACAAGCGTTCGATACCTACGTCTGTTTTTAAAACAGATTTGAATTTTCACGTTCTCTGAGAAGTCGAGGGGTTCCCTTAAATATTGTCCCTTGTATATTTAGTTAGACTCTGGAGAACGGTTTTGCTAATTAAAAGCTCCATTACTCTCATGTAATTTGATTGATATTGCATTAAATGCTTTGCAGTCATCTAGGCAAAATATGGAAAATCTTACGTAATGGAAGTATACTGAAAGAAAAAAGAAACGCAGGGTACGAAAATATGAAGTTTTCTGAAAACTCGCAACCGCCTTGTTCATGCAAGAACTGTTGGCAATCGACTGGGAGAGGTCGGTCTGAGAGCACATCGTCCGTATATTGGTCTGTCACTAACTCGTGAGCATCGTAGGCGTCGCATGGCATGGTTGAATGCACATGATCCTCGGACAATTCCCATGAGGCAGTGGAGACGTGTATTCTTCAGTGATGAGTCGCGATTTACTCTGTTTCGTGCAGATGGGCGACGTCGTGTCTACCGACGTCGTGGGAACGTTTTTTCGACGCCTGTGTGATTGAGAGGGTTAGGTTTTGGGGTGGGTCGATCATGCATCGGAGAAAGAGAGCAGGAATAGCGGCGCGAGGGGGCCATACTGGATATTGACTTTTCAATTTCGAAAATTGAGTGTATCTTCCTCTGCGAATCAATTACTGTGCAATTAATCGACAAACAATAATGATAATTTGCAGTACTGCTCTTTAAAGGTAGTGCTTGAAAACCATGTAACGATTATTTTAAAAGAAATGTGATAAACTACTTTAATTCAACACGAAAGCCTACCCTGCGTTTCATTTTTCTTTCAGTATATGATAAGTGTATACATTTAAAAACTTTGTGAGCAATGTCTCCATTTGCCAATATATGTTCACTAGTTGACCGCTGTAAATGCGTCAATGTGAGTCCGCAAGTGAGAAAGGGCTAAAACCATCTTTAGGTAATTTCTAGCGTAGCGGGGGCGTGGCTCATATCAAATAACCTCTGCCCCGATGTATCAAACAGCGAGTAACAACTAGGTGTGATGATACTGAAAGAAAAATGAAACGCAGGGTAGGCTTTCGTGTTGAATTAAAGTAGTTTATCACATTTCTGTGTACAACTTTTCGCTTGAATCGCACGTGCGGTTCGTGCAGTAGCCGACGACGTCGGTTTACATGTTTATTGGGTCTCGCACTTTACACAGTCGAAAGTTTACACTTTTAAAAGCATTAAACATTTGTTAAAGATTCAGTCAATCGGAAAAACATCGAAAGTTTTTGTTGTGTTGAATTGTTACGATGCCACGGCTTACCGAAAATCAGTGTTTGCATGCCATCGGGATGCTGCAAGCTTGAAGGCAGCAACACAAGGTCGCTCAACAATTTGAGTTCACTGTATATACGTTACCAGCACACTGGCAGTACTCGGGAATACCCTCGACCTGTGGCACCGTGTGTGACGTCACGTCTACAAGTCAACCATATTCGGCTCACTCATCTTCGTAACCGTTTCCAACCTGCAAATTTGACGGCTAGAACTATTCCTGGACACCAAATAATTAATCCGAGAAATGTTCGGAACCGTTTGCGTGCCGTTAACATACGCCCGCGACGTCCTGCAATACGTCCAGTTTTGACAAGACGTCATCGTGTTGCACGCCTAGGATGGTGTCGAATTCGCCTAAGGTTTATCCGTAGACTACTTGGGGGCAATTACTCTTCACGGACGAGTCACGATTTAGCCTTGACAGCTCAGACAGGCGAACCAGAGTGTACAGACGTGCATTAGGCGGACATACCAGATATTGAGTTTGTGACTTTGGTTTCCACCCCACCAGTCTTTGACGCGATGCCAAGATTAAATAAGTAACATTTTTGGTGATTTCTTTCTGTGATTATGTAAAGGATAGATTGATAAACTATTATGTTGTTTAAAATATGTACCGTGTTATGAAATAAAAAAATTACAAACATTTTCCCGATGCACAGTTTTTAATTTCCGTTAGTATATGTAGATTCTGGTACGATAGAGCAGGTGTGTACAGGCTGATCTGAATGTAAACAGTTCAGAAATGCCAACTTGTATCTTTTCCTCGGACAGGTTCAAATGTGTTATACATGTAACTCTGTATGATACTTAAGTTTAGTAAAAAGTCCTGATGCACTGGCGCATATGTCCAACATGTAAGCATATCACAACATTTACGACATATTTTATCTACTCAATTAACACTTTCCCATTTGCAAACGCATTATAACCTGTTTGCAGAAGACGACATTGGAAACGTTGTAACAAAAGGATAATAATCTTTAATTAAGGAAAAAATACCATTTGGTCGTCTTTGATATATTTGTGCACTCAATGAAATGTAATGATATTTAATGAAAATGACTCCCTGCAAGTTAACAATTTTCCTTGAAGCTTTTAATGCCTGTTTAAATTAAATTGTTAAATTTAATGACTGAATACTCTCATTTAAAAAACAATCTGTACACATTTCCTAAAGAGCCTATTGAAATTGCGTCTCTTCTGTGTTCGCAAGCAATGTCGACTTGTGAACAAGGATTAATCGTTCAAAAATTAATGTATTATGATAATTATCCTGGCTGCCATTTATATAAGAAAATAGTATGACAAAAGTTGTGGATTGTTTTGACAACAGACGAAAAGATAAACCAAAGTCGGACGGATGGACGACGGAATGTCCTATATCCAATATGCACTCTGATCGAGGGTATATCCAATATGCACTCTGATCGAGGTCGTTGACAATAAGTTTCAAGACGGGGCAAGTGAACGACTTTAAACCTTTCTTTGAAAAGCAATTGTGCAATTATATCCTCATTATAGATCACTGACGACGTTCATATGGTATACCCAAAACAGTAAATAAGTTCGGGTTATTAGATGCAGGTGGAATTATAAATTGAGCGGCGCAAACAGTGTACATCCAAATATATTCTCATGAGGTCCTATGTATAAAACAGCCCGTCAAGTTTGAAAAAGAAAATCCGATGTAAATCGTGTATTCAGTTAAATGCAATAGAAGATATTTACGACAGACGGACAGACGGAAGCGCAGACGACATGACACCCCGCACTCCAATTGCTCTTTGATCGAGGGCGTTGGCAAATGTTACAATCATCAAATAATAAGTCCACAATGTTGGTTTCTCGCGGGACGGCTCATTTATTACTGATCGTTCATGCGGAAATCGCTTGTAAATAGGTTTCGGATTATAATTTGCGGATGAAAAATTATTAAGTTCAGCGGCGCTCTATGAAAACGACCCGTAAGATATTTGCAACCAATGTATATCTAGATCAGTCAGCGCATTCGCATTTACCTTCTTCGCAATTGGGCTGAATGTCTAGAAATCTGAAGGTAGCCAGTTGCCTGGGAAAAACGTTGTTTGGAATATGGGTGCGAGGGAGCAAGGAAATGCATGTACATAATTAGGAGAAAAAACTGCTTTACTTTTTAAATTCATCAACATGCCTCATGATTTTCATGGTTCTTTATGTTCACAAAAGGTCAATGTTTGGCTTATGCACAGCATGACTAATATCATCTCAAAAAACATCTCAAATATTTCGATTTCAATTTATTATGTGATTCCATGAAGTGTAAAATTAACTACAGTTCTTGAATCTAAACGATATCGCGTTAATCAAAATATTATATTTTAGAAACGCCTATTTCGGTTCAAAAATCTTTATATTTTAAAGCATACTTAATAAGGACCCTTGAATTCCTAATCGGCTTAATACTCATAAATTGAGTACTTATATCAGCATGTTAAATCCGCGAAATTAAATATGCGTGAAAAGTTGAAGAGTTCACTTAAAAGATGAATATATGTCTTGGTGAGTTTATCGGGACATGCAATGAAACACATGTTATAACACAGAAAAAGAAAATATTATTAGTACATTTGTTAACCCATTACTTCACATGATATTTCAAATTGTGTCTACTTTATTGGCAACAGATGAACAAGTTAAACAATCTGGAAAACTAGAAGTAATTTTTTGACAAAGAGTTGAAAATATTGCAATTAAAGTTGAAATTGCTCTTTTTCACCTTTCTTTGCAATGTTTTCAAAGGTCGTCACATGTCGTCAGTGAGAAGTAATAGGTTAAACATGTTTTCAAAGCAGACATGTCAAACGTTACACCCGGTAAACGGTTTAAAACAAATGACAGCGGTACCAAAGGACATCGGTACCAATGACAGCGGTACCAAATGACATCGGTACCAAAGACAGCGGTACCAAAGGACATCGGTACAAAAGACAGCGGTACCAAAGGACATCGATACCAAAGACAGCGGTACCAAATGGCAGCGGTACCAATGACATCGGTACCAAAGACAGCGGTACCAAATGACAGCGGTACCAAAGGACATCGGTACCAAAGACAGCGGTACCAAATGACATCGGTACCAAAGACAGCGGTACCAAAGGACATCGGTACCAAAGACAGCGGTACCAAAGGACAGCGGTACCAAATGACATCGGTACTAAAGACAGCGGTACCAAATGACATCGGTACCAAAGACAGCGGTACCAAAGGACATCGGTACCAAAGACATCGGTACCAAAGGACAGCGGTACCATATGACAGCGGTACCAAATGACAGCGGTACCAAATGACATCGGTACCAAAGACAGCGGTACCATATGACAGCGGTACCAAAGACAGCGGTACCAAAGGACAGCGGTACCATATGACAGCGGTACCAAATGACAGCGGTACCAAATGAATGAATGTATATTGTTTTATGGCGCATCGACAGCTAAGGTCATTTAGCGCGCAATTAAATTTAATTATTCATGATCCCTGGGTAAACAAACCAGTACTAGGCTAGAAAATATGCCTTGCCCAAGGGCACTCCACCAGGACCGTAGGGCCGCGACTGGGGATCGAACCCGGGACACCCGGTTTCGAAATCCCCTACGCTAACCACTCGACCATAGCAGATTCCTGTACCAAATGACCGCGGTATCAAATGACAGCGGTACCAAATGACCGCGGTACCAAATGACAGCGGTACCAAATGACAGCGGAACCATATGACAGCGTTACCAAATGACAGCAGTACCATATGCGGTTAAATTATTGAGATACATCTATGACATGAGCCCCTGAGGCGATGTTGGGTCTTATTGAATCTGCGGACAGTGGTCGCTCGGATGCGCTGGCGTATTCTGATCTCATCTCAGCATTGGCTATACATATACATGTAATATAGCTGTAGATGTTTTCAAAGCTGACACGTCAAAATTTACACCAGGTAAATGGTTTAAAACAAATAACAGCGGTACCAAATGACAACGGTACCAAATGACAGCGGTACCATATGACAGCGGTACCAAATGGCAGCAGTACCATTTGCGGTTAAATTGTCGAGATACATCTATGATATGAGCCCCTGAGGCGATGTTAGGTCTTATTGAATCTGCGGACAGTGGTGGCGCGGATGCGCTTGCGTATTCCGATCTACTCGCAGCATTGGCTTTATATATACATGTAATATAGCTGTAGACGCTTTTAAAACTTTACATCTTTTGAAAGCAGGCGGAAAAAGCAGTCAGTTGTTTAGAAAGACTGGTGTGAGCAAGCCAGGAAACACATAATTAGGTGAACTGACCGCTGCGGCATGACTGCAGTATTGTTGAAAGCGGCGTTTAACCCCAATCAATTAGTCAATCAATCAATTAATCAATCAAGTAATCAATCAAGTAATCAATCAATTAATCAATTAATCAAAGGAGACGATTCGTAAACTAGCATTATCGGAGAAAGGGTCAAGACCTACACTCAGCAAGAAGGCAATATTTGGTCCTTTGTCACCTGCAGACGCGTGTTGACGCATCTGCTGGAGACCAATTATGTCAATTGTTGTGACATAAAGAGAAAAAGCTCATTGCTCTCTTTTTGCCACATTTTTTTTTAAAAGTCATCTGTTGAAGAGGCGTCAAAAGTGCGTCTGTTAAAGGGGAAGTGTTAATACGGAATTTGAAGTCATCCCCAGTAGTAAGAAATATAATTTCTCCTCTATTGATGTACCATAGGCTTGAATGGTTACTTGTATTACATCTTTAAAGGGACCGCCGAACTAATTCAATCCTTTTCGTACGTGATTTGTTGAAAATAATTTTGGGTTAAATATGTACGCTTATACGTGGGGCTCTGGCAAGAAACTCCATTGTCTTTTATTTATGATTGTGTTGTGTTGTGTTGTATTTAGTACTCGTAGGTTTTTATGCACAAGACTATTTTGTATTATAAGGTATTTTATCGTTTCAGTTTGGAACGTTTTTGTTCCGAAACCAAACCTTCCTCGTACAACCACCGGACACTAGTCATTCTCGCCATACCATTGCTAAAACACACGGCGGCGAGATGCCAACGAATAACGATTATGTACTACCGCCAGGCTATGGTAAGTTAAATATTGAATTACAATAGTCATGAACAATGTTGACGACACGCAGACGAAGCAAATGCGAAATTTCTTATACTCACTATAATCGAATTTTTTTTCTTCAGATATCCGCATCTAACCTCCCCCTGACGTGTCAAATATAAGACATTCACAGTCTGACCCATTCTTGAACCGGTTGTGCCGGCTATATGGGTCTGAGCAGTTTAGGTAGATGCAACTTTTGAGCTCCAGCAGGGGCTGGTATTAGTTTCATACCTTATACATCATTTCATGTACACTCAGCTCAAAAAGAAACGCATATCGTATTCAGACGCAGATTTGACGAACTTCTATTGGAGAAAATTAAAATGCTCTAGAATTTTTAGTTTTCTTAAAGTGTTCCTCTGGCTGCGTCAGAGGCTGGTTGGAACCGATTCCGAAGGTAGGAGACCCGGATATTGACGTCCTGTCTCCTGGTTATCACATGTGGCCTGCATGATTATGACGCGTTGTATCGGTTTTGCAGCCGGGTTATAGTGCTCACATGGCAGTTAAAGCGTTGTGCGACGTCTCTACAACTGACGCCAGCCTCCAATAATCCAATGGCTTGGTTTCGGATGTTTTCGCCGAGACGTGGCATGATTATAAACCTTTCGTGTTTCGTTTTAACGTGTTTTCCTGCTTTGCAGGGTTGTGTAGTACGGCGATACATGTATCGAATCCAACAAGATAGACATGCTCACCGTGCGCACGGGAAAATGTGATTTGTATAGGTTGTGATGCTACCGATAAAAAATCAATAATAACCCTGGCTTTTTCAACTTAATTACACCAGACAGAACTACTGACTTAGATGAAAGCATTAATTCACAAATATATTCATTCTATATATAAATAATACCATGATGAAAAATGTGTGTTTCTTTTTGCGCCGAGTGTATTTCCATGTTAATATAAGGTACATGACCTATGTTTTCTTCCCTGTTCGCCGCGATACGACCTGAGCTGTTGAAAGCGGCGTAAAACACAAGTTTCAAATTACATTGGCATGGGCACTAAACGATCGTACAGATGTACACTTTTGAACATCCATTATGTAATCCCAATGCGACAGTCATGAATCTCGGGTCTCTTTGGTCCCCCAATAGTTTGACATTTATTGCTTTAAAAGGTATAATTTATTGCTGGGCTGTTTCTTAAAATATTATAATACCTGTTTAACACTACTCAGAATAACGCAAGGCCACCGTACGTCCGATGTATGGTCGCCGTGGAACCGCTCTACAGCATGACAACGGCGTGAATAATTGCTACAGCTAAACTGGAAATGAAACAAGTTATAACTCAGCGCTATAATCCGACGGCCACCCGTACAGCTTGTAAAAGTTAGGTATACGCCCTAGGGTGACCCTGAGGCCATAACATATCCTCTACGACCGCCACAAGTATTGCTCGATTTTGAGGGACTACGGCCGCCGTATCCTAGCCGTAGAGCAAATGTGACTGATGTATTACAGGCTTTTGCAGACCCAACAAATTGCGGCGGCCGCATTAATCCAACGGTCGCCGAAGGACAGCCTTCAGTCGGTCCTATAGGTCAGTCTTAAGGTGCCCGTACGGTGGCGTTGCGATATGTGGCACACCCTGCGGGCAACACAAGGCCAACGCACGGCTCCCGTACACTCGCTACACGCCATACGTAGGCCCGTGGCAGTCCGCGCCGTGCGTGGAGCAGGTCTGTATACCAGTTTTTGTTCATATGTATATTATCATTCATATCTGAGGCGACCGTGCGTCATCACTTCAAAGGCCGTACGACAGCCGCAGGTTTTCTGTCTGCACACATTCAAAGTACGCCGTGCGGTTACCCTAATATATTTGACTGCTACAGTATGTGACCGTGGAAATGCTGCGGCGGCCCTATACTTGCTATTGGCCGTAGATTTGAAGACCTCACGATCGCCGCGGCAAATGTGACTGAGGCATAATTCATAAGACCCTAGTCCGCCACGACAAATGTGACTGAGGCATAACCAAGTTCCACAGCTCTGATTTATGACTGAAGAGTTGTATAACTTGGCCAATGCGGAATCAATTTGCTTGAAAAATGATTAATTACTTCTTGGCTGAAAATGATATGTAATTGACTTATGGTACCTATCTGAAAAAATATTTACATCGCTTCTATTACAAGCCATGAGTTGTGAAAATAATTTGAACGAGGCATTCGGTCCACCCAAAACTCATGACAATGTATTCATTCGTGAATAGTCGACCGACCTTGTCTTCCTATGCAAAACAACGCACGAAAGGACCGTGTTTACATATTCATCAAGTGATTTTGGCCGAATATAAGAGTCCGAGTCAGTTGTCATAAACTACAGACATTGAGCTTCATTAATATAAACTTAAACTTGCTTCGCAATCGATATAAAATAAATTCATTTAAATTAACTCATTTTAGAGCAAAGAGTATCAAGAAGACAAAATAGCCGATTCCAGTTCGATAAAAAGTCGAGGTTGAAACGACAGACAACTGTATATGAAGTTGAAATCCTTATTGTAGCCGATTATGCTATTTATACCTAGTATGTATCTTTAACCCTTTCCCTCATATAGACGCTTCCTGCCGCCTCTGCAGCAGATGGCTTTTTTGAAAACATGGCGCAAAAGAACAAATTGCTGATAACAAATTTCTCCTTCTGTCACCATCTGTTCAACTCTATTGCATGTTCGTTTCAGTGGCGTTTCCAAACAATTTGTTATATTTTCAAAGTCGTCTTTTGCAGATTTGTTGTATATAGGAAAGGATTAAGCTTATCCATTTATCTAATTGATTATTACTTGTCAATATTTACCAGAATGATCCTGACATTTGTATGAATCGTGTGTTCAACCCTTTCGCTGCAAAAGGCAATTAAAGGCTTTTGCAAACAATGCTGGTTCAGGTGAGACAGCCCGTAACGAGCAACCTCTCATTAAATCTGCATTGCTTTGTTGGACGAAAAATACATTGGTCCAAATTGTCAACAGGTAAGAGTTGACTTTGTGAAATTCGGCAGTAAAGGAGTACACATTATTTTAGTCATACCACGGCGTTTCCTGGCTATACTAACTGAATACAAATTATTCTTTGGTACGGAACAACTCGGTACAAAGAACAGTTTTCCGATTATCACCATCAAAACTGTTCACTACTAGCACACAGGTTGTGTAACCTAATGACCGTATCTTTGCTTGATTGACTGTCTGATAAGTTACCGGTTTTTTCCCGAAAGTTTAACGTTTCTATCATCGACCATTTTTGTATGTATACTAGACAAAACCTCCCCACGCCCATATGTACATAAGTATCAATATTTCATTTAATATTGTACCAAATACACTGCAATTTGACAAGAGTATCACATTACTATCCTGTAACAGAATGAAAAACAAACTTAACAAAAAAACACGGAAGATTACAAGAAAATGCATTAATTGATTGAAGCGTGCATTTTTAAAGTTCGCAGGATAAGTCAGTAGAGGGTGTGACCACCAGCAGCATTCAACACAGCTAAACATCTTCGCATTGATGCGATCAAGCGACGCACACAGTTAATGGGAATAATACGCCACTCCTGGATAATTGCATTCCCATTAACTGTGTGCGTTTTAATACTTCATCAAATAAATATCAGCTGCTAACTGACTATTTCACTGTCCGACCGACATCTTGAAGATTGTCCTTAAGAAGGAACTATTATCACTTTCGACTTCATGGATATACGCTTCCTATGACGGTACTCCTCATGCCCCTCGTTACGACGTCTTCTGGAGTACAATCTCCGTTCTGCAAACTTCTGCGTTTGGAACATCAATCTACTGGCTATTCACATAGCAACTAGCCATAGACATAAAACGGCTAAAATATAATAAATAACCCAGTCTTATAATTATATCAAGAAAGTTCCGTAAACTTAACCATTCGCTTCGTGAACCACAGAAATTCTCTAAACAATCAATACAATAACAATCATCCCAATACCTGTCTTTACATAACACAATGTAAATTTGCACAGATTCAATTTAAATTTTGCCAAGAAAACCTTTGCACAATAAATAAGATTTTAACATACCCATCTGCAGTGTGTAATGGTCACACCATATAAGCTCCAACGACGAGTGAAACCATCTGACGACTTTTTGATACTGACGGTCATGTAAAATGTTTGAGAAACTTATATAGTACCAATCAACCTTGTAAAACCTGAATCTTATGTTGACAGGCAAAATTCACGTGCAGTTTGCAATTTAGTAAACCACACCCAAATGGCAATACATATATAGGCCAAGTGAAATAGCATCATTGTTTATCGTAATTAACTCGTTTAAACCCGTCAATTCCTTAATTCTTAACTGATTTACATCAAATAAACGTCTAATATGCTTAATCTCAAATTTCACATATGGATATTATAATAACGTTATAAACAATGGTATCCTTGACATAGACATTTCACTTGACAATCCAAGTCAACATCCATTACACTAGCGCGACATACCGTTAATCTAGGCCGAGAATTCATCACACGACTGGAGATTACGCGAGGCTCCCAAGAGGTGTTTTATGTAACATAGTATAAGTTATAATTGATGATAAAAAAATGAAAACTTCTCATGTTCAAAACATAATTAATAATTTGCTCTTAAATATTTTATTTCATACGTTTTCACTGATTTGTTTCACTGAAATTTATTTCTTAAGGAAAACCATTTAAGGATAGTACGCAGACAATTTCATTTAAAACTTCACCTCATTATGCCTCTTGCTGGATCGCCAACTTAACTATGAATCTTTCAAAATGTTGCATTTCCTTTATTTCTTCGACATTATTCAATAAATACATCATTTGATTGGTTTACAATCTAGATCATTTGTTTAACATCTAAAACAAAACTGAGGTTAGACAACTTTCGCCGAAAAAACTATGTGTACATAGTTATTGCCATAATGGTTGAGCGTTACAGTTCCTTGCTTTTTATGTAAATAGTACATAAATTAAAACTTTCAGCGCCGAATTGTTTAAAGTAGCCATGTGCAAAAGTGGACATCTCCATTTCCATTATAATAAGAATGATATGTGCTGACTCACACGAATCTGCATTGTTTGCAAAAGTCTCAATATTGTCATTGGCGCCGAAAGAGTTAACAGAGTGAAAATCTCCTTTATTGAAAGAATACTTTTTATTCAATAGTGTTGAAAATGTTGTGTCAAAATTAGTAAAACAGCAACTGCCCAAGGGTGTACTATAGGTTATTGACCCTGTACTGTGAAATCATCGTTGGACCGAGTTCTTTGGTTGACGTTGCCGAGCTTGCGAGGCTACGTTCGCCAAAGAACGAGGTCCAACGATGATTTCACAGTACATGGTCAATAACCTTTTTATTGCATACTTTCATATTGTAAACTATTTGCTTTACGTTCTGGAGATTTTTTTTATTATCTAGAATTGATAAATCTGCTTCCGAATTAAAAACAAACTGTTTGTTTACATAAGAAGTAATTTGTGTGCAAATGCCGTTTGAATTATAACGGTGACGTAATTTTTTTTAATGACGTCATGCACGTGCATATATGAGAATTGAACATTACAAAGTCCCGTGAGGTTTAACAATGACATTAAGGTCAGATGTGTTTGTTTACATAACAAAAGTAGTCCCTAGCATGTTAATTTCGCACGTCCTTATCTACGGTCATGATCACTCCTTGACAGCGGTCATGATCGAAAATTATTGCATACTTTCATATTGTCCCGTTCACTTTGCATTGAAGAAAGTGGTCATGATTTTTCGATCATGACCGTAGATAAGGACGTGCGAAAATTCTGCATAATTAACATGCTAGGGACTACTTTTGTTATGTAAACAAACATAGCTGACCTAAATATCATTGTTAAACCTCACGGGACTTTGTATTGTTCAATTCTCATATATTGATCATGGACAATTTCATACTGTCTCATGGTAAGAGTACGTGTTTGACATGAAAACAGTCTAAAACGCGCGTCTAAAATGTGGGTAATGCACGTTTATCAATTCTAGATAATAAAATAACCCTCCACAACGTAAAGCAAATAGTTTACAATATGAAAGTATGCAATAAAAAGGTTATTGACCCTGTACTGTGAAATCATCGTTGGACCTCGTTCTTTGGCGAACGTAGCCTCGCAAGCTTGGCAACGTCAACCAAAGAACTCGGTCCAACGATGATTTCACAGTACAGGGTCAATAACCTATAATCATGACCACTTTCTTCAATGCAAAGTGAACGGGACAATATGAAAGTATGCAATAAATTGACAATACTGACCTGATCATGTTCTTCGTGTGTGATTGTTGTGTGTTTCACGCCGCTTTCAACAAATGATCAGTCGTCATGAATCTTCGATGGTGAAGTTACGAGAATTACCGGTCCTTTTATCCTGACACCAGCCAGTCAATCGTAAAGCTAACCCCGCAATCCTGAGCGCTAAGGAGGGCGGGCCATTACCACCATTTATTTTGTTAAAGGAAGCTATGTGTAATAATGTAAAATGCTATGATGTTAACGTAAGACCAAATCTAGGACCAGGTCAGAATTGTTGAGTAACACCATCGTATTAAGCCCGTCCCCACGTGCAGACACATTTGGACTCTTCTGTAACAGACGACTTTTTAAAAAAGTGTGGTAAATGAAGAAATTGCTGATTATTATCAATTTCTCAGTTTTCGCTTAAATATTTACAACCCTTTCCTATATATACTATTTGATAAGAATACATAGGTTTATAAAAAGAATCACATTTTTACAAATATGTTTTCCCAAGTCGTCTGCTACCTAGTAGTCGTATGTAAAAAGGTATTAACACGCTCACTCGGAGAGAATAAACAAAAGTGTTTATCATATGAAAAACGGTTATGAAACTCGAATGTATTTATTCAAAAGGATCCTTGAAGTTTATGACACGAAAGAAACCACATTATTATCATGCCATGCATTTTTTTATAACATTATAGTTGGTACGAAAAGACGACGGGGACCGCCTCGGAACGTAGCACAGCGACAATCAACACCATAAAACAGTTTTATTCATTCGTAATGAATGCGGTAAGTCACCTTCAAAGTCTTTACAAAGAGGACCCTTACAAACTCGATACATTTATTTCGGCATACTCATAGTCGGCCTTGACATTCTTTTGCAAATGGATAATATTGGGTTCGAATACCTTTGTTTTGTCACATTCATAGTCGGCCAAGACATTCCTTTGCAAATGGATAATAATGGGTTCGA
The DNA here is from genome assembly GCA_031761405.1 of Serripes groenlandicus. Classification (NCBI taxonomy): domain Eukaryota; kingdom Metazoa; phylum Mollusca; class Bivalvia; order Cardiida; family Cardiidae; genus Serripes; species Serripes groenlandicus. Next base: position 24,368,315 of record JASEVX010000006.1, read on the forward strand.
AACCCTTAGTGTTGTCACATTCATAGTCGGCCTAGACATTCCTTTGTAAATTGATAATAATGCATTCGATGCTCTTTTTTGTCACATTCAAAGACCACTTAGACATTCCTTTGCAGATGTATTTTACTTGGTTCGATACCTTTTGTTTTGTCATTTTCAAAGTCAGTCTGGACTTTTTGTTATATTAAAAGTGGGCGTGGACATTCCTTTGCAAATGTATTGTAATAAGTTCGATACCCTTTGTTCTTTTATATTCAAAGTCGGCGTGGACATTCCTTTGCAATTGTATTGTAATGGGTTCGATACCATTTGTTCTTTTATATTCAAAGTCGGCGTGGACATTCCTTTGCTAATGTTTTGTAATGGGTTCGATGGCCATTACAAATTGGAATTAAACAAATCACAATATAAATTGGCCGTTTTCCTCATTGTTTTTTATTCTCTAGTGTTCGATATAAGTTGACTACTTTTTGCCAACTCTTTTCTTAATTTGCTACATTTCTCGATTCTATAAGATCTGTAAAACCATCCGTATTTTAACAATTAATTAACTTCTTGAACAACATACTCCCATATGCGATATTTACGTCATACACTGTTGTACCAGTTTCCAATATACAACAAATCTGCAGATTACGACTTAAACAACATATACAGTGTAGGCTTAAATATCGTATATCTTTAAGATGGACTCATACTGTATAATTATTGAATGGCTTTGAACATATTGTTACAAATAGTAGAAAATGCTCATTATGAACACATTCTACTTTTGCAACAATGTTTAAGTTATCATTCCCCGTAGTATTATTGAAATCCTTGTTGAAATCGGCTTAAGTCCCCAATAAAAGAAACAATAAAAACTATCAATTTCATTTTAAGAAGGGATGTCAACGGTTTCCGATATTAATAACCGGTTAGTCGTATAATATTCTAACCGGTTAATCGGTTAATTAATATTCTCTTGCTTCCGAGTTTTGTTATATTGAAACAAACTGTCATTTAATTAATCGTCAGGTCAGCAACAATTATTCGATTAACATTACCCGAACAAACGGTCATCAATAAAATCGAGTGCGACCGTTTTCACAGTAATGTAAACACTCCCGATCGAGTTGAAAATAATTAATCTCTGGTCAGCTACGTGTGACAAATTGAAAAGAACGAAAGGTACAACACAACTGTGTATACTTTTTACTATTTTTTCTAGTACTCGGTTACTTGAACATACTTTCCAAGCAACTAGCTGCTTGCTGCTTTTCCACATAGACTGTTACACAGCCCATTGGTGAAAGACGCATGTCAGAATGACTTTTGCCAAACGTCGGAAAGAATGTTGGCCGAGCTGTGATTCGAACTAACAAACCCTGGATTGGCAGCCCGCGTTGCTACCGGGAATCGGCTAAAACAAAAAAAAACGCGTGACAAATGCAGTGGCGGATTTAGCGGGAGCCCGACCCAAATGGGGTGGTGTATCACTTTTATCTTACCGATCAGGCAACCCTTGAATACTTGATAAAGGATGTCAAGCGATCCGAATATAGAGTAATACTTCCTGAAATAGAAAATCTTCAAGAGGCGAAAAGTGTCTGTCCGGGTTAGACACATACATAAACATAGTCAGATACATATACATATATACATACATACATATATGAGCCGTTCCACGAGAAAACCAACATTGTTGACTCTGCGTAAAGGTATCGACCCGAATCAGCCTAGGGATGCCGCGGAGGCTAAGCCAGCCAGATATTGTTTGCCTCCTGTGGATTTTCTTTTCCAGGCCTCAATACTTTTGACTTCTATATCCCTGAGACGGAATGTGTTGGACTGAATCAGCCTGCATGGACTGCGCAGGCTGATCTGGGTCGATATATCACGCAGAGTCCAGAATGTTGGTTTTCTCGTGGAATGGCTCATATACATAGACACATATATTCATATACAAAGAGACATATAAACATATACACAGACATATACATAGACATATACATAAACATAGACACGTACACATACATACATATATATTGAGGAAAAGAGTTTATCACCGTTTCTTTATTTCAGCTTAATCTACGGTACCAGTCAGTGGCTAGTAGTGGTGCTGGCTTTTCAATAACCTGTCTGTATGCTGGTATCTACATAGCAACCGTAAGTACTTATCTTGTTAGCTAGTTGCCTTGAGAGGAAAGGTTTTTTGGAGCACGTTTGCAAGGAAAGCCAAGAAACGCGAGGTAATGTGAATTGTCTTTCGTGAAATAAATGAAACATTGTAAAAATCGTTCGATCAATCATGCATGTATCATATTCGATTATAACTTATGATCAATTTAGGCACAGTCAGAACCGACTTGTCTTATCAACAATACATGGGTTGAGTTTGTGCAATTATTTGTATTGTAAATGTTTGGGAATGCCATTAGATCTATAACACAACTGTTGATACAAAATAAAATCAATATTACAATACGTGGAAATATTTCAGTTGATAAACAAATTATTATCACTGTTTAAATGTGTGTCTTAATCGTAAAGTAATAAAGAGTTTGTTTATGTGGCGTTTTACTGCGTTTTCAACAGTATTTAAGTCAAATAACGGCGATTCCTGTGTTAGCTACAAGAACTACCGGTATAACGTGTATTTATCCTGACAGCAGACATATCCGCCGTAATGCTATCATCGCAATCCCGAGCGCAAAGGAAGTTAGACATTACTTTCAGATTCAAAATAGTCCGTATGATCCGTCCGAGACTTAAACAATGGTAGTAATGGATGACCCGTGGCGCTCAGGGTTGCGGGGTTAGTTTTACGACTGACTGGCTGGTGTGAGGATAAATGGACCAGTAGTACTGGTAACTTACCCAGGACACGCCGTGATATAACCGAAGAGTAGTTGAATGCGGCGTAAAAAACGGAAAACAATCAAATACCCAACCGAGGATCGTACCCATGTACCACGTCCCAAATGCTGACGCATAAACCAATTCACCACCGAGGCTTGACCGTACGTTGCAGTCACGATTCATTGCTCAAAAACGAGAAGAATCGAGTTCTCTAAATAGTGGCGGGTGTTACAAAAATAGACACCATAGGGAGATTTTTAAAAAATAAATAAACAAAAACAGTGAAAAGAATCAGATCGTAAATCGCCATCGGGACAGTCGAATAAGACTCCACAAATGTCGGATATACCCCCGTTAGAACAAACGATGACCATTCGCGAGCGTACGGCGACGAGAAAATGTACAAGGAAAACGTGAAAACAATGCGAGAAAAAGCCCCATTTTTTCCCCAAAAACTTTAAACAAGCCTCACTGTTACCACGAACTGTGCGTTCATACCGCGTTACATGTACGAGTCAGATCAGTTATACAAATAAATATGTATCGGCACTTCTCACAAATACCCCCCGCCGAGCCCAGGTAGCTCAGTCGGTAGCCACGCGAGCTGTCAATGTATGGGTTGTGAGTTCGAACCCCAGCTTGGCCAACATTCTTTCCGACGTTTGACAAAAGTCACTGTGACAAGCGTCATTCTTCTCTCAACAATGGGCTAACAGTCTATGTGGAAAAGCAGCCAGATGCTTGCAACGAATTAGTTGTGGACTGCTGGTGTAAGACAGCCAGAACACACATGATTATGTAAACTGGCCGCCGTGATATGACTGAAAAATGGTTGAAACGGCTAAAACCCCTATAAATCGTAGCATGACTGAAATTGTGTATTTTCTGATTTTCAGACGAGCAGTGCTGCGCCGTTTGTGGAGGACAACATTTTAGTTGCTGGTACATCGACAACGCGTGCTCAGATTGATGTTTCGATAGTTTTTCCAAAGTTTAGAACTTGGGCGAACGATAACCTAAATAATGCTTTCGATTACGATCACGCTATGTTGTTTTCTGCGTAAGTTTTCCTTTCCATTGTTTATTACCCCTTTCGCTCATACCACAATTCTGCAACAAGCAGACGACTTTGAATCTAATTTGTCAAAAGATAGGAAATCTCTATAATTGAATGAGTAACTTATGACTAAAAACGGAAAACATTGTGGCAAAAGGAGAAATTTCTCGTATTGAGCAATTTCTTCTTTTGTCACTCTGTTTCAAAAGACCGTCAGAAAGTGTGAATATAAGGGAAAGGGTTAATCTGTGCGGTGTTAACTAAAATATATAAGTAAAAGGACTTGACAAGCTTTACATCGCGAAGAGTCCATGTCTAATTTAAGGTATATGAAGCTAGACTTATGTGTTGAAGAACCATCAGTATAGGGCCTGGTCAGACGGGGTAGATGCGACGACTGGCCTGACGCTAAACTGGTTTGAAAAGAAGTAGTAATATGTGCCAAGTTGAAAATGTTGAGCAATACATGGTTTGGTTAAAATGTTCGTTATAGGCTATCTGCTGCAGATGCGTCAACAGCGTTAGCATGTTGGAAAGGGCTTAGTTTAAACAGCTTCAACTTGTTAACGTTTTTCAGCGCCGAATTGTTTAAAGTAGATTCTTCCATGTTCAAAATCGGACGTCTTCATTTCTCATGTAATACGAGTTTTGGAATATTTTGATAACTTAAAGGCAAACAATGCTGATTTCAGGTGAGACAGCTCGTTACTTCGATATTGCCATCGGCGCTGAAAGAGTTAAACTGGATGTTGTATACAGTCGAACCTGTGTTAGAGACCAGTTCCCTGTCTATAGCAACCACACCTGTTAGAGACCAGTTCCCTGTCTATAGCAACCACACCTTTATTTTCACAATTACATATTGTCTGAATAAAGTGACCCTGCAAATGAAGACCACCAGATTATTATTTTCCTTTTATTGGTCTTTAAACGCAGGTCCAAATGTAAATGTGTATTCTCGCTGGTTCCCTCATCCTTGAAGCCTACGTTATTATGTATTTATTTACCCTGCATGCGAACTTCACTGCTTGGTAAGCATTAGTCTGGAGTTCCTTCCCCTTATTACTGTATCATAGGAAGTCGGGAACCAGACTTAGTGAGCTTTTTACTCAGACTTAGGTAATGCGCGTCCTCTTTCAACAGTAATTCAGTCATAAAAGGACTTGATCAGCTTTGCTTCTGTAAGAATCCATAGCCTCAAATAAATTTGTCTTTAAAGTTTAATTGACAAAGAAAGTTGATAAGATTGTGTATATTATGAGTGTTAACACTTATTTACCGATATATTAATATGTCAAATATATGGTTAACACATCACATAAGATGTTTTGAACAGTCAACAGTATATAGCCTGGTCAGACGAAGTAGGTGCGCCGACTGGCCTGATGCTGTACTGATAACACGGGCTTCACTTACACGCTTCCAGTGAGTGGTCAACCCTTTCCCACACATACATAGCAAATATGCAGCAGATGCATTTGAAAACATCTTTGCAAAATTATGGACGGGGTTTCAAATGTAATTCACTATTGCGTTAATCGTAAAGCTATCCCCGCAAACCACTGAGTGTCAGGGAGAGAAGTAACTACTGCCCATTTTAATCTTAAGTATGACCCGATCGGGGATCGAACCCTATTGATTTGTAATTTGTACATTACTTTGCGTAATTTCAGGTACGATTTGGTAAAAGTTAGCAATGGGCAAATATCCGCTTCAATTGCAGGTCAGTTTTTGCGTACAACATTCTACTCTTAAATGTCTCTGCGTTAAACACCTTTACCTCGAAGGTCGCCGTATCTCTAATTAATCATCTTAGTTACATGCTTCCTCATTAAACATGAAACATGAATAAGCATTTTTCCATCTTTACGTTGAATTGTTTCAAAGTAAAAGCAAATTTTGAGGCGCGATTCAGATTTTGACAACGAGATACAGGAGTCGTGGTTTCGGATCTAGGCTCGGACTGTCTTGTTTATCATTGGTCAACAGATGACCTATTTACTGGGAAACTGTTTGTTATACGGTTAAAAGCTTTGTTATTCAATGGATTGATTACTAAATTGATTAGATTGAAACTAAAGTTAATAAGTGCGTCGGCATGAACCAGAAAATGTATTATCTCCAGCGGACCAAAACAACTTGATGTTTGGAATCAATACATAAATAAAAGCACTGCAGTGCTGACGGCCTTGGGGCTGCTGGAATGTTGGATTTTTCGACGCACGGGCCCTACGGCCCCCCGGTTAATCCACCACTACATTTGCGACGCTTTTTCTTTGTTTACCATTAATTTTTCGACGCAGGGCCCTACGGCCACCGGTTAATCCGCCACTGTATTTTTCACGTGACTTCTTTCTTCTTTTCCGTTCCTCTTCGCGAATATAAATTATGTTAACAACCGTCCATATTTGACCTCTCGGCGTATTAATTTTTAACGCATTTCTTAAACTTATATTGGAGTACTCACGACTTAAGCTTTTCACTGATGTTCCAGCAACATTAAAATGATAATTATGGGGGAGATCCTAAAATTTTAAATTAAGTTTTGTTGAATCCATGATTAACAATTTTTCTTGCGCAGTTTCTCATGCGTTGTTTGATGCTAACAGCAATCGGCAAGCTGCAAACTCCGAAACAAATGGTATTACTACTATGACCAGGCCAAAAATGATTTATACTACTTTCGAAATTTGAAAGGTTTAATTGAAAGGGCACCGCCATTATTGGTGTATGCCTGACCCGTTAATGCAATGCAGGTATACCTGTTTCATGATATTGTTAACCCTATCCCACATACAACAAATCTGCAGCAGATGACTATGCAAACATAGTGACAAAAACCCTGACAATTCTCCATAAAATATATCTTAATAAAGTTGAAAACATTGTGGCCAAAGGTGAATTTGCTCACCATGAGCAATTTCACATTTGGCCACAATGATTTCAAAAGTCGTCTGCTGCTATTGTGTCAAAATGCGTCTGCAGGTTGGAAAGGGTTAAAGAACAGCATACTCTTCTTTTTGTATAAATAATAAACAAGAGAAAGTTGATGCAAGGCATCAATGTCGCCGGAAAAGATTGCATTTATTTATTTTTTAACACACATGTATTCTTGACTTTCATTAGTCTAAACATACACATAATGTTTTCATAAGGACTAATTCCAGGATTTTTGGAATTCCACATAGATCTACAAATTTCAGGATTTCTTTTGGTCAGGATTTTGGATGTTTTGTATTTGTCAATAAAACCACAACAAATTAATACATTTTGGGATTTAAATCTACATGCAATAAAAAGCTATTAAACCCTTAAACGCTTAAAACATTGAGAAAACGGTTAAATTGTTGAAGACATGAACTTCCCCCTTTTTAATAATAATTTCACAGATGATAAAATTTATCCTCATATGTTTAAAAAGTAGACCACAATTGAAACAACATATCAGCTAAATTGTTTATCTAAATCGTTGATGCATACAATATATGTTTGGCGCAAGAGAAATGCCAATTGCGAGTCCCATTACTATTTAATAGGTGGCAAGTATGAAATTAATTGGGTGCGAAAGAGCAGATTTTCTTTATTTCTAAATATATTGTTTATCAGAGTTTGTTCTTCTCTTAATTTGTTTCAAGCCAAATAAACATTTAATATCATATATATTAAATCATTCAAGTGTGTAATATTAGCTATCTATCTGTTATAAGGTGTTTGAGCATTCTTTCGAAATGTTGACCCTCGTGTGTCAAATAGAGGCTTGGTGTCCGACATCGAAGAAAGTGAATAAAAAATCAGGCAAAGCTTTAGTGCATGTTTCATTCGAGTGAAAAAAAGCATTTCTATATTATCTTTCTTTCTCCTACATTCGACCCATGCACTCGTTTCGTGACGTTTAAGAAATCAATTCGTCATGCGACATTTTTTGTCACTTTTCTAAGTTTACATTTTACTTCCGGTGACTTCGCTTTGTTTACATTTTGGCAATATGAAACTAGGTCACGAACTGAGGAAAAGGCGTTTCGACGTTCACGACCGATAAACAGGCTTATATTTGAGATATATTTTCACAAAATATTTCTTATTTTTGTTTCTGTTACCAGTTTATGTTGATACTTATCTATTAAAAGGAGAATTCGAAGTGATTTTCATATCGATAGTCTTCTGCAAGCAGGTGCGCGTATGTAAAAAAAATAGACTGTGCGACGTAAAGGTTTGTAGTTATCGCCTTTTGATTACATAGTTTATGAAAATAAAGTATCGCAGTCTAGCTAATAGGGACTGTTTTGTCTTCGTAAATTAAACACAAAAACGTAAATGCAAGTCAGAATAAAGAAACTGCACATACGTAAAACATCGGAATATTTATTTCATTTTAAATGTGTCATAACTTAGTGTTTTTAAACAAACGCAATTGTAATATGTTCAAGACATTTAAAAAAGAAAAAAACCTAATAATAACCCCCCTCCCATGTGATTTCCGAAAACCTATTAAAAATAGAAGTCGCGGGCTTCTGCCCGGCGACTAACAATACAGTTAGGCTTTAATGGTATTAGAGTTGTTGTATGCGTACCTTGCGATTGTAGTACATTATATAACTCCAGACTAAAGACGAGTATTGTCCTCTTTAGTGTTGCATCTAGTCTTACCATTTCAGGTAGAGCATACCTATCAGCTCTCTGTGGAAGTGACAAATATTCTGTTAATGAGGATCATTTTTTGGCCACCCTCATTATAATAGCTGCCCACGAGCTGGGACACAAGTGAGTATATTCATTCGATATATAAATAAAGAATATTTCATGAGCGAGGCGGTCGTGGTGGAGTGCCCATGATGATGTTTACATCTTCTAAAACCTTCATTTGACACACACACCCTATGTTGTGGGTACTCAAAATAATATAAAGGGTTTGGTTGAGTTATAATGGAGATGTTGTTGGGAAAAGATCAGTGTACGCCCCTTCTCTAGTCCTCTGGCCAGTCATCACAACTGTTGGCGTTTCACCAAACGGCCGTATCGGAACGAACTCTACTGTCGCCACTTTAATTAAAACCTTCGACCTCACGCTCTGGATTCAATAACCACTGGGCCGCGGCATCACTGCAATACTAATTTAGGCGACGAAACACACAACCTTTTTTCAGCTACCATGTAGCACATTAATAGACCCTGTAATAGGACCTTTCAAGTCTGATACATATTACGTAACTATATTCATACAAAAGCGAAAGAAACCATTTTCTAGTGAATTATTGATAGGTCGAACATGTGAGTATTCGAATATATCGTTTAACTTCAACCAATTCCTTAAATGGATATGTCTTTTGAAAATATTGTAGCAGCTGTTCTTATTGCTAAGACGAATGTTGTGCTGTTGGATTTCAAATGTTTTTTTTACCACTGCTTTTATTTTCATGATAACTATTTCAGCATGAACTTCATAGCTTGAAATACATGGATTTAGCATTTATAAAGGGATATGTCGAACACGTCGATAACTCGAAGTAAATTATAGGTCCGTTTCGACTTAGAATAATCGCGACACCAATGTATTTGCAGTCTTGGATCAGGCCATGATGGCGATGGTAATACCTGTTCAGGTGCAGCAGGGTTTGTGATGGCGCCAAGTATTTCCACTAAAGAAAACAACACGAACCAGTGGATATTTTCAGCATGTTCCATCGACGCATTTGAAAGATTCATCGATGACTTTGAAACCAGGTAGGCATTTGATCAATCTCATAGAAATCTGACCAATAAACTTCACTGTGCGTATATTGGATCTGACGACCACGCACAATCGTCGTCTGGAATTCACCCTATAACATTAAATACAATATACTTCACTGTGCGTATATTGAATTTGATGACCACTCACAATCGTCGTCGGGAATTGACCCTATAACATTAAATACAATATACTTAACTATGCGTATATTGAATCTGACGACCACGCACAATCGTCGTCTGGAATTGACCCTATAACATTTAATACAATATACTTTACTGTGCGTATATTGAATCTGACGACCACGCACAATCGTTGTTTGGAATTGACCCTATAACATTAAATACAATATACTTTACTGTGCGTATATTGAATCTGACGACCACGCACAATTGTTGTTTGGAATTGACCCTATAACATTAAATACAATATACTTTACTGTGCGTATGTTGGATCTGACGACCAAGCACAATCGTCATCTGGAATTGACCCTATAACATTAAATCCAATATACTTTACTGTGCGTATGTTGGATCTGACGAAAACGCACAATCGTCATCTGGAATTGACCCTATAACATTAAATACAATATACTTTACTGTGCGTATGTTGGATCTGACGACCAAGCACAATCGTCATCCTGAATTGACCCTATAACATTAAATACAATATACTTCACTGTGCGTATATTAGATCTGACGACCATGCACGATCGTCATCTGGAATTGACCCTATAACATTAAATACAATATACTTTACTGTGCGTATATTGGATTTGACGACCACGCACAATCTTCATCTGGAATTGACCCTATAAAATTAAATACAATATACTTCACTGTGCGTATATTGGATTTGACGACAACGCACAATCGTCATCTGGAATTGACCCTATAATATGGAACGCCTTTACTGTTTTAGTATGTTGTATTGTATTATATGCAGTACATTTTCACGTATATGAGGTACATATTTCATTTGACGTGGTACATTATTCATGATATGCAGTGCCTTTTCTATTATGTTTGGTGATTATTGAATACTATGCAGTGCAAAATAGTGTTTAAACAGTAGAATAACCATTTATACGTTGTACAAACAACGTCATGTGCAATACAAACTATATACTATGCAGTACAAATGACATTATATGTTGTGTATTTGTTTGTGTATGCAGTAGTTGTACATGTATACGTTGTGTGTTAGTCAATATATGCGATGTATGTTTTAATATATGAAGTGCCTGCACGTATCTTTATACCTGGTGAATTATTATGTATGTATTCATAACAGATCATAGTACGCAATGCATTTGGCAATATGTTCGGTCCATACTAATGTATACATGGTGTAAACAGCTATATATGCGGTGCATTTTTCATTAGGATGATCATACTTTCCGGCATTCTCCGTAATTATTTATCCGGAAAATACCGAGTCAGACGAATAGATATTAACATTTATACAGTTTACTCAATTTAAAAAAAAGCGCTTAAATAATTTATAAATAGATGTGTACACATGTTCTGAATACACGAGGGGCAGAAATGTCGTCGTCTGCACTGAAATCCGCTCTAGACGAGATTGGTCTGTTCATTCGGCATGATTTGCAGTCTGATCAAAATCTAAAATCTAAAGTCTGAATATTACTAGTCCAATAATATATGACCTCTCACAAGCTCGAATGCTTATGTTATAGGAGTAGATTATTACATGTACTTACATATGCTTATTAGAAGCTTCAGTCAACTTGTGACGATTATGATAAGCAGAGCAAATATGCAGGCGGATTTGAACCTACACTGTTCAGAAAAAAAACAAAGTTATGCATTTTCCCAAAGACAAAATCAAATATATCATGTAAATCACTTTTCAAGTTATTTCTCTTATTTCCAGAAGCTGCTGAGGAATTTAAATTTGTTTGTATGAAGAAACATTACCATAAAGTGGTTACCTAACCGCATTTTTAAATCTTTTCCGTAATACAACAAGTATGCATCAGATGACGTTTAGGCAAAACTATAGAACATCTTTATAAATGAAAGTATAATTATTGAAGAGGGGTTGGTTGAACGAATTGTGACAAATGGAGGAATTTCTCAAGATGGGCAATTTATCCTTTGACCATAATGATTTCAAGAGTTGTCTGCTTCAGGAATTAGAGATCGTCTGCATAGACGACATTCAGCATCTCGTCTTTTTAGAAAATGTGTAAACTTTTCATAAAGATTGTTCCACAAGGCCTTTTTAAAATGGATTAGACGGTGTTAATATTCAAACCTATCTGTCATGCTCGGTAATTTCCGGAAATAATTCCGGAGAATGCCGGAGAATGCCGGAAAGTATGATCATCCCCAATGTAAATGCACTGCGAATAAAGTTTAAACCACCGCATATAATCAAAGTACCACCCCACGTATTGAAGAATAGATTGCATATAATGTTGTGTGTATTGCATATGACGTTGTTTGCACACTATATAATGGTTATTCTACTGTATATTCATACTTATGCACTTCATATAATTAAATAATCACTATATATTATACAAATGCACTGCATATCATGCAAAATGTACTACGTCAAATGAAATATGTACCTCGTATACATGAAAATGTACTGCGTATAATACAATACAACATAGTAAGACAGTAAAGGCGTTCCATACTATAACATTAAATACAATATACGTCACTGTGCTTATTACATATTGGATCTGACGACCACGCAAAATCGTATCTGGAATTGACCCTATAACATTAAATACAATATACTTCACTGTGCGTATATTGGATCTAACGACCACGCACAATCGTCATCTGGAATTGACCCTATAACATTAAATACAATATACTTCACTGTGCGTATATTGAATCTGACGACTACGCAAAATCGTCATCTTGAATTGACCCTATTACATTAAATACAATATATGTCACTGTGCGTATATTGATTTTGTTTGTTTGTTTGTTTGTTTGGAGTTTAACGCCGCTTTCAACAGCTTTGGTCATATCACGGCGGTCAGTGCACCTACCCATGTTTTCCTGGCTTTCCTACACCAGTACTTACACAACATTCTTTCGAAGCCACTGACTACTTTATCACATAGATCAGAGGTGAGAGATGCGTATATTGAATATGACGACCACGCACAATCGTCGTCTGGAAATTACCCTATAACATTAAATATAATATACTTCACTGTGCGTATATTGGATCTGACGACCACGCACAATCGTCGTCTTGAAATTACCCTATAACATTAAATACAATATACTTCACTGTGCGTATATTGGATCTGACGACCACGCACAATCGTCGTCTGAAAATTACCCTATAACATTAAATACAATATACTTCACTGTACGTATATTGGATCTGACGACCACGCAAAATGGTCATCTGGAATTGACCCTATAACATTAAATATAATATACTTCACTGTGCGTATATTGGATCTGACGACCACGCACAATCTTCGTCTGGAATTAACCCTAAAACATTAAATAACCATGAGCCTGTGCTCATTTTATGTTGTTGGCGACAATTTGAGTGGCTAAAACAAAGGAAGGAATCCGCCATGGCCGAGTGGTTAGCATCGGGAATTTTGAACCGGTCGTCCCGTGTTCGACCCCCAATCGCGATGGTCATGGTGGAGTGCCTTTGCGCACAAGGCAAATTTCCTAGCATTTTACAGTCAAATGGTTAAACATACATATAAAACTCAACCTACCTTATTGGGTTCTAAAATTATGACATCATGCAAATGAAAAAGAAGATATTATGACCGTGTTGGGAAAAGAAGCACTTTCTAAATGTTGGCATGTTTTCTTTTCCCAGAAATGGCATCCGTGTCAGGAAAAGGATTTAATTGTCCACTGCATTTTGTTTTCAGTTCTACTACCAACTGTATGACATCACGGTCCTCAAACTACAACGCTTCTGCTTTGGATGCTTTTACCAATGATGTCCCTGGTCAGGGCTACGATGCTGATTATCAGTGCGTAGAGTCTCGAGGAGAGGGATCCTATTTATATAGGGTGAGTTGTTCATTTTATTGTCAGACTACTTATGCCTTCTATTCCTACCCCTCGATGGCGTTTTCGTAGAGAGTCGGCTTCGGAGGATGGGTGTCGCGGTTTCGGTCCCTCGACAGGATCATATAAATTACTTTCAAACATGGTAGTTAAGTCTGTCTTTCATTGGCGCTCAAGATTGCATTACGATTGACTCGCTTGTGTCAGGATAAAAAGACCAGTAGTACTGGTAACGTAACCAGCGTTGAAAGCGACGTTAATGATTTACACATAATATATCATTAAAATCTCTGTCATTCTTAGATGTATTTATATCGAATGGTGATTCTTATGCAGTAAAAAAACCAGATACATTTTGAAAACCAACACATATGCATTTGTATCCCTAATGATTATGTATTAAGTAATGCTTTAGTATTAAATCAGTTTGCAAGACTAATGAATATATATATGCACCAATCATTGCGACGCCCATTCGACATAGTGTAGAGACCAACATGCTTTAGAGAAAACCCTTTTTGTCAACCAATCAGTTTTAACTTGCAAATTCCGAAAGTGGTTTTCTTCATTATGTTTGTATTGATTTAAAACACCATATTGTACCACTTGTTAAGTTAACGATAATGAATTGAATAATTACCAATTTACTATATGTGCGAAATATGGTCCGTATTGTTTGTTCATGCCAGACGTACTAATTTGCTATAGTACGCAGGGTACCAGACCAGTGGTTTGAATCCCGACCCGATCATTTATTCTTTTCTTGGAGCTGACAAAAGATAATACGTTCATGTCATTCAACTGCAACCAATGGGCTAAACTAATTTTGTTGGAAGGTAGCCGGTTATCCCGGAAGTAAGTTGTGTTAATCAATTGCATTTAGTTTTAGACCGTCAGTATACACATGAGAGAGTGAACTGGCCGCCTAGACATGCCGGTGATTCTGTTGCTAATGTACATCGGAGTGTGAAACTTTTTTAGATATTTTTATAACTCAATATGTGCATGGTGCCAATCAATCTGGTTTGTGTTGGATAATACATCTGGACGTTTGATTAATCGCTTTGTTTCAAAATGTACTAGTCTACACATAATCATTCATGATTCTAAATTTCCAGGCTACCTATGAAGGGAATTATACTGGTGTCTGTCAGCGTTTGACTTGTTACGTACCTGGAACCACCGTATACAACGTATCAGTTGGCTATATAATACCTTGGGAGGGGACGACATGCGGCAATGGAAAGGTAAACAATTATCTTGTCATCTTGTTTTGTCATACAGACGCACTTTGACGCATATGCAGCAGACGACCTTTGAACACTTTGTGACAAAAGCAGCATGTTCAATTTCTTCTTTTGCCGTAATGTTTTCAACTGTATTCATTTATTATGATTTTATTTACAGAAATGTTTCATATTTTTACCAGGAATATCTTGGAGAATTCCTGTAACTGGTAGCAACATTAGATTAATGTAAAAGCTGGCATTTCTGAACGTTGGAGTTTCAGATCGACCGGTACATCTGTCCGGTCTAATACAAATCATCACATGTTGAGAGAAGCGACTAAAAGACTGTTTAAAGTAACATGCGAACTATGTATAACTTGATCTGACAGTGTTCATGCACAGGTTCTGCTCCGTGGGTCAAATTACGCCAAATACGTCCGCGGCTATGCAGATCTAGAGCTAAATAGTCCCTAATAGTGTATACCTTCACCAGAATGCATTGGATATATGACATTGAGTTTAGATTCAATGTTAATGTGTGAAGGATACACTGGAAATGATTGATTTGATCACTTTTGGTATTTTGACTTTGTTTGAAAGTGAAAGTAGAAAATGTGAAAAACAATTTTCGTTCAGTAACCATTTTCGCAGGGTGAATTATTTCTTGCATAAAACATGACCCAACCCATTTAAATACATTTGTAACCCTTTACCCAAATGTAAGTAAATTGATCAGTAATCGAGACGTTTGAACATCAAACATTTGAGCCGTCCATCAAGAAACCCAAAAATTATAGCCTCTGCGTAATGTATCAACCCAGATCAGCCTGTAATGTCCGCATGGGCTAATCCGGGCCGACGCATTACGTCTCAGAAAGATAGAGGTATAGAGTAATGATTCGTGAAACAGAAAATCCACAGGAGGCGAAAAGTGTCTATCCGGGTCGATACATTACGCAGAGGCGATAATGTTGGTTTTCTCGCGGGACGGCTCATTTAGTCTTGGACATCTAAGTATGTTATAATTTATATGGGATTTCTAATGTTTAAGTCATATGGAATAGTTTCTTGCAATAGCAATACGTCAATCTGAATTGTAGTACGAGACGCGTGGAAATATTGATATATCGCGAGGTTGAGCGAGATGTTTATTTTCCCGAGATCCGTGTAGACAATTCAAAGGCGGGTATCGCAAGTGCAATAAACATTTCTTGTTATTATATTCCTCTTAAAAATTTTAATAAGATTTTTTTACAATTTTTAATGTTTTTAATATTATAATAACACATTTCATATCGGCATATCTAACATCTCGTTTTATTTTTCAGTTTTGTGAAGCTTCAAATTGTGTCAGTTCAGCAAATGCACCAACTGGACTAACAGGTAATAATCAAAGAACTTAAAGTAGTGAAAACTTGAACGACTGAAATGTAACCACCAAGAATATGACCAGATTATATTGCATTGTTTCAAGCTATAAATATTAAAACAAATGTTCGGCCACTTGGTCTTTATCAAGATTTAAGAAAACAACGGAAGTTTAAGTGCGGTGCATTCTGGTGTTGCAGAGGTCAAACTGTGATGAGATGACGTCGTCAGGACATCGTGACATCATTTACGTCGCGGCGTCATACTATTCCCGTACTTTTCCATATGTTGAATGAATGTATTCTACCTATCTGCGATAGGATGAGTGTTTTACTATCAATAGATCACCTCGTAGGAAGAGTCATCCAGCATATGAAAGAAAATTGAAGATATCAGTCAGAAGTGTGTTACACAATGAGTTTATACCAACTTTACATCAGAGTTTGTTTCATTCCAACACCAAAGTGTTATACTCTCAAATTGGTACTACTGCATTATTGGCGCATCTGCAGCAGACAACCTTTCACAGCATTGATGACCAATTTCTCCCTTTTCAACAATGTTTTAGCTGTTTTAATAAATACAATAACAATTTTCAGAAATTTATTTCCGAGCCATATCCTTGTTTTCAAAGTCGTCTGTTTACAGATGTACAGCATTTGGGTACGGGTTAAATGAACTGTCACACGATATGCATTCTAAAACGTAATATTCTAATTTTAATCAGAATCTATATTGTTTACAATACACCATAACGAAATAACATTTTCGAGAAGAAAAATAAAAGATTTTAGTGTCATATATATCAAACTATCAAACTAGATACATGTACTTTTTACAAATAAACATCATTTTCATCACCTCCTTTTAATATTTCTTTTCTTTTTAAAAGACATGTTTATATAGATTCTTGGTGATATTTGAAATGTTGCACGATATCAGTTATCTGTATATGTCCGTGTAAAATGATCTGTCTATGTATTCACCAAGTGACATTACACTTTTCAAAGACACGTTTAAACATATTGTATGTGTATTTTCAGACTCGTGTCCATTCGGCGATGTGCCTTACAACGTTCCCGCCCGGACCCAGAATTGTACAGAGTATCTCGGCGACGTTTCCGATGCTTTCAGGTGCTACTCTTCAACGAACGAATTAAGTTGTTGTTCTACATGTGGAGCCCATAAACAACGCTATGCGCATGTTGAAGGTACAACACGAATCGGATATCTTCGGCCGTTTACTTTCATATACATGTCATCGGGAATAGTCACGCGCCATTTTAGTCGGGTTCCGTTGCGGAGCAATTTTACCGGACTATTGCCGTCGAAACGATTTTAACGGATGTTGATCGTACAGTCGCCACTGCAAAAAAGTTTACAAATTCTAATTGAATATTCAAAATAGGCAAACTAGTAGTGTGTAAAGTGTCTAGGTTATAGTCAATTGGTGTTAATATTTTCGCGCATTTCTATTTCCTGATTTGAAGAGTTTTACGGAGACAAATTCAATATACATTTATATTAATTAAAACAGTTTCTATTTTTGTTTTATATGTAGTAAACGAAACAGAATATTTATCCTTAATATTTGTTCGTAAACCTGAATACACCACTATCCATTTTTTCTTTGTACTTTCAACATCTTTGAATTTATTTATTCTTTGGGGTGTTCATGTGAACCCGACTTTAAGTACTCCTATGTACTTTGATTTAACTTTTGTTTTAAAATACTTTGACAAACATCGCAAATTCGTACAAAGATGTAATTAGTAAAACCGAATCTTCTACGAGTGAATGCAGACTTTTTCGAAGTTTCAACACTTTACAACATACAGTATATCTTTGAAAACAGCTGTGCAACATTTCAATATGGAAACTCTCTATCAAAGATAGGACGGTTCTTGATTACAGTTTAAAACATTGTGGCAAGTAGAGAATTTGTTCATAATGAACAACTTATCATTTTGCAACAATATTTTCGAAGGTCGTTTGCCTCAGAGGCATCAGAAAGCGTATATACGTGGGCAAAGATTAAGAATTTTGCACCTTCATGGGAAAATATTGTGCAGAACTCGGCAAAAGAAACGAGTCCAACATATTTTTTTCCCACAGTGATGCAATATCCTTATTATTGTTAATATTGTCTGTTACAATTATGTGGTTTTTAATTTATTTTGTTAACACTTCGTATATTAAGATAATTAACAGTAGAGTTTTAGAGAGTTCAATATCGATATTGAGATTAATGAGCCGTCCCAAAGAAAACCAACAGTGTGGGCTCGGCGTAAAGTATCGACCCGGTTCAGCCTAAGCATGAGGCGCAGGCTAACCCGGTCAGACAGTTTTCGCCTCCTGTGGATTTTCTGTTTCAGGAATCATTACTCTATTACTCTATACCCCTGAGACGGAATGTGTCGGTCCGGATTAGCCTGCGCGGACTGCACAGGCTGATCTGGGTCGATACATTACGCAGAGGCCGTAATGTTGGTTTTCTCGTAGAACGGCTCATATGTTACCACAGAGTTTTAGCTCGCGAAATTTTAAAATAAACACAAGATCGCGTAACTATTTGGTACGATTATTTCGATGGTATATGAACCATGCTTTATTAAAGAATTTAACGTAATGCTATCCATTATAATAAACTTGTTTTCACAAATATAAAGTAGCCGTTGGACCTGTTCGATAAGTTAACAAACCAGATCATCCAGCACGGCCTGTCTTGATATGTAATGTCCACAAATAAGTCACTAAAGACACGTCTATCAATCAGTATCGATTGTTCAACCAGACAGGATAGCGGAACTTTGGAATCCCCATGTACGTTCGTCTCCGAGGGGTATAGGTCGGACAGTATATTGTGTATTGTTTCATGTATTACGGAAATGGTAGATATTGTTAGAATCAGACTAAAATGTTAATTTTTGTTGTATTATTTTGCATGTTTCAGTGTTGTATGTTTTACTTACCACATGGGTCTATGACCTTCTGGTGAAAGTTTTAAATAATAAAACATTATAAAACATGTTCCGTATCATGTATAGTTCAATAGATGTCTGCGGAATAATATCATTTGTTTTATAATTCACTTTGTAAAATATATAAAAGTGAATTAAGTAGTACCATTGTTAGTGACTATAATAATTGATATTATTTTGTCCATAGATTGTGAGTATGGAGATAAAGCTTATAACTGCCAGGTTCAAGGTTGTAGTACTTATTCCGCGGTAAATCTTGCATTATGCTGTGGAACGTGTGCACCTGCAACAACAACTTCAACAACGACTAGGACAACACCGACAACAACTACTACAACTCCAACAACAACTACCACAACTACAACAACCACAACTACAACTCCAACAACCACTACCACAACTCCAACAACCACTACAACAACTCCAACAACTACTACAACTACTCCAACAACCACTACCACAACTCCAACAACGACTACCACAATTTCAGCAACCACTACTACAACAGCAACAACGCCTACCACAGCTCCAACAACCACTACTACAACACCAACAACCACTACTACAACTCCAACTACCACTACTACAACTCCAACAACAACTACTACAACTCCAACTATCACTACTACAACTCCAACTACCACTACTACAATTCCAACAACCACTAGTACAACATCAACAACCACTACTACAACTCCAACAACGACTACTACAACTCCAACTACCACCACTACAACTTCAGCAACCACTAGTACAACATCAACAACCACTACTACAACACCAACAACCACTACCACAACTCCAACTACCACTACTTCAACTCCAACAACGACTACCACAACTCCAACTACCACTACTACAACTCCAACAACAACTAGTACAACTCCAACAACCACTACCACTACCCCAACAACCACTACTACAACACCAACAACCACTACCACGACACCATCAACGACTACCACAACTCCAACAACGACTACCACAATTTCAGCAACCACTACTACAACAGCAACAACGCCTACCACAGCTCCAACAACCACTACTACAACACCAACAACCACTACTACAACTCCAACTACCACTACTACAACTCCAACAACAACTACTACAACTCCAACTATCACTACTACAACTCCAACTACCACTACTACAATTCCAACAACCACTAGTACAACATCAACAACCACTACTACAACTCCAACAACGACTACTACAACTCCAACTACCACCACTACAACTTCAGCAACCACTAGTACAACATCAACAACCACTACTACAACACCAACAACCACTACCACAACTCCAACTACCACTACTTCAACTCCAACAACGACTACCACAACTCCAACTACCACTACTACAACTCCAACAACAACTAGTACAACTCCAACAACCACTACCACTACCCCAACAACCACTACTACAACACCAACAACCACTACCACGACACCATCAACGACTACCACAACTCCAACAACCACTACCACAACTTCAACTCCAACTGCCACAACTCAAACTACCACTAGCACAGTTCAAACAACCACTACCACAACTCCAACAACGACTACCACACCTCTAACAACAACTACCTCAACACCAACAACTACAACCACAACAACAATATCTTCTTCGCTCTCCATTTCTGCCGATTCTTCGACAGGTAATTTCAACTTAGTATTACATTGCATAAGTCTCGATGTGTCAGACAGATATTTCGTTGAAAATAGATGGCAATGTTAAGTTGTTCCAGAGTCTTTCAAATAGTATGGTCTAGAAACGCCCTATACAAACGTCTTATCGTACTGGATATCTCGTCTCGGTTATCGATTTTTACCTGGAAGTGTTTATCACGCCGTGTATTTATCACGCTTTAGTGAATTAACCGGTATTTTGGAAGAGCATTTTTACCAATAATTGATATCTAAAAAATGATTATATAAAGTAAAAAAATACGAAAATTTCCCCTTGTTCAATATTTTAATAGTGTAAACTTTGTCCAGAGCAGAACTCAGAAACTACTTGAAGGAATTTATTCAAACCTATAACATAGATAGATGGCAATATAAACGTGTGCACCTTATAAGAATTATAACTCTGTGCCACTGTGTTGCAAAGTTTTCTCCCCTTGTTCAATATTTTAATAATTGGTTGATTTTTTGAGCTTGTATAACTCGATAACGAAAAGTGATAGAGACTTCAAACGTAGTACATGTGTTCCCAATCAAGTGATGCTACATTTTCATGTGTATTTGTGCATGACCGAATACTCGCTTCTGATTGGTCGATTTATCGAAATTGTATTATTCAATAACGACCAGTGATAGAGACTGTAAACCTAGTACATGTGTTCCCAATCAAGTGATACTACTTTCTCAAGTGTATTCACGCATGTTGGAATCCTCGTTTCTAATTGGTCGATATTTTGCCCTTGAATAACTCAATAACGACAAGTGATAGAGACTTGAAACTTAGTACATGTGTTCCTAATCAAGTAGTACTACTTTCTCAAGTGTATAAGCGCATGACCGAATATTCGTTTCTGATTGGTCGATTTTTAGGACTTGTATAACTCAAAAACGACAAGTGATAGAGACTTGAAACTTAGTGCATGTGTTCCTAATAGAGTGTGGGGAATCGTTGCTACAGTTGCAATGTCTAGTTCTTCTTCTTCTTCTTAACTTTTGTTAGTCCGGAGCAGAACTCGGAAACTACTTGAAGGAATTGATTGAAACTCGGAACACAGATAGATGGCAATGTGCACCTTGCAAGAATTATAACTCTATGCCGCTTTATTACAAAGTTATCTCCACTTGTTCAATATATTAATAGTCATTGACAAACTGCCATGGGGAGACATATGTTTTTTCATGAAAACAACCTTTCTGGTTTTAACATGAATTTCTTTCCTCAGGATAATCTGGAAGAACGCATTTTTATTCGGACCTAAAGAAATTTTCCTAAAAGTTGCAAATTCATTTCAAAAGGCAACTACATGTATATGAGTTATATGGCATAACCGTATATGGGTAGTTTGTTCTGTATATGAGCCGTTCCACGAAAAATACAAATATTATGGGCTCTGCGTAATGTATCGTCCCAGATCAGTCTGCGCAGTCCGGGCCAACATATTCCGTCTCAGGGGTATAGAGGTATAGAGTAATGATCCCTGAAACAGAAAATTTGGTTTTCTCGTAGGACGGCTCATATCTAAATTAGAAGCATATAGTTCCACATGCTATAAGAAAATATTATCCTACTTTTTTTTAGCCCATGTTTTTTAATACACTAGAATTTAACTCAGATTCATCGGGGCTGAATTGATAGGGTTGGATTAATAACTGAAGCTTTGAGTAATTTCTTATTTTACCATAATGTTTTAAAGTCTATTCTGTTTAATAGGCGTCGTTTACAACTACATGTATATATTTGGTCGTTCCTGTTAGATCAGTCGGTAGTGAGGGTTTGTGAGTTCTAACCCCTGATGGGCACAGATTCTTTCCGACGTTTGACAGTGGGCTAACATTTCTGGTAAATCAGCCAATGCTTAGAAATAGAGTAATGTGGAGAATCCAGTATGTACATGAATTAGTGATGTGAATTGAAACTTGTTGAAAAAGGCGTTAAAACCCAACCAATTAATACAACTATAATTTACAGGTGGCATAGCTCTTGTCCTTGCGATAGCCATAGGCTTACCAGTGTTCCTGATCTTGATGCTAGTGTGCATTGGCCTTACGCTCCGTGCTGCAAGGATGAAGAAATTAAACACTAATATGATGAAGCATTTGGAATCTTCCAGCCGCTCTGATAGGTTTGTATTCGTCCTTCACCTTACGCCCCGACTTAATCACGTGACTGATAGTTCCGGAAACACTTTGACTAATCTTTTTTAGGAAATCAGTATCTTCCAGTCGCTCTGATAGGCTTTTATCCGTCATTCATATTGATCCGTTAAGGGTCGAGCCTCAGTAGCGCAATTGGTAGCGACGCCTGCTGTCAATCCAGGAGTTGTGAGTTCGAACCCCAGCTCGGTCAACATTCTTTCCGACGTTCGACAAAAGTCACTGTGTCATTCCTCATTCGACTTCCACCAATTGGCTAACAATCCATGTTGAAAAGATGCCATTTGCTTGGAAAGTCTGTTGTGTGGAGTACTAGTGTGAGAAAGCCAGGAAACACATAAGTAGGTGAACTGGCCGCAGTGATATGACTGACTTTTTTTTGTTGAAGACGGCCTTAAAACCAAATTAATCAATCAATCAGTCAATGATTCGTTGAGTAGTGTGACTGATAGGTCTGTCAACTCAACGATTTATCAAAGTAAAGTGATATCGTTTGCGTTTTCTACACGCGACAGTTGAATGTCGTAATTCACATTGAAAAGTCAAAGTCACGTGACTCATAAATCAGTTTACATTACAATTTGTCCATGTACAGCGATATTTTTTGTGTATTCTACACGTGCCCTTCATTCAAGTCTGCATTTGTAATCCACCGTGGTTGAATTGTTAGTGTTAGTAGCTTAAGTAAACATGGTCACCTTACGTCGGTCATGGTGGAGTGCAATTGGGCAAGACACATTTCCTAGCCTATTTCTGGTTTGTTTACCCAGGGATCATGCACAAGTGAACTGTCACCGTGATATAACTGACATAATGTTGTAAAAGGCATAAAGTCAAAATAAAACAAGAAATGTGTCTTCAGTGCTTCACTGTCATATTTGGTGTAGTAGTAAGAGCATCCGTCTTGAGAGTAGGAGACCAGTGCCCGTATTCACCAAACTTTCAACAATGGAGTTTTGACTAAATCTAAATTTAAATTCAAAGTCCGCTTTTTTCAACCTAATTACCGCTTAATATTCGGGTTTACATTGATTAAAAGCCCAATTAAAATATCGAAGCGGTTGGCATTGAGCTGTTTTTTTTTTAAAATTTAGTCCGATAATTTAGCACGCACCAAAGTGAAATAAATATTTCGATTTTCAATTTAGTCGGGTGGGTGGATACGGACTAAATCTCAAAAGACGTACTTTAGTCCGATAATTTAAACTAAGTCGGAAAAAAGAACTTGAGACGTGTTGGTTAATACTGTCCCAGGGATTAATACCCGGTCGAGTCATACCAAAGACTTTAAAAGCATTAATAGTGGCTTACCTCCTGGGGGTGCTCATTGTTGTTGGGGAGAGCATTAGTGCTAGGATAAGTTTAACCCTTTCCAACGTACAACAAATCTTTGTGCTAGGATAAGTTTAACCCTTTCCAACGTACAACAAATCTGCATCTGATTGACAAACCATACTGGCGCTCTACATTGACATAATAGCCGTGGTTTGCCACGTAAAGCATTACGATTATAAACGATGGGTGCTAATAATGACAAATCGAATTTCAATGTTTTCGACCATCAAAGCCAAATAAACGCCGGGTCATTTAAGGTGGATTTTTTCTTATATTCCAGAATTAACTCTAATGCATCAAAACAATATTTCCCACCAATGACCACGTATGACGGCATATCTAGATGGAACGAAAGCGATTATAAGACAGACATCCCTCACTATCTTCGTGTAAGTCATTCAATCGGTCAAAGTCGTAGTTACAGAAACACGCATGACGTCAGTCAGTCACCTAGAGACCTTCACCATAGTGATACACAACCGAAGCATCATCATACAGACAAGCGTTCGGGTGAAACACATCATAAAGACAGGCGTTTTGGTGACAGAAATCAGACAATAGATAGACAGGATACATTACAGACACATGGTCAGTATAGTAAAGTACACTTAATGATGAAAATGGCTTCCGTTGAATATTTGTGAATGAATGCTGATTCTAAGAGCCCTAAGAATTCGTGAAGTCTGCTTAGAAAACACACTGATTGCTATGTACGTTGTTAAACATGGAAGAAGTAAAGTATCAACCCGGATCAGACTAAGCATGCCGGGTAAGCTAACTCGGACAGTCATTTTTACGTCTCTTGTGGATATTCTGTTTCAGGAATCATTTCTCTTTACCTCTATCTCCCTGAGACGGAATGATGTGTCGGTCAGAATTAGCGCATGCTAATATGGGTCGATACATTACGCAGAGTCCATAATGTTAGTTTTCTCGTGAATGGCTCATATATGTTATTCTACATGGAAATATTTCTACCGTGGCACAATATAACGACACATGCATATTCTGAGCTGTTTGCAGATTCGTGCCGTCTCGTAACATTCCACACTGTTAGCTATGCTACATGGAGGAAATGATGTCGTAGCAAAATATAGCGAGAAATGTAAATTATGATCACATTGCGATCTGTGCAATCTGATCCGAAAAACCTGTGCAAATATACCATTTTACTGTTATTGCAATAAAGTCAGTTTGAGTATGATTTCACTCGAGTTATATAAATGCACTGCGTTATATAGAAAAGTATGCTATATTTTATGTAAATCAAGTGTTTAATACACTAAACATTTGCCTTTAACAACCAATCAATTGTTATACATGTGAGGGAAAAAGACCTGGCTGCGCATCCATGCTAAAGAGTCCAGACTAATCCTGTTTTACGAAAGTTTCTTGAAACCTTCCATGACCAGCTGACGAACAGTGTAGGGTCATGTCAAACATCTCGGTGGTGCAGGTTGGTCTGGATCTACAGTGGTCATACATACCTTAATGTAGATTATTGCAGAGTACCGCTTATTAGTTCTACCCGAATAAATGTCGCATCATATTAAAGAAGGCCTGTGTTATAGACCGTGATGTTTTAATTGTGTTATGTTGTTGTTTATAGGGAATATTATGCTACAGTCGTGATACAGGTTTTAGTATTTTATTACGAGGGGCGTGAACAATTGCTACATGTAGCTCGCGTGATATCAATTTTCCAAGACGCTCTCAGTACAATACTAAAACCTATATTGCTACTGCAACATAATATTCCCTATTTATTGAGGGGTGGCATTTATACTGGAAATAAAACATGTCTTTGTCTTTTTAAACATTCGTAATTTGGTTCAATTTGTTACAATTTGTGCTTTGAATTTCAGCATACGATAACAAAGCAGCGGATTTTGACTCCATGCCGGCTAGCAAATATATAAAACCGGTAAGATTCATTTAAATCTTAACTGTTGCCCTTCACCTGAATGCTATGTAAAACATGTTTGACAAAGACGAATTCGAGGTAAGTTAACTCAAAGGCCTGCGCTTCGACCATCTTAACATACGCTTTTCGGGATATTGTTGAGAAATTAAAGTGTATTATATAGTAAGTTTTATTAAGTTATACATTTTACGAATTTGATTGTCTTCAACCCATCTCCGCGTGTCTCTAATTAGTAACTATCAAATAAAACTCTCAATATACATGAGCCGTCCAGCGAGAAAACCAACAGTTTGGACTCTGCGTAAATTCTCGATCCGGATCAGCCTAAGCATGACGCGCAGGCTTACCCGGATAGACACCTTTCGCCTCTTGTGAATTTTCTGTCTCAGGAATCATTACTCTATACCTCTATCACCCTGAGACGGAATGTGTCGACCCGGATCGGTCTGGAGGGACTGCGCTGGCAGATCTGGGTCGATACATTACGCAGAGGCCATAATGTTGGTGTTCTCGCGGGACGGAGCACATCTACATGTAAAAAGTAATTAAATCAAACAGCAGATATGATCAGATTAAACAAAATCGTCAACGAAATATGGTTCGCATATTCTGATTCCTTTGTGACTCCTAATTATCATATATATGTTAATGGATACTATTTATTTCTGGAACTACGCATTGTTTACATCAATGTTTAAATCTTAATGCCGATATCGTGTCTCCGGGTTATAACTTTAGAACTACATCTTTATCGATATGTGTTTTTGTTTTACAGTATTATTACGCATAAAAGGAGATGATAAACATCTCTATAGAAGACGCCGAACCTGCATTGATGCCAAACGAATACCTATCGTCCAAGTTATAGACAATGACCATGAAGTCGACTGTTATGGTTCCTTCGACAAGGGGATTCTGAATATATGGCATTTATTATGTTGGTTCTAATATATCATATCATTATATTTATATCGTCTAGTGTTAATCACATCATAAAACATCGTACATTAATTCATCTCCAAAAAGTGGGTAATGAACCAGCTTCCGGTTATGTGGTACAATTACAAAGTAGTTTCAAAATTCACTTTGGGTGATATCCGATGAAGAGGAAATGTCTAATGTGCTGCCAATAGATTATAGCTCGTGCTCAAAGAAAATACACATTCCAACAGCGTGCTGGTTGTCAATAAAGTCCCTGATACGTACACACTGTATAAGCGATTTGTGAAGTCGGGACATTTGAGATTGAGGAGTGTAAGCGATTTGATAGTTATTTTGTGTTCGGTTACATTTACACATCGCCTGGTTGATATCTTCGCCAGAAGAAATATTAACACTTGATCTGTCTCGCGAGAAAACCAACATTGTGACCTCTGCGTAATATATCGACCCAGATGAGCCCGCACTGTCCGCACAGCCTAATCCGTGTCGACACCTTTCATCTCTTAGAGAGAGAGGTATGGAATAACGATTTTTATAAAACAGAAGATCCGTGTCTGTCCGGGTTAGCCTGCGCGGCATGCTTAGGCTGAACCGGGTTGATACTTTACGCACAGCCCACAATGTTGGTTTTATCGCCTGGTTTTGCCAGCAGAAATATTAACACATTTTGTGATGTCCGGACATTTGAGATTGCGGAGTATAAGCGAGTTGATAGTTATTGGAAGCTTTTTGTAGGAATGCTTTGGATTTAGCACAAGGAGATAAACCTGCCAGTGTGACCACATATCGGGATTTCTCTTTGTCATTACTAAGTATATTAATTTAAGGTAAACTACTTTTAAAACATCCCTTTTACGCTCTATATACATGTGTGAGTTTTACAAATAAAAACAAATACAAAGGCCGGTATATTAATTTAATGTATGTACATTTTTAGTTAAGCGAACTGCATACTGTATCTAGTCTAAACAGTAAAATAGAGACCCATTCTTTTGAATTGGTTACCTGCCTCCTACGCTTTATTATCTGAATAGTATCTCAAACCGGGAACCAACAAATACCGCTTAATGTAGTCTGGTTCCTTACATCCTGTGATATATTATGCAGTAAAAAGAGGAAGGAGCCAGGGCCCGTATTAACCAAACTTTTTAATTAAGATGTTTAACTGAATCTAAATC
This sequence comes from Serripes groenlandicus, assembly GCA_031761405.1. NCBI lineage: Eukaryota > Metazoa > Mollusca > Bivalvia > Cardiida > Cardiidae > Serripes > Serripes groenlandicus. The sequence goes on from JASEVX010000006.1 coordinate 24,396,780, forward strand.
GAAATATTTAGTCCAATTTTTGGATTCCTTGCGTTTTAGATTTAGTCCGTATTCACCAACGCGTTTTAAACCGATCTCAATTTAGTCCAGTTTGTAAATGTTGTAAGCCGCGGCTGCGCACCGACTCTGGTTCGCGAATAAAGTTAGGAGCTAAAACAAAATATAGTACCATTCATCTATAGTCTATTCATAGATTTTTATTTTAATCGTTTTTTCACATAGATGACATCTCAATTTTCAATCATCCTTACTATTCATTTGCTGTGTTTTTAATAATCTGACTTTCATATTCAGTATAATATCTTCTTAGTTTACTATGTTGCGTGACGAAAACTTCGTCTGTCGCTCTTCTAATAATTTTTTTTTTTTTTTGTCGTTTTCGATCATCTTTCATTTTCATTCATATAATATGCTTTTTGTTTTTCGCAAATATCGCTGTATGTTTGCACATAGTTGATTCAAAGTTAACTTGGAGTTCAATTGTCAATGGTAATTCGTATATCTACGATGAAACGAGAGAACGTCCAGTCCCAGCAGCGTTTAAATAGGGCGTTGGCCGAAGCCCCAATGTTATTAATTCGTCTGTTGATTATGAATTGTTACCAGACTCAAGTAATGTTAACTCTCCTGAAATCGGTTCATTTATCCAAAATAAAGTGCTTACTAATACGCAGCCTCATAACAATTACAAGGTAAGTGATGATATAATCAACTCAGAACAAGTCAATCGTAGTTGCGATAATCCTCAATCAAAAAATTGTTATGTTAATGTTGCCTGCTGGAATATAGAGGGCCTTATGAAGTATCAAGATGATATTGACTTTCAAACGTTTGTTTCCTCCTTTGACATAATTGGTTTATGCGAGAAGTGGACTGTCCAAGATAATGCGTTTGATATACCAGGTTATACGCATTTCGGTTATTCTCGACCGAAAAGGAAGTCAGCAAAACGAGGTTCTGGAGGTGTTTCAGTTTATATTAAGGACTTTTTGATAAAAGATAAACTTGTAAAACGTATTTTTTACAATTTCTCTGAATGTGTTGTTATACTATTTAACGGTTCATTGTTTTCAAAATGTAAATGATATTGTATTTATTGTTTCATATGTGTCACCAGAAAATTCACCTATCTACGATGAAAATGATAATAATGGTATTGAAATACTTAATACTCAGATAAATAATACTATTGCTGAATACCCTAACGCGGAACTCTTTTTATCTGGCCATCTGAATTCTAGAATTAAAGATTTTAAAGATTATATTCCAAATGATGATATTTCATATATTTTGGGTAATAAAGTTGACTACCCTTCTGATAATTTTACTATTCCTAGAAATTCTAAAGATGATAAGTATAACCGTTTCGGTTTGTCACTTGTTGAATTATGTTGTGCGTACGATGTTCATACGTTAAATGGACGCCTATTTAGTGATACTGATGGTAATTTTACATGTTTTGCCAATAATGGTGCAAGTGTTGTTGACTATATGATTGCCTCATCAAACTTGTTTAAGAATATAACTGATTTTAAAATCGGGGATAAAGATAACTCTGTACACTTTCCACTTCATTGTCAATTTTGTTTTAAATATTTTGTAAATAACCAATGTGTTAATGATATTGATAGTTCAAATTTGCATACTTGGGAAAAGTATAAATGGAGAGATGAGTTAAAAGACGATTTTTACGAACAATTTTGTATTAATTTCCGTTCTTTTAATGAAAAGGTCAGCTCCTGTAATGCACGATCTTTTAGTTCATATATCCCAGACTTTATTAGTGTTTTTAAAACTAGCGGTGATAATATGAAATCAAAGTCAAATGTTAAACATTACTGTTCAACCCAGCCTTCGTGGTGGGATAGTGATTGTAATACTGCTAAAGTTGAAAAATCAAGAGCTTTACGACATTTTAGAATCACTAATACTAGAGAAGATCTTGTAACGTACAAAACACAAAGAAATCGTTTTAAATATATTTGTCTTATCAAAAAATCTTCATTAGCTAAGAAAACACGTAGTGAGTTAGTAAGTTCGCGAAAGAATGCTAAGACATTTTGGAAAACATTAAAAGGTGATTGTAAAAATCGTGATAACGTTATAACAACTGACACATGGTATGATTATTTCAAGAGTTTATTTTCTGTTAACGAAAATAATAACAATGTGCATAATAATGATGATATTTTTCAACATACACCTTTTGATTCAAGCAGTTTAAATGTACCCATTTCAAATCAGGAAATAATTGATAGTATACGTCATTTAAAATCTAATCGTTCTGGAGGCCCAGACGGTATTTGTATAGAAATGTATAAGTACACAATTAATGATATTTTGCCGTTTTTAAACCCACTCTTTAATGAAATATTCGAATCAGGTTCTTTTCCCGATACGTGGAGCGAAAGCATCATTACGCCACTACACAAAAAAGGTCCAGTAGATGACCCGAATAATTATCGTGGCATCTCACTTATTGATTCATTATGTAAAATATTTTCTCACATTTTAAGTAATAGGTTAACTAAATGGTGCGATACTTTTGATGTTATTAATGAATCACAGGCAGGGTTTAGAAAAACATATACAACCACAGATAATATATTTACGTTAATGGCATTAGTGCAGAAGTATCTGTCAAAGAGTAAAGGTCGTTTTTACTGTATTTTTGTTGATTTTGCTAAAGCATTTGATAGTATTCAACACCAAAAACTGTGGAATGCTTTTGCAAGAAAAAATGTTGATGGAAAGTTCCTTTGCATTTTACAGTCTATGTATAGTAAATTAAAATCATGTGTTAAGGTTAACAATCGTTTAACTGAGTTTTTCCCATGTAATAAAGGAACTAGGCAAGGCTGTATGGCCAGCCCTATAATTTTCTCTATGTTCATAAATGATTTAGTTACATTTTTACATTCTAAATGTGATCATGGTATATTTGTGTCTGAAGATATAAATGAGTTAATAGCCTTAATGTTTGCTGACGACGTCTCCAGTTTCTCTGATACTGTTGTACGTCTACAACGACAAATTAATTATATTGAACAGTTTTGTACATCTGTTAATATGAAAATTAATCTCGATAAAACAAAAATTGTTGTTTTTAGAAATGGAGGCATCGTCAAGCAAACAGAGAAATGGACTTGTGGGGATACTGTAGATATTGTTCAATTTTATAAATATTTAGGTGTTTATTTTACGCCGAAACTATTATGGTCAAAAACTCAAGAAATGTTAGCATTGCAAGGTATTAAATCTGTTGCATGTATATTTAGATTCCAGCGTAAATTTGGACATTTAAATTCGGTAGATATGTTTAAAGTTTTTGATGCAATGGTTAAACCTATACTTTGTTATTGTTCTGAAATGTGGGGTTATAAATATGTTAAAAAAATCGAAAAAGTTCAAATCAATTTTTGTAAACAATATTGTAATTTATCACAAAACACATCTGATATTTTAGCTTTAGGAGAATGTGGTAGATTACCTCTATGTATAACTTATATTCCAAATTGTATTAAGTTTTGGTTAAAAATATTACGTATGGAAAACCATAGATATCCTAAACAATGTTATAATATGTTAAAACAATTTGATGAGGCTGGTAGAAAAACTTGGGCTAGTAATATTAAAGAATTATTATTTACGTACGGTTTTGGTTATGTTTGGATTAATCAAGAAGTTGGAAATGAATCAAACTTTATACAATTATTTAAGACACGCATTAAAGATTGTTATTTACAAAGATGGAACTCAGGTTTGAATGATTCATCCAAGGCATTACATTATAAACATTTTAAATCCCATCTTTATCCCAAACCATATTTAGATATTGATTTGTCCTATATTTTAAGAAAAACTTTATCAAATTTTCGTTGCTCGAGCCATATTCTAAAGATTGAAAAGGGCAGGCATTCATCAATAGACAGAGATTTAAGATTTTGTCCTTTATGTATAAAAAATAATATTTATGTAGTCGAAGATGAGTTTCATTCCTTCTTTGAATGTAATGAATATGAAATGCTTAGACAAACTTTCTTTAAACCTAACTGGTTAAATAATAGATCTCTTAACATGTTTTACATAATTATAAGTTAAAGGATGAAAAGAGTTTATTCAGTATTGCTCGATTCTTATTTAATGCATTTGCAAGAAGAAAGGGAACTCTTGATTTATAATATTAGAAATTTTACAAGAATTCGTAATTTGTATACACACTGTAGATAAGTTAAATTTGTTATGTAAATATCATTGAATAATGCATTCAGTTAAATACGATACTGATATCTGTTTCAAACAATTATTTTCAATATCAACTAAATATCTGTTACTATATTGAAATGCTTACAAACTATACAACTTATTATGCTAAACTATAATTGTTTAATCATAAAAGCTTAAAAATGTATATGTTTATTTGAATACCACCAATATTTATTGTTTGCTTCACTCTATTTGATAAATTTACATGTTGTATTTTGGGCCGGAGGCCTTTATTACCAAATAAAATATGTCTATGCAAAATACAGACATGAAAAAAACTCAGAATTATATTTTTCAAGATAAATTACGCCGTCTAGTTAATTCGTATTTTTCGCTGTTTTCTGGTAATCTGAAATCTTATGGTTCTTACAACCAAAGTGTATTCGGGTCAAGTGAACTGTATTTCATACAAACAGACACTTTCAGGCACCTCTGCAGCAAATATGTTTTGGAAAAATTGTGGCAAAAGTAGTATTTTGTTCAACTGTATTTAGTTATAACTATGATTGTTCGTTCAATTATAGAGAGTGTCCTTATTTTTGAATACCGGTAAATGTTTTGAAAAACATTTGTTGCAGAATTGTTGTATTTGTGAAAGGGTTAACAAAATAGTGTCTTAAAATGTACTATAAATGTAATTTTACATATCTTTGCTTAATAAAAGAATTACTTTAAATGTTTGTAATATAAAAGTAGTCTTATTATGAATCTATAGTCATGATTTCACAGTTTGAGAAATAATTTCAAGTAATATTTCATGCACTGGTTTAATGTTTTTCATTTGTTTTTAAATCTAGTTCCCATTTTAAGCTTTCCCACGTACAACACATCTGTAGCACATTAGGTAAACATTGGAACAAATTGCTAAATTAAGGTATAATTTATGAGCATAAAGTAGAAAACATTGTAGCAAAAGGATAAATTCCTCGTGAGCAATTTCTTCTTTTGTAACAATGTTTTAAAAAGTCGTCTGCTGCAGCAGCTTTAAAATGCATATGTTTTAAGGAAATGGTTCACGCAATATTAACTTTACCCACCCATTGAATTGTACGTTGACTGTACGACCATTGTAGACATGCCCACATTTTCTCTATTGTCAGTCTTTCGGATTACGTGAACATTGAAATACGTTTCCTTGAATTTCTGAATGCTAATTTCGACAAGAGTTCACATCATTTTCGTCCAATCCAGAGTGTTCGTTTGTAATCCGACAGCTGTGATTTTCAATTGCTCCATTTGCCAAAATAATTTCAACTCTTTTCAATTATTACTATCATTTATAGAGATTTTCTATGTTTTTATAAGTTTGTCTACTTGATGATTTCAAAGTCTGTCAGGTTAAACATCATCGAACTCATTGTGGCAAAAGGATAATTGTTTCATAATGAGGAATATCTGCATTTGCCATAATAATGTCAACACTTTTCAATAATAATACGATCATTTATAGAGATATATTTTTTTATATTGTACTTGATAATTTCAAAGTCGTCTGCTGCAGACTTGTTTTATGTAGAAAACCTTATCAACTATCTTTACTTACTGATATAAACCAGCATTATTTGACAAAACATAATCATAAAAGGGCTTGTACTCAATACAAATAGCAGATTGTTTTTGGTACTAATTGAAATTTATCATAACCTCTTGTCCATTTATCTTTAGTATTATATGTCCCTTTTCATGATCAGTTTATCTCCAAACCATCTAATTCACTTAAGACACAGACCCTGCCAGGTTAAATAGTTTACATACAACTTATATCTTCAAAGACCGATATCAGCATATCTGTCTACAGATTAAGTTTTTCTAAGGTTTTTGGTTTTAAAAGTTCTTTTTCTTACTTCTTTATGTGCAACGAAATATTGCACCTTCTCTTTGATGCTTTGCCAGGGAGTTCGAATACCAGCTCGATCAACTTTCTTTCCGACATTTGACAAAAGTCATTGCGACATGCGTCATTCGTCTTCCACCAATGGACTAAGTATATGTGGAAAAGCAGACAGTTGCTTGAGAAGATTGTTGTGTGGAGTACGGCTGTGAGAAAACCAGGAAACACATGAGTAGGTGAACTGGCCGCCGTGATATGACTGAGACAATGTTTAAAACGGCGTTAGACCCCAATCAATTAATTGATACTTTGCGTCAAACATTCGTCTTGTTGAGTGTTCGGTTACATTTACATATTGCCTGGTTGATATCTTCGCCAGCAGAAATATTAACACTTATCCTTCTGAATTCCTACAACTGATAACATCGTCAGTGTTTGTTATGTTGCCTGGTTGATATCTTCGCCAGCAGAAATATTAACACTTATCCTTCTGAATTCCTACAACTGATAACATCGTCAGTGTTTGTTATGTCTTCCTTATTCACGTAGTCGTAGTTTACGTTTATTTATCAATGAGCAGTGAATAATTTAGATAAAGATTAGAATGCATGCTAATATTGGTACAAATTGTTAACTTATTTATTTTAAAGTTTTGTATTTCAATTTAAATATTGTTTTATCTCGCATACAGCATAATAAGGATTGACGTGTCTTCTTCGTATCCTTAAAATGCATAAGAAAATGCCAATATTCCTACAATGTACATTTTACCATTTGTACAGTATTTAAATGTTATATATGAGAATGGTATTATCCATGTGATGTGATCAATCAACCACAGTACACTTACATGTATGTGTTTACACGTTCCAATGTACAGTGAGTGGAACTGCACATTGTCAAACAATACATATTTTAGCCGTGTAGTCCTAAACGGAATCTGGTGAGACATGCGAATTGTGAATCTGTTCATACACTCTGATTCGCCAATGTCGTCATTGATTTGCCTAACTATGCACCAGTGTTTGGTTTTGCCGGACGCTGTTGAAATATCTATGAAGTAATTGTGCATTTGCTACATATACAGTAAACTCGCGATAACTTGAACATGTGATAATTCGACTATATCGATTAACTTTAACCTTTTCCAGGAACGAATCTGTCCTTTTAAAACAACACGAGCAAACAGAACTGAGTATGTGCTGGGTTTTTAACATAAGTTTATCAATAGCATGCTTTTCATAATATATATTTGAGTATAAATGCGTTTTGAAGTTGAACATAAGTAGATGAATTAAGCATACATTGCGGGATCCCTTAAACATGCCGTTAACTCGAATAAAAATGATGGGTACCTGTCGACTTCGAGTTATCGAGAGTCCACTGTATGTCACTTACACACTGAAGAACTAAGACCAATGAAGACCAATAACAGCCTATGACGTTGCATCAGATGTTGGTGTACATAAACGTTACACGACGCCATGCTAAAATACATGTAGTTAAAGGTGCTGTACTCCAAACGAAGTTCAACATTTTGAAATGTTGAAACTTCTGCAAATATTGCTAATTGTGAAACGAAGTAAGTAATAAATAGTTTAAAACTATTTGGGTAGTAAATGTTGAAAAAAAGTCAATTGAAAGTCACACAAATGTACAAAATTTGGCTTACTGAGTATGTCTACCCAGTAAAACTGAAGCATACACGATCAATATTCAGATGTTTATTGTACTGGAAAGTGGAGTTATGACCCATAATTATGATTCTTATATTTCAAGACAACTTTTGAACAGTTTTAAAACGTTGACTATATTATCTAGTATTTGAAGTTCAGAGCCTTGAAAGTCGTGAAAAAGAAAAAAATCTGCTGTAAATTTTTGTTTTCACTGTTTGTTTAGTTAGTTGCAAATAGCCGGATCAAGTCAAATTAGTTCATTGAAACACTCACTAAATGGAATATTTGTAAAACATGTTTAAACGATATTTGCTCATCGATTGTTGTCATTATATATGTTGACGTATATTAATTAGCTCATTAACAAAAAAAAACAAGTTTGTTCAGACATTGTGACTGTCAATCATAATGGTAATATGTTTATGTACATTATTTAAGTATTCAATTATTCGTGCATTCTTTGTTTAGGTTGCTTTTGTTTGTACGAATGTTGTTGTTGTTTTTGCGTGCATGCTGTTTGTATTTTAACCATATATATATCTAGACATGCTTAATTGTTTTTCATAATAAGACTCTATTAGCTTGTATGTATCAATATTTGAATAGTCTTCCATAAATATTTCTATAAATTAAATTCAAATGATAATGTTTATTGCATATTTTGCGCTGACTGCAAAACATTGACAAAAGCAAACATACATTTACATTATTAAACCACTTGACACAAAAATCACATTTAGAAAGGAGCCATTCCTCGAGAAAACTAACATTATGGCCTCTGCGTTATATATCGACCCAGATAAGCCTTCGCTGACTGATCCGGGCAAACACATTCCGTCTCAGGGGGATAGAGTACCAGCCTGCGCAGCATGCTTAGGCTGATACGGGTCGATACTTTACGCAGAGTCAAAAATGATGGTTTTCTCGCGGGACGGATCAAATGTATTGTAATATCGTAGAGTATTACACCATCGTGATTATCCAAAGTTCATGACGGCAATATTCTCAGCCTTATCTCGGATTGATAATTATACTAGCAGTCGAATGAGAAGTGTTGACATATTGCTTCATGTCATATGATTCATTTAGTCCCCGGCAGAGTAATTTCTTTGAATACTTAGGCTCACGAACTTCGGAGACCCGATTATAAGATGACATCAATATTATCAGCCTGTTCTCTGATAAATGTGGTATATATACAAGCAGTCAAACGAGAAGTGTTGAAAAATTGTGTGAACTTCGGAGACCCGATTATGCAACCAAATTGCCTTCGCGTGTAGTCAGTTGTTGGTATGAACCGTTATCCAGGTTTCTTGTAGACCTCGATGACGAATTGGGTAGATCCTGATCAGCTTTCGCGGAGATGCAGGCTAATCTTGTTGTTCACTGATTGCACAATCCCGGATAAAGGTTATCACGTGGTTTAATTGATGTGCTATGATATCATCTCTAATTATTGTTACCTTTACAATAAATAGAATGAAAGTTTAGAACTATGATCTGTATCATTAAATGTTGAAATATTTATTTTTGATAATTTATCTTTAACAAGTAATAAAATACACTGGTCATTACACTTGTGTTGGGTTATGTTTATATCATTAATTAAACAATTACATTTTGAAAGGTACTATTTCACTTTAAGTCACAAGTTCTTCTAGTTCATTTATCCTGACTCCAGTCGGTAACTCGTAATGCAATCCCTTCAGCCATTATTACCATTCTAAAGTATTTGGTATGACACGGTTGAGGATGAAACCCTCGACCTCCCGCACAAGAGCCACACGCTCTACCATTACACCACCGAGGCGGTGTTATGAACCGGCGGCTCTATGTCAATATCAATATTACTAACACAAGTTTGATAGAATCTTCTGTCAAGTTGTGTATTTGTTAAACCTGAATGGCAGAACAGGCTGACCTGAACCTATACTGTTCAGAAATGCCAACGTGTACCTTTTCCCATGAACAGGAGTAATACCATAATAGAGTCATTGGTATGACCCTATCCCAAATGCTTCTTTCAAGAATATAGTTGTTTTAAATTGAGCTTTTTATGAATTTCTTAATGTACGAATTATAGACATAGGTTCGCGGGTGCAATCCCCTGCCAGATCATATCAAATACTTTTAAAATGGTGGTAACTATTTTCTTTCGATTGTGAGGTACGACTGTCTCGCTGTTGTCAGAATAAATGGACCAGATTTAATGGTATACCCGTAATATAACTCAACACATGTTGAAAGTGGCGTTTAACAACTTACGAAAAACAACAAGATAACATCAGACACAGCTGTCAACCATGTCAAATACCGATCTAAGAGGAAATTTAAATAAAGTAAATCGAATTGAGTTGGAAGGTCTAAAATAGTTATTTATTCAATAAATTATCTTTCAATATTATCGATGTGTGCATGTTTATGTATTTCAGCTATATCAGACTATAACTCATGGCTGCTGGATTCGTATTTGACCAATCAGCTAAAACACTATGGTTTTAATACGGCTCTGATAACCTCCACACTGTTTGGTTTTATAATCACCGTCAACTCTGTCTGCGGTATGGCGTCCATCACAAACAGCTCTATTATACCATCGTAAAGAGTGTATCCCCACTGGCCAGTCAGCCCAATCTCAGTACATGTCAGGTGAATCTGCACCCTGTCCCCAGGGTCGGGTAACTGGAGCAATGCTATCGCAAAGCTTCCAACTGCATTAATAGGCTTTGCATAAACATCTACAGTAGAACCATTTATTCACTAAATAATTTAAAACTACATTAAATGTTGTCATGTTTTATATGCATGGAACGCCTTTACTGTCATATGATGTTATTTTGTATTATACGCAGTACATTTGCATGTGTACGAGCTACATAATGCATTTGACATGGTACATTATTCGTGATATGCAGTGCCTTTTCCGTTATATATGGTGGTAATTTCACAATATGAAGTGGAAAAGTGTGCAGAATCAGTAGAATAACCATTAAATGGTGTACAAACTACTTTAAAATATGCAATACATACAACATCATATGCCATTGCCAAATTTCGGGAAACCCGGTCGCGAAAGCTCTTATACAGTTATATAGGGAAAAAATAGTTCAATTGCTCCTACACATTGGTTAATAAAAGGATCATTTCATGTGTTTTACATTTTAGTCCTTTTTTAGGGTTTTGTTGGTCACCCTAAGTTACATGGAAGTAAGAAGGAGCTAAACATTATTCTGCTTTATTAAGGTATTTAAAAACATCCGATCGCTTCACTTCAAACGGTGCAAGATGCAGAATTGTTTGCTCTTTCATTTGTACTAATTTTAAATCATTATCTTTTCAATATATTTTGGTACTTTTTGAACATTATGTAAAATTCGATGCATCAGAAAGGTGAAATGCCTGTGTATTGATGTGTGCGGCATTGTGTCATCTCAGCGGGTTATCAATACCCCATCAGCCCTGATAACGGAAGTGGCTGACCATATTGATTTTTGTACAATTTTAGTGATTTTATGAATTACAGAAACTTTAAAGACAAGTTGCATTCAGTCTTTTAAAATGACGGATATAGAATTAAAATTAGTCGTCAATCACTGCAAAACATTTTTTCTCTTTGTATACGCGCATTGGAAATTTAGAAAATACAGCAGTACTCATTTTCGTCAAAGCCTTAAATAAACAAATATAAACGTTTTCACTCTTCTAGAATAAATCGAGACTGAGAATATAATAAATCAAAATTCTTTATGACCCCATACATTACTCTAGCTTATCAAGCCAAGCAGACAGCGACAGATGACTGGTAAACTAGCTTATGTAAACGCCAGTATTACTCGGAGATAGAGCTCGCTCGATATCCTGATAAGCCCCAAAGTTGGCAATGAGTACACATGGCATTATATGCAGTCAGTGTTTCGATACATAAGGTATTATTTAGATTGATTGCAGTAGTTTAACCTTTATGCGTTGTATGTTAGTTAATAGGTGTGATACATGTTTTAAATGTTTGAAGTGCTTGCGTGCTTCTATATGTGGTGAATTATAACTATGTGTTCATAAAATGCGTTGTACGCAATGCAATGCATTAAGCAATATATATAGAAGGACTCACTTTCGGTCCGACAAGATGGAAACAATTTTGGTGAAGCATTTCGACCAAGAAAATCCGTAATAATCTCCACTATGGCGTGATGAATTAATTCATTTGGGTGTGATACTTGAAGAACTAACACTACTACAACAGATTCCTGCTTCTGCAGGAGGGATGTACACCATATGTTCTATATTTCGACTTCGTATTTTCACCATGATGGCGCCCCTTATTGAGACTTATTGCCACTACTACTACTCCAACAACCACTACCACTACTACTACTACTCCAACAACCACAACCACAACTCCAACAACCACTACTACTACTCCAACAACCACAACCACAACTCCAACAACCACTACTAATACTCCAACAACCACTACTACAACTCCAACAACCACTACTACTACTCCAACAACCACAACCACAACTCCAACAACCACTACTTCTACTCCAACAACCACTACCACAACCCCAACAACCACTACTACTACTCCAACAACCACAACCACAACACCAACAGCCACTACTACTACTCCAACAACCACTACCACAACACCAACAACAACTAGCACAACACCAACAACCTCTACTACTACACCAACAACCACTACCACTACTCCAACAACTACTACTACTCCAACAACCACTGCCACTACTTCTACTCCAACAACCACTACCACTACTACTACTCCAACAACCACAACCACAACACCAACAGCCACTACTACTACTCCAACAACCACTAGCACAACACCAACAACCACTAGCACAACACCAACAACCACTACTACTACACCAACAACCACTACCACTACTCCAACAACTACTACTACTACTACTACTACTACTACTAATACTACTACTCCAACAACCACTACCACTACTACTACTCCAACAACCACTAGCACAACACCAACAACCACTAATACTACTACAACAACCACTACTACTACTCCAACAACCACTACTACAACTCCAACAACCACTAGCACAACACCAACAACCACTGCTACTACTCCAACAACCACTACTACAACATCAATAACCACTACCACTACTCCAACAACAACGACTACAACTCCAACAAGCACTACCACTACTGCAACAACCACTAGCATAACACCAACAACCACTACTACTACTCCAACAAAACACTAGCACTACGCCAACAACCACTACTACAACTCCAACAGCCACTACCACTACTCCAACAACCACTACCACAACACCAACAACCACTACTACAACTCCAACAACCAAGAATACAACTTTAACAATCACGACTACAACTCCAACAACAACTACCACTACTCCAACAACCACTACCACTTCTCCAACAACCACTACCACAACTCGAACAACGACCACCACAACACCAACAATCATTACTACAACACCAACAACCACGACCACTACTCCAACAACCACGACTACAACCCCAACAGCCACTACTACAACACCAACAACCACTACCACTACTCCAAGTAACACGACTACAACTTCCACAACCACTACAACAACTCCAACAACTAATAACACTACTCCAACAACCACTACCATTACTCCAACAACCACGACTACTACCCCAACACCCACTATCACTACTCCAACAACCACTACCACTACGCCAACAACCATGACTACAACCCAACAACCACTACCACAACTCCAACAACCACACCACTACTCCAACAACCACCACCACAACTTCAACAATCACTACCACTACTCCCACAGCCACAACTACAACACCAACAACCACTACCACAACTCCAACAACAACTACCACTACTCCAACAACCACTACCACTACTACTACTCCAACAACCACTACTACAACTCCAACAACCACTACAACTACTCCAACAACCACTACCACTACTCTAACAAGCACTACAACTACTCCAACAACCACTACCACTACTCCAACAACCACCACTACTACTACTCCAACAACCACTAACACTACTCCAACAACCACTACAACTACTCCAACAACCACTACCACTACTCCAACAACCACTACTACTACACCAACAACCACTACCACAACCCCAACAACCACTACTACTACAACACCCACTACCACAACCCCAACAACCACTACTACTACTCCAACAACCACTACTACTACTCCAACAACCACTAGTACAACACCAACAACCAATACTACAACTCCAACAACCACAACCACTACTCCAACAACCACTACTACTACTCCAACAACCACTACTACTACTCCAACAACCACTAGTACAACACCAGCAACCACTACTACAACTCCAATAACCACTACCACAACTCCAATAACCACTACCACTACTCCAACAACCACTACTACTACTCCAACAACCACTAGTACAACTATTCCAACAACTACTACCACTACTCCAACAACCACTACCACTACTCCAACAACCACTACCACTACTACTACTCCAACAACCACTACTACAACTCCAACAACCACTACCCCTACTCCAACAACCACTACTACTACTCCAACAACCACTACTACTACTCCAACAACCACTAGTACAACACCAACAACCACTACTACAACTCCAACAACCACTACCACAACTCCAATAACCACTACCACTACTCCAACAACCACTACTACTACTCCAACAACCACTAGTACAACACCAGCAACCACTACTACAACTCCAATAACCACTACCACTACTCCAACAACCACTACCACAACCCCAACAACCACTACTACTACTCCAACAACCACTAGTACAACACCAACAACCACTACTACAACTCCAACAACCACTACCACTACTCCAACAACCACTACTACTACTCCAACAACCACTAGTACAACACCAACAACCACAACTACAACTCCAACAACCACTACCACAACTCCAATAACCACTACCACTACTCCAACAACCACTACCACAACTCCAACAACCACTACCACAACTCCAACAACGACCACTACTACTACTCCAACAGCCACTACCACTACTCCAACAACCTCTACCACAACTCCAACAACCACTACCACAACTCCAGCAACCACTACCACTACTCCAACAATCACTACTACAACTCCAACAACCACTACCACTACTCCGACAACCACTACCACAACTCCAACAACCACTACTAATACTCCAACAATCACTAATACTACTCCAACAACCACTACCAGTACTCCAACAACCTCTACTACAACACCAACAACCACTACCACAACTCCAACAACCACTACTACAACACAAACAACCACTACCACAACTCCAACAACCACTACCACTACTCCAACAACCACTACTACAACTCCAACAACCACTACTACACCAACCACAACTCCAACAGCCACTACAACTACTCCAGCAACCACTACAACAACTCCAACAACGACTACTTTAACTCCAACAACCACTACTACAACTCCAACAACAACTACCACAACACCAACAACGACTACCACTACTACAACTCCGACAACCACTACTACAACTCCAACAACCCCTACAACTACTCCAACAACCACTACCACTTCTCCAACAACCATTACAACAACACCAACAACGACTACAACAACTCCAACAACGACCACCACAACACCACCAACGACTATCACAACTCCAACTACGACTACCACAACTCCAACAACCACTACCTCAACTCCAACAACCACTTCCACAACTTCAACAACCACTACCACAACTCCAACTACCACTACCA
The DNA here is from genome assembly GCA_031761405.1 of Serripes groenlandicus. Taxonomy (NCBI): domain Eukaryota; kingdom Metazoa; phylum Mollusca; class Bivalvia; order Cardiida; family Cardiidae; genus Serripes; species Serripes groenlandicus. Next base: position 24,412,361 of record JASEVX010000006.1, read on the forward strand.
CAACACCAACAACCACTACCACAACTCCAACTACCACTACTACAACTCCAACAATGACTACCATAACTCCAACAACGACTACTTCGACTCCAACAACGACTTCAACAACTACAACCACAACAACAATGTATTCTACGATCTCCATTTTTGCCGCTACTTCGACGGGTAATTTCAGCTTAATATTACATTGCATAAGTCTCGATGTGTCAAACAGATATTTCGTTTAAAATAGATGGCAATGTTAAGTTGTGCACATTGCAAGAATTATAACTCTGGCCAACTTTGTTGCAATAAAAGTTATCCTCCCTTGTTCAATATGTTAATAGTGTAAACGTTGTCCAGAGCAGAACTCAGAAACTACTTGAAGGAATTTCTTCAAACTTATAACATAGATAGATGGCAATGTGCACTTGTGCACCTTGTTATAATTATAACTCGGGGCCACTTTGTTGCAAAGTTTACTCCCCTTGTTCAATATTTTAATAATTGGTTTATTTTTTTGAGTTTATATAACTCGAAAACGAAAAGTGATAGAGACTTCAAACTTAGTACATGTGTTCCCAATCAAGTGATACTACTTTCTCACGTGTATTTGTACATAACCGAATACTCGCTTCTGATTGGTCGATTTATAGGACTTTTATTACTCAATAACGACCAGTGATAGAGACTTTAAACCTAGTACATGTGTTCCCAATCAATTGATACTACTTTCTCAAGTGTATTCACCCATGTCTGAATCCTCGTTTCTGATTGGTCTAAATTGTGCCCTTGAATAACTCAATAACGACAAGTGATAGAGACTTGAAACTTAGTACATGTGTTCCTAATGAAGTAGTACTACTTCCTCAAGTGTATACGCGCATGACCGAATACTCCTTTCTGATTGGTCGATTTTTCGGACTTGTATAAATCAAAAACGACAAGTGTTAGAGACTCGAAACTTAGTACATGTGTTCCCAATAGAGTGTGGGAAATCGTTCGTAACTGTTGCTGTTACAATGTCTAGTTCTTCTTCTTCATCTTAACTTTTGTTTGTCCGAAGCAGAACTCGGAAACTACTTGAAGGCATTAATTGCAACTCGGAACATAGATAGATGACAATGTGCACCTTGCAAGAATTATAACTCTGGGCCGCTTTATTGCAAAGTTATCCCCCTTTGTTCAATATATAAATAGTCATTGACAAACTGCAATGCGGAGACATATGTTTTTTCATAAAAACAACCTTTCTAGTTTTAACATGAATTTCTTCACTCAGGATAGAAATGACACTGAAAATAAAACATTTCAAAATCTGGAAGAATTTGGATTTTTATTCGGAGCTAAAGAAATTGTCGGAAAAATTGAAATTCATTTCAAAAAGCAACTTCATGTATATGAGTTATATGGCATATACGTATATTTGTAGTTTGTACTGTATATGAGCCGTTCCACGAGAAAACCAATATTATGGGCTCTACGTAATGTATCGACCCAGATCAGTCTGCGCAGTCATCGCAGGCTAATCCGGGCCAACATATTCCGTCTCAGGGGTATAGAGGTATAGAGTATTGATCCCTGAAATAGAAAATTCGCAGGAGGCGAAAAGTGTTTTTTCCGGGTTAGCCTGCGTGGCATGCTTAGACTGATCCGGGTCGATACCCTACGCAGAGTCCACGATCTTTGTTTTCTCGTACGACGGCTCATATCTAAATTAGATGCATGTAGTTCCACATGCTATTAGAAAATAGTATCCTCCTTTTTTAAAGCCCATGTTTTTTAACACACTAGAATTTAACTCAGATTCATCGGGGCTGAAGAGATAGGGTTGGATTAATAACTGAAGCTTTGAGTTATTTCTTATTTTACCATAATGTTTTAAAGTCTATTCTGATTAAAAGGCGTCATTTACAACTACATGTATATATTTGGTCGTTCCCGTTCGATCAGTCGGTAGTGAGGGTTTGTGAGTTCTAACCCCTGATGGGCACACATTCTTTCCGACGTTTGACAGTGGGCTAACATTTCTGGTAAACCAGCCAATGCTTAAAAATAGAGTTTTGTGGAGAATCCAGGATGTACATGAATTAGTGATGTGATTTAAAACTTGTTGAAAAAGGTATTAAAACCCAACCAATCAATACAACTATAATTTACAGGTGGCATAGCTCTTGTCCTTGCGATAGCCATAGGTTTACCAGTGTTCCTGATCTTGGTGCTAGTATGCATCGGCCTTATGCTCCGTGCTGCAAGAATGAAGAAATTAAACAATAATATGATGAAGCATTTGCAATCTTCCAGCCGCTCTGATAGGTTTGTATTCGTCCTTCACCTTACGCCCCGACTTAATCACGTGACTGATAGTTCCGGAAACACTATGATTAATCTATTTTAAGAAATCAGTATCTTCCAGTCGCTCTGATAGGTATTTATCCGTCATTCATATTGATCCGTTGAGGGTCGAGCCCCAGTAGCGCAATTGTTAGCGACGCCGGTTGTCAATCTAGGAGTTGTGAGTTCGAACCCAAGCTCGGTCAACATTCTTTCCGACGTTCGACAAAAGTCACTGTGTCATTCTTCATTCGACTTTCACCAATCGGCTAACAGTCCCTGTTGAAAAGACGCCAATTGCTTGGAAAGTCTGTTGTGTGGAGTACTGGTGTGAGAAAGTCAGGAAACACATACGTAGGTGAACTGGCCGCAGTGATATGACTTACTTTTTTTTGTTGAAAACGGCCTTAAACTCAAATTAATCAATCAATCAATCAATGATTCATTGAGTAGTGTGACTGATAGGTCAGTCAACTCGACGATATATCAAAGTAAAGTGATATCGCTTGCGTTTTCTACACGCGACAGTTGAATGTGGTAATTCACATTGAAAAGTCGAAGTCACGTGACTCATAAATCAGTTAACATTACCATTTGTCCCATCCTCGGTACCCAGGCTATTCATAAAATATATGATACCCTGGGCAAATTGGCTTTACAAATCTCGTACTCATGAATAATTTATGAGATGAAATGCAGCCTTTTGATTGGCCGCATGACATAAACCTTTTGCGATACAAAAATAACAGTGTTGTTACGGAGGAAATCGTGGCGAATGCTTTACGAAATATCGCTAGCCAATTTGCCCAGTGTATCATATATTTTATGAATAGCCTGGGTACCGAGGATGCATTTGTCCATGTACAGCGATATTGTTCGTGTATTCTACACGTGACCTTCATTGTGTTAGTAGCTTAAGTAGACATGGTCACCTTACGTCGGTCATGGTGGAGTGCAATTGGGCAAGACACATTTCCTAGCCTAGTTCTGCTGTGTTTACGCAGGGAACATGCACAAGTGAACTTTCGCCGTAATATAACTGAAATAATGTTGTAAAAGGCATAAACCCCCCAACAAAACAAGAAATGTGTCTTCAGTGCTTCACTGTCATCCGTGGTGTAGTAGTAAGAGCATCCGTCTTGAGAGTAGGAGACCAGTGCCCGTATTCACCAAACTTTCAACAATGGACTTTTGACTAAATCTAATTCTAAATTCAAAGTCTGCTTTTTTCAACCTAATTACCGCTTAATATTCGGGTTTATATTGATTAAAAGCCAAATTGAAATATCGAAGCGGTTAGCATTAAGCTGTCGCCATGTTCTTTTTTTTTTTAAATTTAGTCTGATAATTTAGCACGCGAGAGCAGTGCCCGTATTCACCAAACTTTCTACTTAAGACTTTGGCCTAAATCTAAATCTTAATTCCAAGTCCGTTTTTTCCACATTGTTACCGCTAAATATTCGAGTTTACATTGATTAAAACCCCAATTGAAATATCAAAGCGGTTGGCATTGAGCTGTCGCTATGTTTTTTGTTTTTAAATTTAGTACGATAATTCAGCACGCACCAAAGTGAACTAAATATTTCGATTTTAAATTTAGTCGAGTTGGTGAATACGGACTAAATCTCAAAAGACGTACTTAAGTCCGATAATTTAAATTTAGTTTGAAGAAAGAACTTGAGACGTGTTGGAAAATACTGGCCCAAGGATCGACACCCGGTCGAGTCATACCAAAGACTTTAAACGCATTAGTAGTGGCTTCCCTCCTGGGGGTGCTCATTGTTGTGGGGGTCCCATTGTTGTGGGGGAGAGCATTAGTGCTAGGATAAGTTTAACACTTTCCCACGTACAACAAATCTGCAGCAAACGACTTTGAAAGTATCTTGGAAAAAGCATGGAATAGCTCTATAAATGTAGGTATGATTACTGAAAAGAAATGAAAACATTGTGATAAAAAGAGAAATTGCTCGTTTTAAGTAATTTCTTCTTTTGTCACCATGTTTTCAAAAAGCTCTCTGCTGCAGAGACGTCAAAAATCTTCTATATGAGGGAAAGCGTTAACATCCGTACTGGTAATTGACCTTTACAACACATTCAAAGAAGTTGCGATTCAAACCATTATGATGAGATCAATTCAATTATATATTTAACATACTTGATTTAATAGGAGTGTATGTAGCTACGTTTGGATTTGTATTGAATCGGGCAAAAGCTATAATTAAATTTCAATGTTTTTCTAACATCAAAGCCAAAGAAACGCCCGCTCATCTAAGGTGGACTTTTTCTTATATTCCAGAATTAGCCCTAATGCAATAAAACAATCCTTCCCAGCAATGACACCGTATGGCGGCATATCTAAATGGAACGAAAGCGACTATAAGACAGACATCCCGCATTATCTTCGTATAAGTCATTCAAGCGGTCAAAGTCGTAGTTATGGAAACACGCATGACGTCAGTCAGTCGCCTAGAGACCTTCACCATAGTGATACAAAACCGAAGCATCATCATACAGACAGGCGTTTTTGGTGACAGAAATCACACAAGAGATAGACAGAATACATTACAGATATATGGTCAGTATATTAAAGTTACGCTAAATGATGAAAATGGCTCCCGTTGAACGCTGATTCTAAGAGCCCTGAGAATTCGTGAAGTCTGCTTAGAAAACACACAGATGATATGTACGTTCTTCTACGTGGAAGTAGTGCTGCCATTGCACACAAAAACAACTGATGCATATTCTGAGCTTCTGCAAATGTGTGCACTCTGATACATTTTACGGCATGTAATTTATGCTACATAGACCAAAAAAGGATACCTTAGCAGGATAAAGCTAGTAATGCGATTATGGTCACCTGTATATTCGTTCAGTCTAAAAAGATTCCACACTGTCTGAACTATGAGCCGAATTACGAGAACATCAACATTGTAGACTTTGCGTAAAGTGTCGACCTGGATCAGGCTAAGCATGCCGAGTAACCTAACCCGGACAGTCACTTTTCGCCTTTTGTGGATTTTCGGTTTCAGGAATCACTTCTCTATACCTCTATCTCCCTGCGACAGAATGTGTCGGTCCGAATTAGCGCAGGCTAATCTAGGTCGATATATTACGCAGAGTCCATACAATTAGTTTTCTCGCGGAATGGCTCATATATGTTATTCTACATGGAATAATTTCTACCGTGGCACAATATAAGGACACATGCAGATTCTGAGCTGTGTAATCTGATCCGGAAAACCTCTGGGAAATTGTTGTAACAAAAAATGTGCAAATATACCATTTGACTGTCATTGCAATAAAGTCATTTTGAGTATGATTTCATTCGAGTTTGATAAATGCACTGCGTTTTATAGAATAGTATGCTATATTTTATGGAAATCAAGTGTTTAATACACTAAACATTTGCATTTAACAAACAATCAATTGTTATACATGTGAGGAAAAAAGACCTGGCTGCGCATCCATGCTAAAGAGACCCAAATAATCCTACTTTACGAAAGTTTCTTTAAACTGACGAACAGTGAAGGGTCATGTCAAACATCTCGGTGGTGTAGGTTGGTCTGGTTCTATAGTGGTCGTACATACCGTAATGTAGATTATTGCAGAGTACCGCTTATTAGTTCTACCCGAATAGATGTCGTATTATATTAAAGAAGGCATATGTTATAGTCTGTGTTGTATTTATTGGGTTATGCTGTTGTTTATAGGGAATATTATGTTACAGTAGCGATACAGGTTTTAATATTGTACTACGAGGGGCGTGAACAATTGCTACATGTAGCTCGCGTGATATCATTTGTCCAAGACGCTCTCAGTACAATACTAAAACCTGTATTGCTACTGCAGCATAATATTCCTTATATATTGGCAGGTGGCATTTATACTGAAAATAAAATATGTTTTTGTATTTTTATACATTCGTAATTTGGTTTAATTTGTTACAATTTGTCCTTTGAATTTCAGCATACGATAACAAAGCAGCGGATTGGTAATTCCTAAATATTGTAAATCGAATGGTGTAAAGGCAACTTTTCGATTCCGACTCGAGAACAAATTAAGATAAATGAGTCCCAATGATAACATATATACTCAAACATTCAAATTATTTAAATGATAATAAAATAAACAGTTGACAAAATATAACATATATACGATAAATGTGCAAGTGAGCCTAGGCGTCGTAATTTCCAAAAAATCCTTTCGAATAAAATGTATTATCAGCGGAAACGTTAATCTGGAATCTAAGTACTAGAGTATTTCATTTTAGATTCCTAGGTAAATACATCAAATTCTCAACCAAAATTAACCTGAACAACCCCAGCAGACGGAATAAGATAGTCAAGTCCCAGTTATAAAACAAATTATTTAAATGACATTTTTTTTTTATCAAGATAAAACGTTTCAATACTAAATATTTCGCTTACTCGTGTATTGGTTTACAATTATGTTATAAATGAAATTTATCTAAGTGGCCGCGTAACGTAGCGGTTAGCGTGATCGGCCGTCAAACGGCAGACTTGAGTTCGATTCCCGCTCTGTGCAGATAATTTTTTTTGTAAAAAACATATAATATTTTTTGTTTTATGAATTGCCGATATCAGTGGTGCAATTGTCATTTAACACCGCTGCAATAAACTCTTTCAAAATGTTGGGATTTAAAATGAATTCAAAATCAATGCATTTAAAACTATTCACCTATGCGTTGTGAAACACTAAGAAATGATTAAATCGTGTGTATGATGTTTTACGTCTCTTTTAACAATATTTCAGTCATTGCACGCTGAAGAAAATGTAGATAACACAGGATTTTATTTCTGCTTTGAAAGTAAAATTAGACTCTCAATATAATTATCATTGATAGGTTATTGTGATTTTGATATGAAATGTATATGTGTTAATTGCATTAAAAAAAGACACGGCTAAAAATCCATTGTAAACCAGGAGGTGTGCTAAGCAGAAACTATCCAGATAGCAGATGCGCATGTGTATGCCAACTTTTAGTATATCGATAGACCATCATACTGTGTTTACAGTGTTTTGCTTTACTCCTTTATCATTTAATATACGGATATAATGTGCTAACTAACAAATTGCTAGTGTAAAGTGTTCAAGTTAGACTTTTGGGATCGGTAAATCCATGTCCAAATGTTATCTGCAGTTAGCCCCTTGCTGTGAGCACTTTCAGTGCTTTGATTTCACATAGATGGCATCTCAATTTTCAATCATCCTTACTATTAATTGCTGTGTTTTTAATAATCTGACTTTCATATTCAGTATAATATCTTCCTATTTTACTATGTTGCGTGACGAAAACTTCGTCTGTCGCTCTTCTAATAATTGGTTTTTTTTTGTCGTTTTCGATCATCTTTCATTTTCATTCATATATGCTTTCTTTCCTCGCAACTATCGCTGTAAAATTCTTCTATGATTGCACATAGTTGATTCAAAGTTAACTTTGAGTTCAATGTCATTGCAAAATGTTGACATGAAAAAAACACAGAATTATAATTTTCAAGATAAATTACGCCGTCTAGTTAATTCGTTCTTTTTTGCTGTTTTCTGGTAATCTGAAATCTTCTGGTTCTTACAAACAAAGTGTGATCGCGTCAACTGAACTGTATTTCATACAAACAGACACTTTCAGGCACCTCTGCAGCAAATATATTTTGGAAACATTGTGGCAAAAGTAGTATTTTTTTCAACTTTATTCAATTATAAATATGATTGTTCTATCAATTATAGAGAGTGTCCTTATTTTTGAATACCGGTAAATATTTTGAAAGACACTTGTTGCATAATTGTTGTATTTGTGAAAGGGTTTACAAAATAGTGTCTTAAAATGTACTATAAATGTTATTTTACATATCTTTGCTTAACAAAAAAATGACTTTAAATGTTTGTAATATAAAAGTAGTCTTATTATGAATCTATAGTCATGATTTCACAGTTTGAGAAATAATTTCAAGTAATATATCATGCACTGGTTTAATGCTTTCAATTTTTTTTTAAACTAGTTCCTACTTTCATCCTTTCCCACGTACAACACATCTGTAGCACATTGGGTAAAAATTGGAACATCTTGCTAAATGAAGGTATAATTTTTGAGCATAAAGTAGAAAACATTGTAGCAAAAGAATAAATTCCTCGTGAGCAATTTCTCCTTTTGTAACAATGTTTTCAAAAGTCGTCGCTGCAGCAGCTTTAAAATGCATATGTTTTAAGGAAATGGTTTACGAAATGTTAAATTTACCCACCCATTGAATTGAACGTTGACTGTACGAACATTGTAGACATGCCCACAATTTCTCTCTTGTCAGTCTTTCGGATTACGTCAACATTGAAATACGTTTCCTTGAATTTCTGAATGCTAATGCATCATTTTCGTCCAATCGAGAGTGTTCGTTTGTAATCCGACAGCTTTGATTTTCAATTGCTCCATTAGCCAAATAATTTCATTTTTTTTCAATTATTACTATCATTTATAGAGATTTTCTATGTTTTTCTACTTGATGATTTTAAAGTCTGTCAGGTTAAACATCATTGAAATCATTCTGGCAAAAGGAGAATTGTTTCATAACGAACAATATCTGCATTTGCCACAATAATGTCAACGATTTTCAATTATAATACGATCATTTATAGAGATTTTTTTTCTTTATTTTGTACTTGATAATTTCAAGACTGCTGCAGACTTGCTTTGTGTAGAAAATGATTAAACCCTTATCAACTATTATGACTTACCGATATAAACCAAAAACAGATTTTCTTTGAGTGTCAGCATTATTTGATAAAACATTATCATAACAGGGCTTGTACTCAATACAAATAGTAGATTGTTTTTGGAACTAATTGAAATTTATCATAACCTTTTGTCCATTTATCTTTAGTATTATATGTCCCTTTCCATGATCAGTTTAAATCTAAACCATCTCATTCACTTAAGACACAGACCCAGCTATGTTAAATATCTTACATACAACTTATATCTTCAAACTCCGATATCATCATTTCTGTCTACAGATTAAATGTTTCTAATGTTTGTGGTTTAAAAAGTTCCTTTTTCTTATTTCTTTATGTGCAACAAATAATTGCAGCTTCTCTTTTATGCTTTGCCAGGGGTTTTGAGTTTGAATCCCGGCTCGATCAGCTTTCTTTCCGACATTTGACAAAAGTCAATGAGACATGCGTCATTCGTCTTCAACCAATGGGCTAAGTCTATGTGGAAAAGCAGCCAGTTGCTTGGGAAGATTGTTGTGTGGAGTACTGTTGTGAGAAAACCAGGAAACACATGAGTAGGTGAACTGGCCGCCTTGATATGACTGAGAAAATGTTAAAAACGGCGTTAAACCCTATTTAATCAATTGATGCTTTGCGTCAAACATTCGTCTTGTTGTGTGTGTTCGGATACATTTATATATCGCCCAGTTGATATCTTCGCCAGCAGAAAAATTAACATTATCCTTCTGAATTCCTACACCGTCGTAAACACCGTCATTGTTTGTAATGTTTTCCCTTTTCACGTAGTCGTATTTTACGTTTATTTATCAATGAGCTGTGAACAATTAAGATAAGGATTAGACTGCACGAATGTGCATGCCAATATTGGTATAAATGGTTAAAATATGTATTTTAAAGTTTTGTATTTCAATTTAAATATTGTTTTATCTCGCATACAGCAGGATAAGGGTTGACGTGTCGTCCTCGTATCCTTTAATTGCATAATAAAATGCCAATATTCCTACAATGTACATTTTACCATTTGTATAGTATTTAAATGTTATATATGATAATGGTATTATCCATGTGATGTGATCAATCAACCACAGTACACTTACATGTATGTGTTAACACGTTCCAATGTACAATGAGTGGAACTGCACATTGTCAAAAAATACATTTTTTAGCCGTGTAGTCCTAAACGGAATGTGGTGAGACATGCGAATTGTAAATCTGTACATACACTCTTATTCGCCAATGCCGTCATTGATTTGCCAAAATATGCACCACTGTTTGCTTTTGCTGGACGCTGTTGAAAAAGCTATGAAGTAATAGTGCATGTGCTACATATACAGTAAACTCGCGATAACTCGAACATGTGATAATTCAAATATATCGATTAACTTTAACCTTTTCCAGGAACGAATCTGTCTTTTTAAAACAACACGAGCAAACAGAACTGAGTATGTGCTAGGTTTTTAACCTAAGTTTTTTCAAAATACATATTTGAGTATAAATGCATTTTGAAGTTGAACATAAATAGATGAGTTAAGCATACATCGCGGGATCCCTTAAACATGCCGTTAACTCAAATAACAATAATGGGTACCTGTCTACTTCGAGTTATCGAGAGTCCACTGTATGTGACTTACACACTAAAGAACTAAGACTAATGAAGACCAATAACAGCCTATGACGTCGCATCAGATGTTGGCGTACATAAACGTTACACGACGTCATGCTAAAGTACATGTAGTTAAAGGTCCTGTACTCCAAATGGAGTTTAACATTTTGAAATATTGAAACTTCTGCAAATATTGCTAATTGTGAAAACGAAGTAAGTAATAAAAAGTTTAAAATTATTTGGCCAGTAAATGTTGAAAAAAAAGGCAATTGAAAGTCACACAAATGTACACAATTTGGCTTACTGAGTATGTCTACCAAGTAAAACCGAAGCATACACGATCAATATTCAGATGTTTATTGTACTGGAAAGTGGAGTTATGACTCTCATTTTATCCCATAATTATGATTCTAATATTTCAAGACAACTTTTGAACAGTTTTAAAACGTTGACTATATTATCTAGTATCTGGAGTTTAGAACCTTGAACGTCGTGAAAAAGAAAATCATGCTGTGAAATAGTTTAGGTAAATTTTTGTTTTCACTGTTTGTTTAGTTAGTTGCAAAACAATGACAAAAGCAAACATACCTTTACATTATTGAACCACGTGACACAAACAATCACATTTAGAAAGGAGCCATTCCTTGAGAAAAACCAACATTATGGTCTCTGCGTAATACATCGACCTAGATCAGCCTTCGCTGACTGATCCGGGCAAACACATTCCGTCTCAGGGGGATAGAGTATCAGCCTGCGCAGCATGCTTAGGCTGATACGGGTCGATACTTTACGCAGAGTCAAAAATGTTGGTTTTCTCGCGGGACGGCTCAAATGTATTGCAATTATCATAGAGTATTACACCATCGTGATTATTGCATGTTCATGACGGCATTATTCTCAGCCTTATCTCGGATTAATAATTATACTAGCAGTCGAATGAGAAGTGTTGACATAATGTGTAATGTCATATGATTCATGTGGTCCCCGGCAGCGTAATTTCTTTGAATACTTAGGCTCAGAAACTTCGGAGACCCGATTATAAGATGACGTCAATATTATCAGCCTGTTCTCTGATAAATGTGGTATATACAAGCAGTCACACGAGAAGTGTTGAAAAATTGTGTGAACTTCGGAGACCCAATTATGCAACCAAATTGCCTTCACGTGTAGTCAGTTGTTGGTATGAACCGTTATCCAGGTTTCTTGTAGACCTCGATGACGAATTGGGTAGATCCTGATCAGCTAATCTTGCTGTTCACTGCTTGCACAATCCCGGATTAAGGTTTTCACGTGGTTCAATTGATGTGCTATGATATCATCTCTAATTATTGTTACCTTTACAATAAATAGAATGAAAGTTTAGAACTATGATGTGTATCATTAAATGTTGAAATATTTATTTTTGATAATTTATCTTTAACAAGTAATAAAATACACTGGTCATTACACTTGTGTTGGGTTATGTTTATATCATTAATTAAACAATAACATTTTGAAAGGTACTATTTCACTTTGCTGGATCATATCAGGTAAACGGTGAAACATGTGCTGCATGAAATTGTACTATGATGTTAAAATAATTGTTATGGTTGATTGTTTGGTGTTTAACGGCACTACCAACAACTGTTCAGCTATAGCATGGCTTATGTTTCCTGGGTAAGTCACACGTACTACTGCTTCATTTATCCTGACTCCAGTCGGTAATGCTATCCCTTCAGCCATTATTACCATTCTAATGTATTTGGTATTACACGGTTGAGGATGAAACCCTGGACCTCCCGCACAAGAGTCGCACGCTCTACCATTATACCACCAAGGCGGTGTTATGAACCGGTGGCCTTATGTCAATATCAATATTACTAACACAAGTTTGATAGAATATTCTGTCAAGTTGTGTATTTTTTAAACCTGAATGGCAGAACAGGCTGACTTAAACCTATACTGTTCAGAAATGCCAACGTGTACCCTTTCCCATGAACGGGAGTAATATCAAAGTACCGGAAGCACTCACAGATAATAATCCCAAATGCTTTATTGATTGTTTGGTGTTTTACGCCAGTTTCAACACTTGTTAAGTTATATAACGGCGTGTCCTGGATAAGTTACCATTACTACTGGTCCATTTATCCTGAAACCATCCAGTCAGTCGTAATGCTAACCCAGCAACTCTGATATCTAAGGAGAGCAGCCATTACTACCATTTTTAAAGTCATTGGTATGACCCTATCCCAAATGCTTCTTTCAAGAATATAGTTGTTTTAAATCGAGCTTTTTATGAATTGCATAGTGTCCGAATTACAGACATAGGTTCGCGGGTGCAATCCCCTGCCGGATAATATCAAATACTTTTAAAATGGTGCTAACTATTTTCTTTCGATTGTGAGGTACGATTGTCTCGCTGTTGTCGGAATAAATGGACCAGTTTTAATGATGTACCCGTAATATGACTCAACACATGTTGAAAGTGGCGTTTATAAACTTACGAAAAACAACAAGATAAAAACAGACACAGCTGTCAACCATGTCAAATCCCGATCTAAGAGGGAGTTTAAAATAAAGTAAATCGAATTGAGTTGGAAGGCCTAAAATAGTTATTTATTCAATAAATTATCTTTCAATATTATCGATGCGTGCATGTTTATGTATTTTAGCTATATCAGACTATAACTCATGGCTGCTGGATTCGTATTTGACCAATCAGCTAAAACACTATGGTTTTAATACGGCTCTGATAACCTCCACACTGATTGGTTTTATAATCACCGTCAACTCTGTCTGCGGTATGACGTCCATCACAAACAGCCCTGTTATACCATCGTAAAGAGTGTATCCCCGCTTGTCAGTCAGCCCAATCTCAGTACATGTCAGGTGAATCTACACCCTGTCCCCAGGGTCGGGTAACTGTAGCAATGCTATCGCAAAGCTTCCAACTGGATTAATCGGCTTTGCATCTACAGTAGAATCATTTATTCCCTAAATAATTTAAAAGAAAACTACATTAAGTGTTGTCATTGTTTATATGCATGGAACGCCTTTACTGTCATATGATGTTATTTTGTATTATACGCAGTACATTTGCATGTGTACGAGCTACATAATGCATTTGACAAGGTACATTCTTCGTGATATGCAGTGCCCTTTCTGTTATATATGGTGGTAATTTACTAATATGAAGTGTAAAAGTGTGCAAAATCAGTAGAATAACCATTAAATGGTCTACTTAATATGCAATACATACAACATCATATGCCATTGCCAAATTTCGGGAAATCCGGTCGCGAAAGCTCCTATACAGTTATATAGGGGAAAATAGTTCAATTGCTCCTACACATTGGTTTATAAATAGATCATTTCATGTTTTTTACATTTTAGTCCTTTTTTAGGGTTTTGTTGGTCACCCTAAGCTACATGGAAGTAAGAAGGAGCTAAACATTATTCTGCTTTAGTAAGGTATTCAAAAACATCCGATCGCTTCACTTCAAACGGTTCAAGATGCAGAATTGTTTTCTCTTTCATTTGTACTAATTCTAAATCATTATCTTTTCAATATATTTTAGTCCTTTTTGAACATTATGTAAAATTCGATGCATCAGAAAGGTGGAATGCCTGTGTATTGATGTGTTCGGCATTGTGTCATCTCAGCGGGTTATCAATACCCCATCAGCCCCGTATATGACCTGATAACGGAAGTGGCTGACCATATTGATTTTTGTACAATTTTAGTGATTTTATGAATTACAGAAACTTTAAAGACAAGTACATATTTAAACATTTAGGAAGAATAAACAAAGATAAATAAATGTAGAATAAATCGAGACTGAGAATATAATAAATCAAAATTCTTTATGACCCCATAAATTACTCTAGCTTATCAAGCCAAGCAGACAGCGACAGATGACTGGTAAACTAGCTTATGTAAACGCCAGTATTACTCGGAGATAGAGATCGCTCGATATCCTGATAAGCCCCAAAGTTGGCAATGAGTACATAGGGCATTATATGCAGTCAGTGTTTCGATACATAAGGTATTATTTAGATTGATTGCAGTAGTTTAACCTTTATGCGTTGTATGTTAGTTAATAGGTGTGATACATGTTTAAATGTTTCAAGTGCTTGCGTGCATATCTATATGTGGTGAATTATAACTTATGTGTTCATAAAATGCGTTGTACGCAATGCAATGCATTAAGCAATATATATAGAAGGACTCACTTTCGGTCCGACAAGATGGAAACAATTTTGGTGAAGAATTTCGACCAAGAAAATCCGTAATAATCTCCACTATGGAGTGATGAATAAATTCATTTGGGTGTGATACTTGAATAATTAACACTACTACAACAGATTCCTGCTTCTGCAGAAGGGAAGTACACCATATTTTCTATATTTCGACTTCGTATTTTCACCTTGATGGTGCCCCTTATTGAGAGATAAACAGATGACTTTGTCAAAGATAAATAAAGAATACAGTAAGCTTTTCAGGGAAGAAAACGATAGAGATTTTGTCCAATTTGAGAGAGACACATTCCTAATTAGTGACAGTAAAGGTCGTTACCTACTAAATGAATTAACGCCTGAATATTATGGAACAATACAGCTTATCCCGCGTAGTGGTGCGACGATTGATGATGCAAATGTCCAACGTTCTTTCTTAAGGAATCTCGAACTGGCTAGACGTCCAATAGTGTTTTTTTGGTTCGGTACATATGAATTGACATCAGAACAGGGAAAATATAACGAACTCAGACAAGACCATTATTCACTAGTGGCGGAAATCATTACAACATATAGAGACGTAAAAAATAAAATTCCTAAAATAAACCTAAATGCATCAATAAACTTCGTAGACTGTCCATATTATTCGCTGACAGAATGGAATCGGCTAAAAGGATGTAAAGATATCACAGACTGCAGATAAAGAACTAGGAAGTGTAGTTGACTTTTACAATCAAGAGATTAAAAATATGAAAAACAATTCAACACCTAGACTCTTTCAGGACATCAATCGACCCAGCAAACCCAAGAAGTCAAAAAATGTAAAATATACAAAAACATACTCTTTATATTTGGACGGTGTTCATCCAAATAACCAGCTATCAAGTTATGGTTACGCAAACTATTAAAACTAAAATATCAAATTGAAACGGCAAGAACTTAGATAGTTATAAACTTCAGTGCAGGGAAGCCCTGCAATAAACAAATAAACAAATAAATGAATAAATAATCGTCAATTAAACCTAAAATATCAAAAAGTTTCATAACGTCGCCTTTGCCCTTTCTCAATTAAATCAGTATAATTTTACACTACACGGATACCCTGTTGTGATGGGATTGTGATAATATCATGTGCACTGTGCATTATTAAAACTTAAAGTTGAAAATAGTGGATAAACCATAGGAAATAAGTCTTCAATCAGTTAGGCAAACATTCAAACAATTATATAATTGAACCTTTCATTTATTTCCATGAACAAATAGGTGAATTTCATCAAGGTAGGGAAGCCCTATGATAAACAAATAAATAAAAATAAATCGTCTATTAAACCAAAGGTTTCAAAAAGTTTGATAATGTCATCTTTTTAATTTAAATCAGTATAACTCTGCACTATGGGGAAGCCCTGTTGTGATGGAATTGTAAAAATATCATATGCAATGTGCATTATTAAAATTTAAAAAAAAGTGGACCAAACATAGGAATTAAGTCCTAATCCTAATATTTAGGCAAAAATTAAAATAACTTTGTAATTGTAGAATGCATTTAATGTCATGAACAAACAGGGAATATCATCAAGGTATATGGTTTGGTGTGAAACGGTTGTAACTGAAATTGGTATTTGTTTTACCAAGGTTAATCACCTTGCCATAGAGTCGTTATAAGCGTAAATCATTCTTGGTAAACAATGGAAATTTAGGTGCCATTTCTCGTTCTGAGCAATGGCATATAAATTTTCATTGTTTACAAAGGGGTCAAAATTGCCGTTAATCCAGGGTTTTTAAAATATGTTTTTAGTTACAACCGTTTCACGCCAAGCCCTAGAAATATAAAACCTGGAAATAAAGCCCCGCTAGTTCTATTCCAATACGTTCTTAGCCATTACCCACATACAACAAATCTGTACCAGACGACTTTGAAAACATCTAGGCAATATAATAACACATCTCTATACATGACAGTATAATGCTTGAATATAGTTGAAAACATTTTGACAAAAGAAGAAATTGATCGTTTTGAGCAATTTTTTTTTTTGTCAAGATGTTTTCAAAAGTCGTCTGCTGCAGAGGCATCAGAAAGCGTCTACATGTGGGAAAGGATTAAATTATTTTCAAACGTATTATTGAGACTTCAACTGAATAGACGCTTCCTGATTAACATTTGTTTCAAAACGCACATCGCCCATGGACAGTGCACCGCTTCTATACAATAATGAATAACCAATGCATCTTGCAACACATATCCAATAGTGTTGTCGGATAGCCAGCCAGCAACATCGGAAGTATTCGAACCCGAGACTTTTGGGGTAAATGAGATCATTTGGCGATGCCAAGAAGGTCTGCCGTGAGTGACATGAAGCACTAGCCTCTGCATAAGTCATGCAAGAATAGGGCTTGGTCGGTTTGTATTTGATGCTAAACACTGAAAATAAAAAAAAGGTAATGTATTGATAAGATATTCATATTAGTTTAGTTGATGACAGTTGTACAGTGGAAGAGCGTGGGCTTCTCGTACCAACGGTCCCGAGTTCGAATCTGGTGATAAGCGGGTTCTGACTTTGGGATTTTTCCACACAAACGGAAGCAAGTACTTGTAATGTCTCCAGGAAACAGACATCGATCGTGATTAATATAAGCTTAAAGCTGATTTCTTAATCGATATAAAATAAAAAAGAATAAATTAGTTTAGTTTAATTTTATGGATACCACATTGATTGTAAAGAGATGCTTACGACGTTCACTGATTTATCTGAATGTCTGCTTTTTGACGAATTTATATTGCGCGCATATATTTGACCCGGAAACCTATCGGTATAAGAATCTGCTTGAGGAGCTGGTGGTCAATTGATTGTTTAGTGTTTAATACCCTGTTCAACAATTTTCCTGTGTAAGTTACCAGTACTACTGTTCCATTTATCCTGACACCAGCCAGTCAGTCGTAATGCTAACTCCGCAACCGCGACTACCATGTTTAAATATTTGGTATGACCCGACCGGGGATCGAACGCACGACCTTCCGCAACCGAGGCGGATGCTGTACCACTACACCACCGATGCGGTCTAAAAATGCGCAGGAAGTCGAAGGGGTTCAATTCCCAGTAGGGTTTCTTCAGCTATGGCTGGTAGATGAGCCACAGTCTGGTTGACAAATGGTATCGAATTTCTGTCTACCTGGTACTTGACAAGAAATCAACTAGATCAGTTCGTTAACAAGGAACACATTGACTAGCACTACCAATAAAGGTTAAACAATTATAAACAATGACATGCATTGACTTTACATTGCCCGTTATGGAGTCATTAAACCCAAAACGCCAGACATGGCTTTTATGTAAAAAGAATGTTGTTTATTCCATTAGATCAAGACTTGTAGGTCAATTAGTACGTATACTGTACCTTTATATTCAGGGTATTCGCCGTAACCAAGTGGAATCTTTGACGGGGCGTCCCGGCTTCGATTCCCGTATTAGATCAATTAGGCAGACGCACCTGACTAGACAGAATGTGCCAGCGCGGGAGAGCCGAGCCAAGGATAACGGGGTTTTAGTTATCTGGATGGTGTACAGATCGCACGGGACTTATGACACTGGATGAACGATCGGATTAGGTGTAGGGCATGGTGCAAATACCTAGTTGTATCCCATACAGGAAAGTGTCTATTATACATGTACAGGGTGGTAAAAGGATTAACCCTCGACCCTAAACATCATACTAACCATGGACGCGAGTTCTACTCGAAAATCGTGGAACACTGACTGGACCAAGTGTTGCCTATGTCAAGAGGTTAAGAAAGAAGATCTGAAGTCTCCCCAGGCCAATCCTGCCAGAAGAGGCGATGATGGATATATGAACTTGGCAAAGAATATTCCTCTGTTTCACTCACTCAATGCACTACCAATCAAACTAGACCCTGCAATACTTGACGAAGGTGGCGGGATAGATCAAACATTGAGACAAAAGAAGGCACGATATCATGAGAGTTGTAGGCTTCTATTTAAGAACACAAAGTTACATAGAGCTGAAAAAAGATCAACACCTGAAGGTACTAGTGATGAGGGCGGTAAAAGTAAGATCCCACGAAAGGTCCAAGAAACTAAAATACAAGAATGTTTCTTTTGCGAAAAAGGAGGGGAGCTTAGAGAAGCAATGACAATGCAAGTGAATAACAGAATAAACGAATGTGCAAAAACACTCAATGATGGAAAACTTCTTGCCAAACTAAGTGTAGTAGATGTCATAGCACAAGAAGTAAAATATCACCTTGCTTGCTTGGTGGCATTATATAACCGAGAACGAGTTTACCTAAAGGTACAGGAGCAAAAAAAAGCACAGGAGCACTGGAAGGGAGCATATCCAATTGCTTTCTCCGAACTAGTCACATACATTAATGAGATGAAAATTGCCAGTGATAGTAGAGATCCACACATTTTCAAGCTTGCTAATTTGACCATACTTTACAAGCAGAGGCTCGAGCAGCTTGGTGTTGAATCACCTGATGTTCACCCTACTCGACTCAAGGACCAGTTGCTTTTTCACATTCCCAAGCTGCAAGCTCATCGCCAAGGACGAGATGTTCTGCTGGCTTTTAAAAACGATGTAGGCTCAATCCTCTCACAAGCATCCAAATACGGTGAAGCGATCCATCTAGCGAAAGCTGCTGGAATAATAAGACGAGACATGCTCAATCAAAAGTCAAATTTCAGCAGCACCTTTAACGACACAGACTTAGAACAGGCTGTACCACCATCACTGCTACAATTTGTATGCATGATCGAACATGGTGCAGACATCAAGTCCCAACTCCAGCATGGAGCATCGAAATCTGACCTTTCTATATCACAACTCTTACAGTATAACTGCTTTGCCAAAAGCAAGGAAGGAACGAATATCCACAGACATTCCAAGGACCGTGAGCCGCCTTTTGCAGTCTACATGGGCATGTATATGTTTGCCAAGACAAGAAAGAGACAAATCATTGAAATGCTCCATGATAATGGGCTCAGCATATCATACGACAGAGTCCTATAAATCTCAGCACAGTTAGGAGGAGCAGTTGTTGCACAGTATGTGCAAGATGGAGTTATATGTCCCCCAGTCTTGAGAAAGCAGTTGTTCACAACTGCAGCAGTGGACAACATAGATCATAATCCGACTGCGACCACAGCTCAAACATCATTCCATGGTACAAGTGTGTCCATTTTCCAACATCCAAGCACTGACAATGCTGGCGATGACCGTGATCCACTCAAACTAGAGTCAGAAATAAAGGTTAAGAAGGTCCCAGAGCTTCCAGAAGCATACACCAATATTCGACCAGCATACATCACGAAAAGACCCAATCCTCCTCCAGTAGCAAGCCAATCTTTACCAACACCCGAATCGATCTGCTCACACTTGAAAGAAGAATATTCTTGATTGGAGGAAGTCCTCCTCACTGAGAATGTGGCTGATGCAGTCAACATCACATGGTCAGCCCACCATGCAACGCAGAAAAGGAGCTCTCCATTTGAAGTGAGCCTTTCAGCGATGATGCCTCTGTGGCGAGATCAGGCTCACTCTGTTGCAACGATCAAGCATGCCATGGCGAAGGTCCGTGATACAGTGGCTTTCCTGAACCCAGGGCAGACACCTGTCATTGCTGCTGACCAACCGTTGTATACTCTGGGAAAACAAATACAATGGCAGTGGCCCGAATATGGAGAGGACAAGTTCGTGATCATGTTCGGTGGACTTCATGTAGAAATGGCTGCACTGAGATCAATAGGAACATTACTACGGGACAGTGGCTGGACCAGTGTCATTGTGGAAGCAGAGGTGGCCTCATCTGGTACAGCAGAGTCTTACCTGTCTGCCTCCAGTGTCACCAGGACAAGACAAGCACACCAGATCACTGCATGCAGCTTGTACAAACTGATGAAGAAAGCATACCATGATTACTGCTCTGAAGAGTCTAGCATATCAGATATAACCATTGAGGATTGGTGTAAACAACGGAAAAAAGAGAGTCCGCAGTTCCAGTTCTGGAGTCTGGTGCTGGACATGGAGCTCACCATATTCACCCTGATCCACTCATTTAGAGAAGGAGACTTCAACTTGTACCGTGAAGCACTTTCAGAACTGGTGCCTTACTTCTTTGCGAATAACAATGTCAACTATGCGCGATGGATTCCAATTCACTTCCGAGATATGATGTCACTTGAGCAACAACATCCAAATGTGGCCAGGGAGTTTCACAAAGGGAACTTCGTCATCCACAAGTCAAGAAGAGAATACTCTGCTCTGGCGATCGACCAAGCACACGAGCAGAATAATGCAGTGATCAAAGGTGACGGAGGAGCAATTGGGTTGACAGAAGACCCGTCAGCACTTCGTAGGTGGATGGTCGCCGGACCCGAAGTTAGTCGTCTAGTAGCTGGATACGAGGCCATGTCTGGTGTGAAAGATGCCACCTACAGCAGCAGACAGCACGAGCAGACATTGAGTGCCCAGAAATCTTTCTTTGAAAATGTGAAATCACTCTCTGCCGTGATGCAGGAGATGGGCTATCCATTCCAAGAAGAGTCAGCCGACCTGCTGGTGTTAGACACAAAGAACATTGCAGACCCATCTCGAGCTGAAATGGTAGCAACACATCACCGGCGGGGCAAAGAGCAGTTCCAATCATTCATGGACGGGCTAGAAAATGAAAGTGAAAGTATTTTCTATAATCCACTCAAGAAAAATCTTGTTTCTTTCTTCAAACAAGAGCAGGCTAAGGGAATTTCTAAAGAAAAAGTCCTGAAAGACGACTGTCAGTTATTCTCACGACTGTTCATCTCGTGCCAGAACAGGCAGTGTGACTTGCAAGAATTCTTCAAGCACGAGAATCAGTCACACCCTGCATCTCTCAGTGACACCGGCAAGCTTCATACGTGTCAGAAGTCACAGCTGGTTGAAATTCTTGAAGCGCAAGTGAACATCTCAGACATTGAACCAAAGGGAGATGCAATAATCATTGATGGATCAGCACTTATCAATGCCTTACCTCCACGTAGTTCAAAGACTTTTGATGACTATGCTAAAGAAGAAATCATTCCAAAGGTAGAATCCTATGCTGCCAGGTACGAGCGGGTGGACGTAGTATTTGATGTGTACAAGAAGTCAAGTCTGAAATCCGAGACGAGGTCGAAAAGGGGGCAAGGAATCAGAAGAAGGGTGACCGGAACTAGTAAGACACCAGGTAACTGGCAAAGCTTCCTTCGTGACGCCAGCAACAAAACTGAGCTGTTTCACTTCCTTGCAGAAAAGATGTGCGAAGCAGAAACGACAAGCACAGTCATCGTTACAAAAGGAGAAGATGCCATTAGCAACACAATGAAGTCTCTGGATGCTGTGTCCCCATGTTCTCATGAAGAAGCTGACAGTCGGATATTTGTACACGCCAGAGATGCAAAGACTGGTGGGAGCAAGTCTATTATCATTAAAGCTAATGACACAGACGTGCTAGTCATAGCAATATCTGTACTGCCATCCTTACAGGACATAGGTCTTGAGAAAATGTGGATTGCCTTTGGCCAAGGAGCCAAGATGCGATGGATTCCAGTCCATGAGGTAGTTTCTGCAATAGGGCTTGAGAAAACTAGAGGGATCCCATACTTCCATGCGTTCACTGGCTGTGACGTCGTGTCTGCCTTCCGTGGGAAAGCGAAAAAATCTGCATGGCAGACTTGGAACGTTTTTGATGATGTTTCTGAAACATTCACTTATCTCAGTCAGCATCCATCATCGATTCGTGATCTTGACATGCAGAGGCTAGAGAGATTCGTTGTTCTCATGTACGACAGGTCGAGCGCAGCTACTGGTGTGGACGAAGCAGGACTAGATCTCTTTGCCCGCAAGCAGAGGCCGTACAACTCAATTCCACCAACACAGGCAGCCCTCAGAGAACATGCAAAGCGTGCAGCCTATCAGGCTGGGATCATATGGGGCCAGGCAACCATCTCCAATCCAGACACAAGCAGTCCGGCTGAATGGGGTTGGACACAGAAAGGAGAAACATGGCAGATATGTTGGACAACACTACCCCCTATTGTAGCGAGCTGTCGGCAACTGACGAAGTGTTCCTGTAGTAAAGGTTGCAAAGGAAGATGCAAGTGCTTTCAGTCAGAGCTCCTCTGCACATCCCTCTGCAGCTGCATATGTGAACATATGTGAACAGTAGCAGCTGGAGGACCAGTGACATGGTACCTATTAATAACTTTGAACACTAAGATAATTCAAATCGAACAACTACAAATACTTCTAAGCAAAACGTGAACTTTAGGCGGCAAATTTGGCGGCCATCTTGAAAAATGGCCGCCATCTTGAATTTTTAATTGTCCAATCAACTTCAGCAGGCTTGAAAACATAGGAATTCACACCTAGATCATGCTAATCGGGCAACTACAAATACCTTTTAGCAAAATGTGAACTTCAGGCGGCTAATTTGGCGCCATCTTGGATTTTCAATTGGCCAATCGGGCAGATTTGATTAGTATCACTTGGAGAACAAGTGTGCCAAGTTTGGTGCTTGTATCATCATTTGCACGATTCCTCTAAAAAAAGGATGTTATCTGCCCCACTATATGTATCGGTCATGGTCGTGTGCTCTTGAGCGGCGCACATTTTCAAGACTTGCACTGATTTGTCATTGATAGGTCATGAAAACGTGTCGCCATGATATAACTGAAACACGCTAAAAACGGCTTGAAAGCCCAATAAAAACCCGAACCTGTGTATTCTTTCCTACTCAAGGTTGTCCATGCTGCATCTACCTCCAGACGAATTTATGCTTCGCCTTCAAGAGTTACATCTGTAATACCTAACCAGCATATCTTATCTTGAGCGTTCCATGAAATCGTCCTGTAATTTCCCCGTCGTATACACTCGCTTGCGCATTGAATGAGGCTATCCAGTGTAGAGATTTCAATGTTAACGAAATCCGATCGGAGCTTGTTTCCATTCCAATGGAAATTTCTGAATTCGTACACAATTGATCCAGCTAATACAATGTGTTTGATTTTTGAAAAGATATTGCACATTAATAAAACATGTATTAAACAAATTACACCTATTCTCAACATAATGCTGTTTTCACTTTAATATCAGATTTTATTATATGATACGATAGAAAGTAAGATATTCCCTTTCACAACAATCGTATACAAGACTATGAGAGTTTTGCCAGACACACCGTGCATTATATGAGCCGCGTCTAGCGATTTCTATTGATTTTTACACAGTGTACCACTTATAAGGTACGTTTAGATCTACATGACATATAATCCTCACGATTAGGACCATGTTTAGTCTGTGCAGAGCTACATATAAGGAGCAGTTTACAGCACTTTTCCTCATAATATCTCTCTCAAAGTCCAAACGAACCCTATGATGTGGGTACTCAAAAGAATCGTCTCATTGAGACGAATCCTTTGAGTACCAACAACATAGGGTTATATGGTCGATTGAGGAAGAACATGTAAAACGCCCATTATCTAGAGCTCTGGACTGTGTGTTTACACATGTTTGATCAGAGTCTTGACTGTCCGTAGACGAAGTATGTCTACACTCAGCTCATTTGTGTCCTCTTCCGATATGTCGATGTGGGATTCTTTTTTGTTTTATCTTGGAATGAATTTAACTCAAAACAGCAATAGGCCTCTAGAACGAATGCTTTTTTCATTTGTGATAATAGCTGTTTCGTTTCCAATTAAGTTTATTGTTATATTCATTTAGTTCAATTCATAATAATATCGAAACTTAATAAAACAATAATTAAGTTCTGCAATTGCTTATCAACAGTAGACGATTTTGTCTTAAATCATACGACGTTGGTTTGGTAAAACTCTACACATAGATACTCAGGTAAAACTATGCTTATATATGGGCCACTCCATGGGAAAACCGGTGATAGTGACAGCATTTTCGATTTTGGGATTTTTACATGTTCATATAGTCCAACCTGTCTAGTTGTGCATGATATATATGTGGACTTCGTATGACACATATTGACGCCGTAATGGACGTCAATAATAGACGTGTGTTACTAATTGCTGAAATGACGTCGACGTCATTTTCATGATTTATGTTCGACGCTCAAACATTTATGTCATTTACAGCAAAGTTATCCTTAATTGTATCAAAATGGTTCGAGTACATTTTAAGTCATGCAGCGTATAACTTCACCTGTAAAACAGTACTACATGGAATGGTAGTGCACTTTAAATCACGGCGTTTTGAACAAGATGTATAGGGTCGTGTTGAAATAAAAGTACATGTATGACATGGTGTTGGTATTTCCTGTGCTGCGCGAACAATAATTATACGTATCAACATGATTATTTGAATGCCGTCGGGTGCATCGATTGCTTACAAACTTGGGAACAAATCCGGAAAATATATTCAATCTAGATCTACTATATCGAAGGAATTGAATCGCATATATTTAGATTCGGCTTTTCTTATTGTAATCGTTTAACTTTGACTTATTTCAAATGTATCAAATTTCCTCAAACCTGTGTGGTTTGAGATTATAGCGACTTCATAAAGATCTGAGATCAGTGTCCGAGATCATGTCGGTGCACTACCAATTATCAATTGACAATAGTCAAACCAACTCTTTAGTACTCTTCGTTGTTTGAATAGTACTACGAAAGCTCCGGTCTGTCTCTGTTGTATAACTATAGTGTTGAATGACATTTAACAAATAACAACAACAAACTTGCATCACAATCAGAGTAGGCCTAGTTATATAAGTAAATTTAATTTAACAAATGATGATAATTGTTACCATTTTCTCTTATTTAAATTCAGATACGCAACATTCTGCTTTAATTTGTTATAATCAAACAACACTTGGTTCATTAGTGGAGGAAGACATGGCATTTGGGATAAATAGATAACAACATGTTCAGGTGTGGTTTTGTCAAATAAAACATTCAGATCTGCATTATTCTGCATTCATGACAGCTGGTATAAATCGATAACAACATGTTCAGGTGTGTTTTTGTCAATTAAAATATTCATATCTGCAATATTCTGCATTCGTGACAGCTGGGACAACACAAGTCGATGTGTCATGCAATACCAAACCAACCAATAGAGATTTTCAATCAATACCGATTTCATTTATATTTCATACTTAAGTTGGCTTTTAAAATGTCTTTCAAACTTACTCTCAGGAAGAATGTAAAACTGCTTGGACAAGGGCGGCCTTGACCAGACTGAACAAATGCATAAGCTTATCAGGATTTCATTTGTCACAAATTCATGAAGATGATATTACCATATATATATAATATAGCATAACTCGACATCATGTCCTATGTCATGTACCATGTAACATCTTGATTTGGATGCAGAATAAATAACAACCACCAGGCAGATCTTTCATCATGTTGGCATCATGTAAAAGTGTACACCACCGCTGCAAGGCGGCTTTACATTGTATTGAAAATAAATAAATACCCTTTACATTTACAGACAGTCAGTTGCCTAGAATGAATAATGGGTTGAATATTGCTAGAAAAACCTCATAGTAAAAACTACATGTTATCACCGTATAAACAGAAGTATCGTTGAAGTGCAATTATCAAACCTGAATCACAGGATACAGCATAAACCAAACAATTGGTCAAGATCCTAGCTTTCATCAAACTGCGTTTTCTCCATGGTTTAAACAATATTTAGAATCATTGTTGCTTTATGAATTCATTAGATTACAACATAAACAGTTATTCCAGGATTCTTCTTGCCATCTTATACAAACCATTTTGATATAAGATCCATTTCTCCATGATCTCAATCTGAGAAAAGACTGCATGGTCTATGCAATCGTGTAATTGGATTCCAACGTAAACTTCTCGAAAGCATTGACAACTATATCTCCAATGGTTGAAGTTAAGATCATACTGAGATACGCGGATTGATCAAGATCTACACTGGTTCAATATGCCACGAACGTTTGTTTTTTATCTGGTCAAATAATTGAAAAACGAAACTGAAAATGTGATAAATTGGCTTGTAATGTATTGTACCGTATGTATTTTTCATTTATACATAATCCATGTACATGTATGTAAGTCTATGAAAATTGAAACCCGATTGTTTATGGCTTTCACGAATGAAACCCGCCTCTTAAACAGATTATACATATTATATATCTTCTATTATAAATGCAGATTGATGTAGTACATGTAGAATGGAACAAACATATTTCCTGGTCAGCCTCCTGCAAGTGCAACACCGGTTGAGAAATTATTTCATGATCAATATTTTTTACAAATCACGTATTAAAGCATTAACACAATATTGTACTAATAGCCCCGTTTATCTGGAGTCGGTATGTTGTGTACATAATAGATTGAGCTGTTTTCTACTGTCTATGATGTTTTCGACAAGTGTATATTAAGATCTACCCGCACATACATCACACATGAGCCAGGTGTATACTGTTTGTCAGAAGTATAACAAAGGGTTCTACATATACACCTAGATGCGGATTAAATTGTATGGATTTGCACGCTGATCTGTTTCTTTAACGCTCGCATATGCATGAAGGTTTGTTTTCGTTAAGCAACGCTCAGTTATACATCTATTATTGAATAATAATGACACAAAACAATATGTTTTGTATCTGCAATTTCATCCGATTCACACGGTTTTATTTCATAGACTTTTGTTTTTCTATGACTTTAAGTTCAACGCCTTATTGAGGGCTATATATTATA
The DNA here is from genome assembly GCA_031761405.1 of Serripes groenlandicus. Lineage (NCBI taxonomy): Eukaryota > Metazoa > Mollusca > Bivalvia > Cardiida > Cardiidae > Serripes > Serripes groenlandicus. Next base: position 24,439,976 of record JASEVX010000006.1, read on the forward strand.
TTTACTTTTCGCAGATGCAGATAAACTTTTTTCATACAGTCATGTATAACATCATAGCAGCGTTAAAATATATTCAGTATGTATTTAAATTGATAGTTGATGGCAATGAACAAAGGTGCCTGTCGCGGAACCCCCCCCCCCCCCCCCCCCAACCCACACACTACAACCCCCCAAAAATAAAAAAATATCATCTAAAACCTGTAAAACACTATTCAATATGCATATTACAATCAAATTAATAGTTTCAAACAAAAATATATAATTCTATGGTTAATTTGTATAAAGGTGTTTATCTCTGAGGCATTCTCAATGAGAAAAAACTAATGTCATTGCTTCTAACGTCAATTTTTCATACACTCACAAGTCAATTTCCAAACTTTTGGTGGCAGGTTACGTGGAACGAATGTCTCTGCCTCGAACATCATTCGTTTTCCACGAGTTTTTTTTTTAAATGCAATATGACGACTCAAAGTTGACATTTCTGTAGGTCGGAAGATTCCTGGCCGGAAACTGCGCTATCTATACACAGGCATACACATGCATAAACTACGTAATATTCGCCGTTCAGCACCAAAGTTGCACTAGATTCATAATAAATACATTAAATTAATACACTTACATTTAAAAATGATAGCCTTTGAGACAACAGTTCAGAGAAACAACGATTTTACTCGCCACCGTGTAAATAAAAACTTCTATGCAGCCATATTGCGAAGGGACTGCGCACGCATCATATTTGTAAACGCGTCTCCGATTGGTCACTTCTGGGGGCTCGCCTCTTGTGCCCGGCTTCTAATAGTGAAGTACCGGAAAGTCAGAAACCAAAACAGCGGCATATGTCAAATTTTGTGTAATCTTCATTCGCATGTTTTCGTACTCAGTTCTTTAAGGAATAAAATGGCATTAAATAGTGAGCAATTAGCGGCAGTTGATTGTATTTCAAGTGGACACAATCTTTTATTATTGGGCGCCGCAGGAACGGGTAAAACATTTCTAATAAAACACATTTGTAAAACATTAAAGTCTCAAAACAAAGTGGTCGCAGTTACGGCCACCACTGGAATCGCATGCTGTCTGTATGAATCAGCGCAAACAATACACAGGTGGTCGGGCATTGGGGACGGAAGGTTTTATTGTAAAGAAATAAGACATGTTATCGAGAACAATGTAAAATTTGCAGACGTGAGAAAAAAAATTAAAAACACAAATGTTCTTATTATAGATGAGTGTTCGATGTTGAGTAAGAACTTTTTTGAATGCCTTAATGAAGTTTGTAAACTGAAGGACGAGAATCAACATTTTGGTGGCATCCAGCTACTGCTGTCTGGTGATTTTAGACAGTTGCCACCAGTACCAAATCCATTATACGGTGAGCAGGGGGAATTTTGCTTTGAAAGCAACTTGTTTTCGAAAGTGCTGCCCCATAGAATAACCCTCACAACAGTATTAAGGCAATCAGACACTGAACTTATACATGCTATACATGAAGTTTCAATCGGAAATGTATCAGCGGAAACTGCATTGTTTATTGAAAGTTTACAGAGACCTTTAGAAAAAGATGACAATTGCATTAAACTGTTTTCAAGAAATGAGCAAGTTGATGATTACAATAGGCAGTGTATAGTGGATTTTCCTGGTGAGTTATATGAGTACAAATCAACTGATGAGGGGGATCGCAAGTTCTTAAACAAAATACTTGCACCGCAAACTATTTGGCTTAAGAAAGAGGCACCTGTCATGTTGCTACGTAATCTTTCGGACAAGTTAGTGAATGGTCTACGAGGAACAGTCGTTGATATCACTGAAAGTGGTCCAGTTGTGGAATTCCCATCATTGAATATGAAATTGCCAATGGAGAAAATCAGATTTTCAGGTAAACAACTCAATTTTCCTATTTGTTGTTGAACTACTTAATTTATAAGTGTTTTAAGGCTAAAAATGTTTTTTGTTTGTTTGGAGTTTAACGCCGCTTTCAACAGCTTTGGTCATATAACGGCGGTCAGTGCACCTACCCATGTTTTCATGGCTTTCCCACACCAGTACTTACACAACATTCTTTCGAAGCCACTGACTACTTTCTCACATAGATCAGAGGTGAGAGGCAATGGAAAAATCGCCCGAAAGAATGTCGCCGCAACCGGGTATCGAACCCGTGACCTCCAGATCACGAGTCAGATACGCTACCAATTGAGCTACCCGGCCGGGTCGCTAAAAATGGTATTGAAATGGATATCTAAAAGTATTTAATTGCAAAATTAGTTAAATTCTGTGAAGTGCTGCAATTTGTTTCACAATATATTGACTGAATTAAAACTAATTATGCTTTTATCATTTCAGTTTTCAGTCCTCCCATGAATACTGATGTTGCTGTTAGAGTTCAGTATCCAATCAAGCTCAGTTTTGCCATTAGTATACACAAATCACAGGGCCTAACACTTGACTGGTAATTTCTTTTGACTATTAATGGTTCTATTAAATTTCAATTTCAATGTGTGTTAGTTTAAACTTATTTATTTTAAATCGATTGCGAAACAAGCTTTAAGCTTATATTAATCACGCTCGATGTCTGCTTCCTGGATACTTAACCAGTACTCGCGCCGATTGTGTGAAAAAATCCCAAAGTCAGGACCTGCTCATCACGGGACTCGAACCAGGGACCTTTGATGTGAGAGGCCGACGCTCTACCTCTGCACCACTGTCTTCCACATTGTCTTCTTCAATGTGTGTTCAACCTACACACAGTGAAAAAAAATCAAAAATCGGTAGATTTTAACACTTTCCCTCATACAACAATTCTGCAGCAGACGGCTTTTAACATATTTTGTCAAAAACTGGAAAATCTCAATAATTAAATGGATAACCTATGACTAACAGTTAAAAACATAGTGTCAAATGGAGAAATTGGACGTTTTGTGCAATTTCTTCTTTTGTCACTATGTTTTCAAAAAGCCGTCTGCTGCAGAGGCGTCAGAAAGCGTCTATATGAGGGAAAGGGTTAAGTAATTTCTTGGTTTCCTTTAGTATGTTTTCCAGCTGCTACTTTAATATGTAAACAGATATAATATCAACAAAACTACATTTTATTAGAAATGCATGGTTATCTTTCAAACCAGATTAAAGAGCATTCCAAAAAAAGGATTTAAATAGCATAAATATTGAAGTCTGAATTTAAAAGGCAGTGTGTGCAATTTCTTCTTTTGTCACTATGTTTTCAAAAAGCCGTCTGCTGCAGAGGCGTCAGAAAGCGTCTATATGAGGGAAAGGGTTAACCCTTTCCCTCATATAGACGCTTTCTGACGCCTCTGCAGCAGACGGCGTTTTGAAAACATAGTGACAAAAGAAGAAATTGCACAAAACGTGCAATTTCTCCTTTTGCCACGATGTTTTCCACTGTTTGTCATAGGTTATCCATTCAATTATGGAGATTTTCTATGTTTTGACAAAATACGTTCAAAGTCGTCTGCTGCAGAATTGTCGTATGAGGGAAAGGGTTAAGAAAATTATTGTGGCATTGTTTTGTTTCAATATTGCAAATTGTAGTTTAAATCTTTTAATTTATCACAGTCTGGAAGTTGATTGTCGTCACATATTTAAGCCAGGACAACTTGGCGTTGCACTTGGAAGAGCTCGAGAAACCAGGGGCTTAAGAGTTATCCACTTCAACCCACAACTAAGTGTAATTCAACAACCAGAAGTTGTAAGACAGTTCCTGAGTGAGTCCTCTATGGAACCAGTTAAAGACATAAGTTGTTGCAGATCAAATATAAATAGGTAAAAATGAAGTTTATAAATTACCTGTAAGTTCATCTGCTTTTCATCTGATTTTATATATTTCACAACAACGAATGTTAAGTGCAACAGGATTAAGATTTTCTTACTCAAGAACAGACTCAATCAAACCAAGCCTGCAATTTTCAATGTTTGCTTTTTTCTGGGTGCTTCCGAAGGATGTCCTTTTCAGATTTTCAAATCTGAGACAAATGTTGAATAGTTAAGGAACAAATTCTGACATGTGGAATTTTCACTGTTTTTCATGTTATGTACACTTTACATTCTAATTACTTTTATTTTACTGTATGCACTGTTATCTTCTGATTTTCTTTTTGTTGTTTTGTATTGTTTCAAAGAAAAGTTATATGGAAGAGCAGCAGCACGATTTTTACCTGCATTTGCTTTCTGGGACACTACTTTTTGTCCAAGAACAATACTGTTTAAGGCCCTTCGATACTGCAGTGCATTTGGATTTGCGTTTGCCCCGTGGTATGTCGATCTTTGCTGATTAAATGTATTTTCGACAACATCTGAATTTGTTAGACCAGGAGTTATGTAAACTGTAGATTTGTTTTTTAGAAACATTTTACACAGTTGAATAAAACCTACTATGCATGACTGAATGTCTCCATGGCATTGAAGTGACATTATTCGTTTGCCCCTGTCCTTTGTTTTAACTGAAGCCTTATTTAGAGCACTAGTTTTCCAGTTTTTAAACCACTGGGCTACAAGGGAAAGTTCCTCCAATCTTGGGTCATCAGAATTGTTTACAGGACGCATATCCTTAAATATGTTTATCATTTTTGAGGTCATGTTAAGAAGTTCAATAACACCATTCAAAACACATCCCTTTTCTCCAAGATATTTCTGATATTGCATCATTAAATTCAGCATTTCTGAATCAAGTACATCTTCTGCTAGATGGTTCCTCATTTTTTGTTGGTTTGATGGATACAGGTGCTCATTGGTTAACGTTCTATGAAGTTGCAGAGCGTTAGTTGTGTCCCATTTATAACAGTCTATGAACATTTGCCATTGTATTGTATGTGAAGTTTCTAAAGTAAGGAGTCTAGTTGAAGATTTAGATGTTCCACTTTTAATGATATTATTTCGTATTTTTTTTATAACATGTTTAGAGTCCATCATAAAAATCATGTTGGCAAAGTTACAAGGGCACTGAGTAGTGTATGTAGTACTGGTGCCAATATTAATATGCATGAATGTCCTGTTGCACTGTGCACCATCCATACAGGTGTAAACTGTTTTGAAACCAAACATTCTCAGGCGGTCCACAGCTTCCCAGAACAAAGGGTAAAGCCCATATGCTTGGATACCATCTGAGATGAAATGAGCAATAGGAAACCTAAATCCTGTGACTCCAAGAAAGACCAGCTGCAATGCATGTGTACCCAGCACTTTCTCATTTTTTCCTTTCCTCATAATGTTACTTAAGTTTCCCTCCTCCCCAACATCCATGAAACCAGTTAATTCAACTATGTCCCCATTCTTACATATTTGGATGTCTGACTGAATGGACATTTCATCTATTATTAGCCCCCCTGTGTATCCTTCAATCGGAATGTCTTTTCTCTTACCTTCTTCATACATCCATGAGAACACACTGTCATCAAAACCTACTTCGTGCTTCACACGACTCTTATACTGAATCAGTGTTGATCGGGATGGGAGGACAAGATACTGGGATGCTCGAAATGCTTCGTATGAGTGGGGACTCCTACAGAACCACTGTAAACAAACTGAGATCATTCCTTGAGTCCATCTTCTACCCCGGGGATCTCTGCTAGCATTTTGAGCCTGGCTTAGTATAAGTTCCACCATCTCGTCGGTTGCTCCAGGAATCATTTTCTTAACATCATCCTTTGAAATGGCTGATCCTGATACTTTATTATGAATAGTATTATTTATGTTATATTTAGCATAAGACTTACTGGAAATTGGGGTATTGTTTTCTTTCTCGGAAGCATCTTTTGGTGGAGTATAATTAAAAGTCATTTTTTGGCATTTTACACATGTGCTGGCCATTGAATTCATGGAAACTACTCTGTTGCATACTAATGATCTTAATCGTTTACCTTGTATGTCTTCAGATTGCCATGTATCTAGAATGTGAAATCTTGTCATAATCACATTTTTTGAAAGTTCTACACCTACACACAAGGCTATTTTACGTGCAGCATTTACAACAAGGTGAATGCCATTTTGGTCTCCAGAAAATGTATTGGAGATATATAATTTTTGTAGGTCAATAGATACCCCGCTTACTTCTAAAGCCCACTCTCCATTGTCAAAAAATGTTACTTTCACTATTCTGTTCCCATTACTAGTGCAGTGGCTGTCTATGGTACACTTAATAATTTTCTCATGCTCATCAGTCACTGTAACATCATTAGCAAGGAATCCCTTTATTTCCTTAATAGTGATAGATTTCACAGGCATAAAACTTTCTATGGGTAGAAGAGTGATTCCATGGTAGGTTGTAACTTTGGAATTAGTGTTCCCAGTTTTTCTTTCCTTTCTAGCATTTGGGAATACCTTTAAAATATGACCAAGAAACACCATTTTTGGTACCTTTAAGTCAACACCACTTTCTACCATTTCAAATTCAAAGGATGTGTACAACTTGTTCACTTCCACAAAGCCATTAGGCTCTTCCTTTACTCTTGAGAGCAACCTGAAAATAATCATAGTTTTTAATTTTTGCTAAATGCATGAAGGTTTCTTCAATATAGAGTTCATAAATTATGTTTAACCCTTTCCCTCATATAGACGCTTTCTGACGCCTCTACAGCAGACAGCTTTTTGAAAACATAGTGACAAAAGAAGAAATTGCACAAAACGTGCAATATCTCCTTTTGCCACAATGTTTTCCACTTTTTGTCATATATAGGTTATCCATTTAATTAAAGAGATTTTCTATGTTATGACAAAATATGTTCAAAGTGAAGGTTTCTTCAATATAGAGTTCATAAATTATGTTTAACCCTTTCCCTCATATAGACGCTTTCTGACGCCTCTACAGCAGACAGCTTTTTGAAAACATAGTGACAAAAGAAGAAATTGCACAAAACGTGCAATATCTCCTTTTGCCACAATGTTTTCCACTTTTTGTCATATATAGGTTATCCATTTAATTAAAGAGATTTTCTATGTTATGACAAAATATGTTCAAAGTGAAGGTTTCTTCAATATAGAGTTCATAAATTATGTTTAACCCTTTCCCTCATATAGACGCTTTCTGACGCCTCTACAGCAGACAGCTTTTTGAAATCATAGTGACAAAAGAAGAAATTGCACAAAACGTGCAATTTCTCCTTTTGCCACAATGTTTTCCACTTTTTGTCATAGATTATCCTTTTAATTATAGAGATTTTCTATGTTTTGACAAAATATGTTCAAAGTGAAGGTTTCTTCAATATAAGGTTCATAAATAATGTTTAACCCTTTCCCTCATATAGACGCTTTCTGACGCCTCTACAGTAGACAGCTTTTGAAAACATAGTGACAAAAGAAGAAATTGCACAAAACGTACAATTTCTCCTTTTGCCACAATGTTTTCTGCTTTTTGTCATAGGTTATCCATTTAATTATAGAGATTTTCTATGTTTTGACAAAAATATGTTCATAGTCATCTGCTGCAGAATTGTCGTATGAGGGAAAGGGTTAAATCATCCTAAATTACTGAGATTCTGAAATAATCAACAAAATTATTATATCAGACAATACTAATAAACATTTAATTTTTATTTTGTATTTTAAAGAATGAAAAGTTTAAGATGTAACAGTTAATCATAAGTTATTTCTTATAATCACTCAAAAATAAAATGGAATATTGTGTGCAGCAGAGTATTTATTTGAGTATTTGATTTACATAAAGTTTCTTCCAATTAAAAGTATTGATAAAGACTTCAAATCACCTTTTCTATACAACATGCATTATCTATATTATATAAAGTATCTAAACAGCTGCTATTCAGTAGGCAGAAGCCAGTCAATTTGTATTTTATTAATAGGACATGCAGATACAAACAATAAACTATTATTTTTTTTTACAGTTTTTGATTATGTAATCTCTCATCATTTACCAAATTCAAGTTGTTGAAATAGACAAACAGTGCTTTTTATTTGACAATAAGCTTATTTAAGTGTAATAACCTTTCAACCAGACTATAGAATGAATTCCAAATTGACCTATTTATGAGAAATATATTGAAGTAGTTTAAAGCCGGGTGCTTTATTTACATTCTAAAATTGTTTGACTTTCTTAAAAGAATATCTTGTGTCTGATTGAATCAGAGACTTGTCACATGTATGCTAGTCTAAGACTCTACCATATCACCATAAAAGCAAGCTCTATAGTGATACTGTACAAGCTAAGTAATAAATAGCTCAGCCTTTAACACACCATCTTCAGAACAGATCCATTTACTTAACCAGTAGCCTGCTGGAACCAAGTGATTCTGCCTTTGCAGTGCAGATCAAGATCAGTCTGCACATATGTGCAGTCTGATCATGGCCTGCACTGTTTGCTATTCAGTCAGTAAATTTTCATTGAACACCCCTTTGAATGATAAGAGGTACTGCCCAAATTATTGGCCAGATTTTCATCAAACCTTGTTATTAATAAAATATAAAATTATACCTAAAATTAAACTAGCACCTTAAAAGTAGCATTTTTCATCATTTTGCTTTTATGAAATTCATTGCCGCCTCATGACACAGTTTTATTACATGCAATTCTTTGGTCAATTTCAGACAGTTGACAGACACAGATCTCGGACTATTTACTGTAGAGGATTTACTGGCCTTAGATTCTATGCAGGCTGACACAGAGTTATATGATCAGCAACCAACAATAGAAGAATTTGACAGTGAATTTGATGAAATTATTTCATTAATAACAGAATTACAGAATGAGTCAGTCAATCTTCCTACTGATTTAAATATGGAAACAATTCTGAATAATATTGAAAGTAAAACTGTGAAAACACCAATGCAGTACAATAGTAACAAGATACTGAAAGAGATAGACCAACATAAATGTATCCAGTTCTGCAAGAATGAATATTGTAAATTGTCATCTTTCATTGAAGATTTAAAGATTAACCCGACAGAACCTGTGTCCGCAAAAAATCTCTCTGAATTTTACAGCAAAGTACATACTTACCAAATCAGTGCTGAATTCAGAATGAACTGTTTAATGCTTTTTGAAAACACAAGCTTTGGTGAAGATCATCTACATATCTGTTTCAATATTTCAAATGAAATAAGAAAGTATTTGTTGAAGAAGAAGGCTGAACTATTTACTGTTAGTCAGAGAACTATATCAAGGAGAGCAGTGTCAAATGCATCACATGCACGTGTACGCTATGTAGGTGGTTACTGTATTGCCAAAATAAGACATAAATATATACAGAAGAAAAGAAGCCATATGTATAAGACAGATGCATCTGGTCAAGCATTGTTTGAAGAATCTGTGCTAGCTGTTAGTATTCTAGATGGGTTAAAGCTAGAGGAACATCAAGCTATATCCATCACCAATGAGCCAGAATCTTTACTAGATGTTAGTAGAAGACAAAAAGGTAATAGATCACTTACCAACATTTCTGATGAACTCTTCCACTTTTTCAAAAAGCTAACAGAAATATGTTTGTCTCTATTTATTGATGAAAATTTGAATAAGTATGGTGGTAATTTGTTTGAACATATCAGAACTGAAATAATGGAAAAAAGTGATTTATATAATCAGTTTTGTGAGGTTGCAGACATCAGTATAAATAGAAATGAAGAGTTTGATTCAGAGACAGTTAATAAAGAGCTCAGAAACAAACAAATAAGCAATGTGTATAAGAAAATCATCAAATTGTTCTTAATGGTAATGGTGAATCAATTCAGGAAGGATATCTTGGAAAGTTTCAATATCCAAAAAAAGATGGCTCACAGGAAGCAAATCAGAGTGTCACAGACAAATAAAACAAAATCTGACAAAGGTAAGGAGAGTAAAAAACAAAGTTCTTTAATTGAAAATGTCAGTGTTGATCTTGAACAAGCTGGGCATGTTTATAAAAGTAAAGGAAAGGGACGTAAACGAAAGACTGTAAGTGTTGAAAGAGAAGGAGAAGAAGTTTCTGAAGAAAAGGTGACACGAGGAAAAAAGTTAAGGCGAAAGATTGTTAGGATGGACAGTAGTTCAGATGAAGAATTTACAGAAATTGCACAGACGACTGCAGCTCACACAAAACATAGAAAGAACAAAGATATTTCAAAATCTCTCGAGGCAGAATTTATTACAGATGATATTGCACAGCCAAGTACATCAGGTATAAATGTAAGACCTGAAGTGACAGAGCTAAAACTCATCGAAGAAACAGGTGAAGTAGGTAGTGACGATATTGATGAAAGTGAAGAAAGGTGTAAAGTTTGTGATACAGTCAATAAAGAGTTTAAAGGTGAAATCCTATGGATACAATGTGATGGCTGCAATGGTTGGTTTCATCGAGCATGTGCTGGACTTCAGCACCATATGAAGTGGAAAAAGGCAACTCGAAAGGGAGCAAAGTTTTATTGTTTTGACTGCGAATAATCAATTATTTAAAACAATACTTGAAAACTTTAGAGCTAGCCATTTCAATATGAATTAGGTTAGCGTTGGGGATTTCGAAACCGGGTGTCCCGGGTTCGATCCCCAGTCGCGGCACTACGGTCATGGTGGAGTGCTCTTGGGCAAGGCACATTTTCTAGCCTAGTACTGGTTTGTTTACCCAGGGATCATGAATAAGTGAACTGTCGCCGTGATATAACTGAAATAATGTTGAAAGGGGCGTAAAACCCCAATAAATAAATAAATACATTCAATATGAATTAATATTTGTACATTGTTTCTATCAAGATCACTTTAATTGACCATTACTTACCAGGTTACGATCGACATTCTTGTGATAAACAGTATCTAGACCGATAAATAGCACGAAACTACTGTAAAAACACTTTATTTGTGTGAAAATATTACGGAAAACACGCAACATTTAAAATTCCGCCAAACAATCAGCTGTTTACTGGTTTCCTCTTATTTGAAAGTTACCGAATTCTTATTATGGGAAGCCGGGCACAAGAGGCGAGCCCCCAGAAGTGACCATTCGGAGGACGCGTTTACAAATATGATGCGTGCGCAGTCCCTTCGCAATATGGCTGCATAGAAGTTTTTATTTACACGGTGGCGAGTAAAATCGTTGTTTCTCTGAACTGTTGTGCTGCAGAGAGGGGGGCTATCATTTTTAAATGTATAGTTATGTATTAATTTAATGTATTTATTATGAATCTAGTGCAACTTTGGTGCTGAACGGCGAATATTACGTAGTTTATGCCTGTGTATGCCTGTGTATAGATAGCGCAGTTTCCGGCCAGGAATCTTCCGAACCTACAGAAATGTCAACTTTGAGTCGTCATATTGCATTTAAAAAAAAAACTCGTGGAAAACGAATGATGTTCGAGGCAGAGACATTCGTTCCACGTAACCTGCCACCAAAAGTTTGGGAAATTGACTTGTGAGTGTTTGAAAAATTGACGTTAGAAGCAATGACATTAGTTTTTCTCATTGAGAATGCCTCAGAGATAAACACCTTTATATAAATTAACCATAGAATTATATATTTTTGTTTGAAACTATTAATTTGATTGTAATATGCATATTGAATAGTGTTTTACAGGTTTTAGATGATATTTTTTTATTTGGGGGGGGTTGTAGTGTGTGGTTGGGGGGGGGGGGGGGGGGGGGGGGTTTCCGCGACAGGCACCTTTGGCAATGAATAGGTATTATATACACACAAATTTCACATGATCAAACCAAAAGAAAATGCGTATGTGTCAATGGTAAAAACCATTTCAAGACAACCTCAGAAACTTATTTTTAATTCTTAAACATAAATGGATCATTGATCTTACACGCTCGTGTTTGTTGGATGTTTTGAATTAATAATAAAGTCTTCTAATAAATTGGGCAGTAACAGTATTATTATATATCGCTCTTCATGATGTTTATAAACCAAATCAAACTCTGTGTAAACATGTCATTTTACTTCAGCGTCACTCACACACAAATGACGTCAAACTTTGAGTGATGATTACGTCATTTCTTATGCTATGTCACTATCACCGGGTTTCTCATGGAGCGGCCCATATATAAAGATGAAATGCGTACCATCATTTCGCATTTTTCTGCTTAATTGGGATATTTTCTTTTATATTGCACTATATTTTATGATGCATACATTCTTTTGAAATAGATAAAAAGATCCGCCCTGCCGGTTGTTTCCTAAAATCAGTTGAGTTTAATAAGTTCAATCACTGTCGCCAACCGGAAGAACCATAGTATAATAGATACTCAGGTAAAACTATGCCTCAATATATAAAAATAAAATGCGTACCATCAATTCGCATTGTCCTGCTTTATTTGGATATTTTCTTTTGTATTGCACTATATTTTATGATGCATACATTCCTTTGAAATATATAAAATGAGCCGTGGGTATCTCTTAAACACAGTTGAGTTCTATTTATGACATTTAGATCTTTGTCTAGGGACATTGTTTTTGAAACTAGGTCAGTTCACAATTACCACCTTTGTCTTTGTCAAACATACCGAGACTGTTCTGTGTTGTCTGTGTTACTCGTCCGTTTTCATTTTACCAAGAACATATCGGTGATGTAGTAGTGTATACTATTGATGACGCCTTACGGAATGTCATACTTCTGATTTATTGGGTGTACCTGATGCGAGTTGTATGTATGTTGAAGCGTTTTCCATCAGATTGTATAAACCAACGACGCATGATTTATGACAGACTAAAGATGTTTTAAAAGCATTTGTAAAACTCCGTGTTAGCTAATGTTAAAAGTAGTTTCGAAATAAAAGAATGTAACAATGTAATGAATAATGAATGAAAGACGATACAATACACCATGGTAACGTGCACTCTTCATCTACACGAAGGGTATGCAATTCCATTTCCGCTTTTGCTTTTCACTTTAGACAAATTTAATCGCATCATGAATACACGAACAGTCAACCTTAATTCAACTTACAAGTACGGTAAGTCAATGTGATGATTGAGAGAAACCTCTCCAAATCTACATAGAGCGGGTACATCTGTTCCAGATAGGTTTGGTTGTTAAGAGGTTAATTCATTCACGAATATGTCGATATGTCTGTAGCGGGCAACGTTGGAAATTGTTGTAGGTAAAGGCGTAATTGCTTGTTAAGAGCAAGTTCGCGTTTTCCCACAATGACTTTAACGTTTAAACTACCTCTACACTGTTCGGAGTAACCATTAACATGTATCATTCGACATTGAAGTTCGAGAGAGGGGTTAGGCACATAGAGGCGAAGTTTTGAATGGCTACAGATGAGAATGTGCGGATGTCATTCACTAACTATATGTAAACATATGTGCCGTTTCACGACAAAAACCAACATTATAGAATCTGAGCAGCCAACACAGGCTAATTCGGGCAAACACATAGGCTGATCCGAGTCGATACTTTAAGCAGAGACAACAATGTTGGTTTTCCCGTAATTCCGCTCATATGCTGTTTAGGTATTAAATCCACAAGAGGCGAACAAAGTGTCTATCCGGGTTAGCCTGTCGATACTTTATGATGTCTCATGATGTTTTAGATTTGACCACTAGCCATTCTTACCATTTTGGAAAAACTTATTTGGGATTTTGAGAGCGCTTATACAACCTTAATATTTGATCAATACACAGTGGATTTGCACTAACTCAAATATGTGATAAATCGATGTATAATTTTCCCACTCCATCCTCTTCCGATATGTCGAAATTGTTGTGTCTGTCATACGGATTTAACCATCTACAACTGACTACACACACAGTTACGGTTCTGATACATTAGCCATTTAATGTTCACCCAATATCCAGAACAACAACAACAACAACTAGGTAATAATAAAAAAGTGTTAATTCAAAAATCCTGTCAAATGGTATAAACTTATTCACTAGAGAAATGTGTTTCTGTCAGAATCCTCACTAGTACGGATGCGTTTCCTTTCAACCGCTCTTTGTTGCTCTTGAGACAGTGCTTCCTATGTTCACAATGACTTACTTGTAAGAGAAATTAAGGTCGACTGTTCGTGTATTTATGACGCGAATAAGTTGACAGAAAGAACAGAGGTTCCTGAAAGTGAAATGCAAAAGCGAAAATTGCAATGCATACACTTCGTTTAGATAAATAGTGCATGTAAATACTAGTAACGATGGTACACAGTCTATTGTTGTATTCCTTAATAACGATTAATTTCATTCTGTAATAAATTTAAAGACGTTGTTTTTGTTTATAACACTCCAAATTGGTAATTAGGTTACTGGCAAAGTCGTATGTTTTCTGTGGTATTGTACTGTTGCAATACTTTCCTTTGAAAGAAATGATATGAGCTGTCGAGTGGGTATCTCCTCATATCCATTGAATTTGATATTTACGTCTAAAGGAAGGTAATATATTTTACTTATTTTTGTTACACTGTTGGATAAGAACGAAGTCATTGGTCTTTGTCAACTGACAATCTGGTGAAAAAGCCGTCTGTAAAGCCAGTGAAGCAGAACATGTACACACTTTGACAAACATGATGGATTCACACAAAATTAAACAGAGGCCTGAAGGACGAGTACAGTTTAGTCTGAACTTCCCCTGTGTTTGTCCTCGTTGTTCTTGTCCGATCTAAACATTAACTGTTTACAATCACAAATCGTTCGATTGTTATCTCACATGCAAACGGTTTAACATTGCATTGAAATGAAGTCGTCGGCGTGGACGAACGTCATAGTATAAATACAAGTTTCTATAGTCTAATCTTGGTCTACACTAGATTGAATACATATAATTATAAATTAAACATGTTGCTTAATGAAGTTGCAGAGACCAATTCCTTGCACTGACCCCCCCCCCCCCCCCCCCCCCCCCCCGCCCCCGACGGTACTAATTTCATTTTTAATGTCATTATTTTATTTTAGTCAGATTGTGAAAACGGCGCTTGATGTAGGAGAGAATCAAAACGTTTTAAAAGCAATTGACACAATTGTTTAAAGTAGTTTCGAAATAAAGGAATGTAACAATAGACAGAATGGGCAACATAAAAGCTATTGTCACAATGGGAGACATCGGTCAGTTATCTCCCTTTAATACTCTCTACATCTAGCCAGGTCCTATCATTTGGTTTCCTCTGTTTTTATCATTGGTTTCTTTGCACTGGATGGTGCACTTATAAATTGCATTTTCTTGGCCAACTGTTATTAGATTGATTAGTAATTCCACATTTGTTTTCTTTAAACACTGCTATGTAAATTTTCTCTTTTGAATCATCACTTTTATTAACACATTTATGATTAATGTGTACAGAGTAATTGCAATATCTCATTGCGAAATAGAGATAAAGACAAAGGATTCCAACTAAAAGGACCTACCAACCATTTGGTCTTTATCTGACAAGAGAGATAATATAATCATCACTAATGTCCCTAATTGAACACCGATTTTATATCAGGTAACTTTATTTTTGTCATTTTATACCCATTACAATGCACCATTGTAACTTATATTTACATGAATTTGTTATCCAAATGTAGCTTAGACGTTTCACTTTCAGTAACCTTTGTACTATCTGATAACTTATTCGTGTCATTATAACTTGAACAATAGACCTTAATTAAAATTACAAGTACTGTCAGTCAATGTGATCATAGCAAACAGCGTTGAAAAATATTGTAGGAAAAGGATGAATTGCTATTCAAATGCTTTCTACTGCACTCCAAAACTATTCAGAGTTTTCATTTATCATTCGGCAGATGCGGGAGAACTTGAGTTGTTATACAAAGAGAGCTTCGGTCCACAGAGGGACCGTTCTGCGAGGTTACACTTTGGAACATTCTGTATGGTGGAGAAGGGCCGCGGCCCATTGTCCAATACTCTACCAGGTCTGATTTTGAATTTTCTTTAAGTCATGATAATGTATTATTTCATTGAATATATATTTTTTTTTTCAATAATATATTTTATTGTCACCAAATATTTACATAGCTATTTCATGTATGATTTACAAACAGGTACATATCATACAGTAAATGCATTATTTTCGTTTGTTACGTTTTATACATTTTTTCTTTTTTTTACTTTTCTTCAAAAAAACAAATCATTATAAATTATCTGTGTTTGTGTTTTACAAACACTCAATAATTTGTTATTTGTGCATTTCCTTTTTAAATACGATTCTTTAAAAAATAAACAAGAAGAAAAAATAGAGAGAAACAAGATAATTAAAGGACAGGAAACAAAACATCAAAATAACTAACATAATTTTTTTTTTTTTTAAGGAATAAAAGGCTGACAGTTTTTGAGAAGTAGAAAAAAAGATAGAAAGTATAGAAGATCGATAGATAAAAAGTAAAAGCTCGAGTAGAAGATGGAAAAAATGTTTTCTCGGTTGGATATTTTAAGGATTTTAAAAAATAAATAGCAGTTCAAATACATTTAGTTAATAAAATTTGCCCATTTCCGGTTATGAAATTCTAAATTGTCACCATTTAAAGCAATGTGTTTTTCCATTTCTTTTCTTTTATTCAAATAATTTTTGAACGCATTTATACATAGCATTGTTTTCACACACTTGCTCCTGAAGATAAAATATTTGCTACATAGTATTATATAGTTTTTAAGTGTATTTTGTGAACCTTTATCTATCAAACCAAATGTGACTGTAAACAAATAAAAAGTGATATCTTTATTTATATTAGACAAAAATGTTTTGAGTTCCGACCAAAAATGTTGGGCATAATGACATTCCCAAAAAAGATGGTTTACTGTTTCAATATTGCTATTGCAGAAATCACATAAATTTGATTGTGTTAGACTACATTTAAAAATATATTTATTTGTAGGTATAATTCGCATGATATATTTGTATTGAAATTCTCTCAATTTTGAATCATTAGTTGATTTAAAGGGTAGTGTATAAATGGATTTCCAATTAAACTGGCATGTATCAAATATTGTTTCCCATTTTTGTTCTGGTTTGACTAGTAATTTTTCGGCTTTTGCTAGTTGGTACTCGTATAAAAAATTGTTTGCTTGTTTTGACTTGAGTAGCTTACTTAGTAATGTTTCTTTTCTATGATTATTAATTTGTTCTGATTTAAGTTGTATTTTCCATTCTTTGGGAATACTTGATATAAAAGACATAAAAAATAGAAAAGTATTATTTGGAAGTTCATAAAAGTTAATAAAGTCTGAAAATTTATAAAATTCGCGTGTCCGGTAGTCGTATAGTTGTTCAACAAATTGAATTCCCCTATCGTGCCAGATTTTATTAAAAAGAGTTTTATTTCCTACTTTTATTTTTGAGTTATTCCATATGAGTTGTTTACCAATGTTGTCTACAACAGAATTATTTATTTCAAACCATGATAACAAAATGTCTTGAAAAAAACTTTTTTTTGGAAATAATTGTGTTATTTTTTTTATTTTAAGATTACATTCAAAAAATATTTTCCCCCCAAATTTGTCAGTTTATTTAAGTAAAAAAGTTTCCAAAGTCCATAATTTGTAGTATCTAAAAGTCTTCTAGTCCAATTTGCTTTTAGTGATTTGAGAAATTTATAGATATCAATCATTTTCAGGCCTCCATTTTCAATATTTTGAATAATTGATTTACGTTTT
Organism: Serripes groenlandicus; assembly: GCA_031761405.1. Lineage (NCBI taxonomy): Eukaryota > Metazoa > Mollusca > Bivalvia > Cardiida > Cardiidae > Serripes > Serripes groenlandicus. The sequence goes on from JASEVX010000006.1 coordinate 24,457,490, forward strand.
ATCTTGTCTGGTTTTTTATCCCATAAAAATGCATACATGCTATCATTTATTAGTTTTATTTGTTCTTCTGGTGGACTTGGTAAAACAGTTAGGGGATAAATAAGCTTAGGTAAAGCATAACTTTTAATAACAGTAATTTTACCAATTAGAGATAACTTTCTATGTTGCCATTGTTTTAAGCAGTTACAAAATGCGTCTATTTTGGGCGTTAAATTAGATTTAAATATATTTAAATTGTTTTTATTATTATTGTGAAAATTGATTCCAAGGGTTTTTGCTTGATCGGAACTCCAAACAAATTTATTTTTTTGACAAAAAGTTATATTTGACAGTTTCAGTAGACCCGCTCTTAATACGGTACATTTTGCTGTGTTCAATTTCAAACCTGAGATAAAACTAAAACATTTTAAAACTGATATGAGTGTTTTGAACGATTTTGTTTAACCATCCGTAATAAAAGTTGCATCATCTGCAAAAAGAGTATTCTTAATCTCATTATTTTTATAATTTATACCTTTTATATTTTCATTTTGTTTTATTTCGTTTGATAAAAGCTCAATACATATACTAAATAAATAAGGTGACAACGGACAGCCTTGGCGTACGCCCCTCTTAATGGGCAAGAAGTCGGAAATATGTCCTTTATTTATTGTACAACTTTTCGAGTCTGAGTAAAAAAGTTTAATCCAACTGATAATTGAATCTCCAAAATTAAAGTGTTTTAAACATCGAAACATAAATTCATGATCTAAGCTATCGAAAGCTTTCTCGAAATCAGAAAAAAATAGAAGAGAAAGTAAGTCATTTTCATCTATAAAATCTAAAATTTCATACAATAATCGGATGTTCTCACCTATATAACGGCCTTTTATAAATCCAGTTTGTGCTGGACTAATAATAGAGTTTAAGGTGGGTTTTAGCCTATTAGCAATAGCTTTAGTAGCGATCTTGTAGTCTACATTCAAAAGACTTATTGGTCTCCAATTATTAAGGTCCTTTATATCTTTTCCAGGTTTGGGAAGAAGAGTGATAATACCTTGTTTTTGTAATTCTGTCATTTCTCCTATTTGTAATGAATGATTTAGATATTTAATTAAGTACATTTTAATATCATTCCAAAAGATTTTATAAAATTCTGTGGTTAAACCATCCGAACCAGGACTTTTATTGTTTTGCATATTTTTTAAACTAATATAACATTCATATTCATTTAAAATACCTTCACATTTTGTTTTGTCTATTTCATTTATTTTTTTAGTTGTATTATTAAAAAAAAGTCTTCCGACTCTTGTGTTTCACGTTTTTTGTATAATTTACTGTAACAAGTTGATTGAGCATTTAAAATATCATTTATATCGGTAATAATGCGGTTATTAATATTTAGTTTTGAAATTACTTTTTTCTCTGCCTGCTTTTTTTCCAAACTAGAAAACTATTTTGTATTTTTTTCGTTATTTTCAATGTGTTGACATTTAGATCGTAATATTATTCCATTAATGTTTGTTTCAATAATCTCATTTAGTTCTTGTTTCTTTTGTTTTAATTTGTTTGTTATTTCTTCTAAGGTGGTTGCTTCTAATGATGTTTCAATATATTTTTCTAAATTACTTATTTCAGTTGTCAATTGTTTTTCTTTTTTGTTTTGAAATTTATTTTTTGTTGAAGCATATTTTATAGTTTCATTCCTTATAGTTCCCTTTATCAGTTACCATAATGTGTTAGGATTAGCATTTTTATTTATGTTGACTATTTCTAAAATATTTTGTTTTATTTTTTCTTGGTATTCTTTTTCCAATATAAGAGTATTGTTTAATTTAAAATATCCTGGACCTCTTGGTTGTTGTATAAAATCAAAACCTATATTTACTATTGAATGGTCCGATTTATAACCATGTACGATTTAACATTTAATACATTTATTTAAAAGATCTTCTGAAACCAGAAAATAATCGAGTTTGCAAAAAATAGGTGGCTTTGTGTTAGAATGCCACGTATACTGTAATTTATTTGGATTTAAAATACGCCACACATCTAACAAATTGTGCTGATCTAAAATGGATAATAATGACTTATTACATTTTTTATGTGTGTTTTCACGACCATTTATTTTATCAACCTTGTAATTTAAGACTGTATTGAAGTCACCTCCAATTAGAAAACTTTTTTGATCATTTATTGACAGATAGCTGGAGAGTTTATCAAATAAACATATTTTGTCTTCATTTGGTCCATAAATATTTAAAATTGTAACAATTCTATTATCAATATTTATTTCTAGTGCTTGTAGTCGCCCTGGAATTATATTTTCATAATTTAAAATACAAATATCAATTGATGGATTTATTAAAATACAAACACCCGTGTTATTTGAGCTAGAACCACTGAAAAAACCCGCACCTCCCCATTCATTTTCATAAATACTTTTATTTTCGGAAAGTAAATGTGTTTCCTGTAATAAACATATTGAAAATTGTTGTTTTTTTAAATATGTAAATATTTGGTTCCGTTTAGTTTTATTATTTAAACCTTTTACGTTAAAAGTACATATATTATTAGCCATAGTTATGTGATAGAAAACCCTTCCTTGACAACCGAGAAGACAATGAAGATGAAAGAGTAATAAGAGAAAAGGTATAAGTGGGGGAAAAAGCAAAGTACAATGCTAAACAAATTCATATGTTTTGACCTAAGCTAGGTCGGATAGGTTACAGGGTAAAAATATTCATTTTAACAAAAGAGATTTTAAGTTAGTTACAAACAGTATCGGATAAATACAACACCAATACAAACCGAAGAAAAAATATGTACAATGTCAACTCTATGTTGTTATACCAGTTGTTCTAAATGTAAATAAAATAGCTTCTTTTGAAAGATGAAAATATAATTTCCGATGAAAGAGAATACTGTAACATATACTTTATAAGTTACCATATAAAAACCCATGTTATTAAACAAACAAAAAACATCTTTAGATAACAACACTGTTTATATATTGTGTATCTTAAACACCATTTTACTATATTTTAAAAGAGATTTCAATATATCAGTTTTAAATTTCAAATTTTAGTGAAACACTTATTGAGAAAAAAATAAAAAAGAAAGAAACATGTTTGACAAATTAGAACTTTACACCTAATTATGTTTGTCATAAAGTTATACAACACAAAATTATCAATACGAATCACACGTTACAACAGTTTTTTCTCTCCAATATTGTCATATTTTCACCTAATAACCTGTAGGTGTGAAAAACATTTGTATATAAACAGCATTTCATTCTCATTATTAATCGGTATATTTCAAGACATACGATACAAGATAAACTAGTATATGATATAACTTTTCCTAATAATAATCATGAAAAACGTTATATCTTAAATTTAAAAAGCACTTTATCGTGTTTAATGACTTCTAATATACACAATATATTTTTCACTCTTTGCGACTGATTTGACTCGTGCAGATAACTGAATAGCTTCAAATGTATTGTGCATAAAATAAACTAAGCCCCATGTATAAATTTCACAAATTTGCAAAAATATGCAAAAGAGTATGTGATCACTGTGTGTTTATGCCATCGTATCAGTTTCATCACTCAACTTTTCTGGCCAATTCATTTTCAGCCAATCGTTATAGTCTTTGTATTTAACTTCATGATCTGACCCAGATTTGTTTTTGAAGTACAGGCGTCCATTGTTCGACCACGACGTCTCCACTTCATCAGGTAGCTTCTTCCTAATACATGTCATAACATGAGCATTTAATTGTGTTAGGTCCTCATTCACAAAAACTCGCAAACGCGTTAGAAGTTTTTTGCCTGGCCGGGTAGCTCAATTGGTAGCGTATCTGACTCGTGATCTTGAGGTCACGGGTTCGATACCCGGTTGCGGCGACATTCTTTTGGGCGATGTTTTCCATTGCCTCTCACCTCTGATCTATGTGAGAAAGTAGTCAGTGGCTTCGAAAAAATGTTGTGTAAGTACTGGTGTGGGAAAGCCAGGAACACATGGGTAGGTGCACTGACCGCCGTGATATGACCAAAGCTGTTGAAAGCGGCGTTTAACTCCAAACAAACAAAGCCTTGCCAAACGGCATCCCGTGTCATTCTTGACACAAATTTTACAATTATTTGCCTCGGCCTTCGGTTATTGTTATTTCGTTTGCCTATTCTATGTGCGATATCTATGTCGCATCTTCTGATGTTCAAATCTTGAATTGTGGCATTGAGACATTCAGCCAACTTTCGTCCTGTTTGTTCTGCGGTCTCTGGGTAGTCTTCGGCGATGCCATCAATTCTTAAATTATTTCTCCTACCATACTGCTCTAGATTGTTTATTTGTTCTTTAATTTTTTCCTGATCTGTTTTGTCATCTAATTTAGCTTGATTTTGTGCAGTTTTTATTTTTTCATTTTCTTTTTCTAGTAATTCTAGTTTCTCTTTTAATTTACTGTTTTCTTCTTCTTTGTCAAATAATTTTCCTTCCAAAATATCAATCCTGTGTGATACAGATTCAAGTAGCTCTGTTTTCATCAATAAAAAAGTTTCCCTTATCATATTTTTGATAGAATCGTCATCTTTTGTTATGACGTTTGACAGTTTTTTATTGATTTCATTGAGTTGTTTTTTTAAATCTAGGTCACTCATACTTCCACTAGTTTGTGGTTCTGAAGATGTTACTATTTTTGACTTTTTCTTTGATTGTTTATTTTTATTGTCTGTTCGTTCTGTTTGGTCTAAACTTGTATAAAAATCGTTGCAACTGCTCTTTTCACTTCGTTTTCGTTTGTCAGCTGAATTTTGTTCACTGTTTTTATTGATTTCCTTGTTTGACATTTTTTTTGGGGGTAGTATACTTTAAAAATTATTGAGCGTGACCTGGTTTCCAGCCATGTATAAAGTCATTTTTCAGGCCAACATATTTCAAGGTGAACTATTGTATGTTGTTTACATAATACAGTATCTATAACTTTGTCAACTTGTGATTAAAGCATTCTAGCTCTGACTATCCGACCCGCTCGAACGATTACACCACCATCATGATATGTTCTGTTTTTAAGTGTTTCTTTTAATGTTCTGAGAGTATAAATACCAATGTGTCCAGGCTATTTAATTAAAGTATCCAATAGTCCTAATTCCTGAAATAAAAAACTTAGAAGCACAAACTTTAATTAAATTCTAACACCGACATATTTGTTTACGTGTGTACTTGCTGGTACCCCATTGAATATATAACGATGTCAATAACACAGTGCGGACTAAGATTGGACTGTTACTATGTGCAGACCAACCTCAATATTTTTCTCGAACGTTCGATATCTAAATATAAAGACCTGTCACGTATAATAAGGGATAACACTTCTTGATGGTGTGGTGTTTACTTACCGTAAAACAAAGACAATGTTGTAACATATATATCTATTACGCACTCAATGACTAGCTGAATGTCTGACTGAAGAGAAATACTGACGAAGCGGTGTTAACCCCCCATTCCCACGTGCAGCAGACGACTTTGAAAACATAGTGACAAAAACATGAAAACTCTACATAAAATCAGGGTGAGTCCATTTAATACACTCACCCTGATAAAATATAGCTTAATTATTAAATAAAGTTGAAAACATTGTGGCCAAAGGAAAAGGTGCTCAACATGAGCAATTCCACCTTTGTCCACAATGTTTTCAATCTTTGTCTGCTGCTATTGTGTCAAAATGCGTCTGCAGGTGGGACAGATTTAAACCTCATTGGGGCGGAGAAAATGTCACGCCTGTCTCTAGGATTAGAAGGGATAAACGCATTTGTTAATTAGAGCAACAGCCTCATTTTCGAGTCGATATTAGATAATATTTCGTTAAAACATATGCAGGTTCGAGTCCCGACGACTTAACAGTACAATACCTGTTTTAACAAACCATTTCTTTACCTGCATCAAATAACCATTCATTTACCTGCATCAGTAGACATAACTTTACCTGCATCAAATATCCATTCATTTACCTGCATCAGTTAACATTACTTTACCCACATCAAATAACCATTCATTTACCTGTATCAGTTAACATTACTTTACCCACATCAAATAACCATTCATTTACCTGCAGCAGTAAACATAACTTTACCTGCATCAAATAACTATTATTTTACCTGCATCCATTAACCATGTGGCAGTCAAAAGAAAATGCACGAGAACTTCTCAATTCTCAAATATTTCAGTGCAAAATTTCCAAAATCAGACTGTACCATGTGCAAAGGTGGGTGTATCTATTTATCATGTAATAAGAACATTTTGATAATTAAAAGGCATACGGTGCAGGTTTCAGGTGAGATAGCTCGCTACGAGCTGACTCACATGAATCGGTATCGTTTGCAGAAACTTCAATTTTTCCATTTGATGCTGAAAGAGTTAATAACATTCTTAAGAATATTCGTGCCTTATTGAAAGCGAGACTAAGGTAGTGCATACTTATTCTTTGAGAATATAGTGATACAATCAAGGGAGATAACTGATCACTACAGCATCGTCAGTACGAACTTGTTTCCCTCTACTTTAACTTTTTTTTTATCCATTGTGCCATTGAATATATTGACGTTATCAACGATGTCTCGTATGTCTACGAAACAGATACAGGTCATCAGATATTAGAAAAATGGATTTTATCACCAGGACGGCAAATGGTCCAAATCATTTGAAATGCATAGGTCAATAATATCCATCTTTTGATATTTTATTAAATAATGAAGGTTTTTTTAGAGTTTTTCTATTTACAAAACAGATATAAAATACATGTGGATGATTGTATCATTCTCAGAGACAGATGAATTCAAAAAATGCAGGAAAGGTAACTTACTGGATATAACTTGTACGTTTAATAAAGTCAAGGTACACTCCTATTGTATCAACTATGGTCAAATATTTCCGAACGATTAGCCGTAACGAACAATGTAGAGTAACGACGAGGAAACGTGTGAGTTTTATGCGGCAAGGAAAGGAAAGACCTGGCAGCGGAATTACAGACGAAAATAAGGCTATGTGAGTGTGGCGGTTTTTGTGGTATATGCATACCACGATGAATCGGTGAGTCTGCGCGTCCGCAGGTGTTCTTTACTATCGTGTTCTGTAGATATGTTATTTTTAGACATGGGAAATAAGGCTCGCCAATTTATGTACTTTCCTAGATATATTGGTTCTGTTCAAAGTGTGATTTTTTTATCTATATTTTAAACACTAGCATTATCATTTTATTTAGGTGATATGAATTTAAAACTAGGTGACTGCAACTTTCTTCTTCTTTTAAATATCAACATTTTCTGTTTTTGATAAACAGTTGAGTACCATTCTAATATTAAAGTGTTGTTGAGAGTTGGAAATTTCAACTGTGACAGCCAAATGGATTTAAAACACGACATGCATCCTTTATCTAGAGCGATGACCACATCTCTTCCGATGGGCATACGAAACAAACGTATCAAAACTGAGTACTGTCGAAAATTAGTAGTGACTACAGGTAAGTGTATGAACACCTGTAGTAAGCGTACCCTAAAGCAGCTATTGTCCTATCCAACTGTCCCATCCCATCCATCCATCCATCCATCCATCCATCCATATCTCCCTCTTTTAAAACTTGTTATTTTTGTATTCAATTATTCTCAGGACTCAAGGGTTTTCACAATTATTTGATAATTAGAATTTCTGTTTTCTACATACAACTCCTAGGTTTAAATAGGATTAATAGAAGAAGTACTGTATTGTGTATTGAATTGTTTTTGCCTTTGTTTATATGTACTTTTCACACACAGCTTGTTTTGATCTTGTGTTCATTTGCTTACTTTTTACCCCCTCCCTCCACCCCTTCCCAAAAATATCGAACTTTGTAGGTGGAGGCCCTGTGTGAGAGTTGCTTTAAATAATTATTGACCCACCATCATACTGTATTATTATAGTATATACTATAATTATCTATTCCTATGTCAATATGTCTTCAGACCGGGATATTTCAGATTTCGGTGATCCAATCAACTCAAGCCTGAGACACCTATTAAACAAGAATACCTGGAAATTCAGGGCACTTATAAAGCCGGTGTCAAGGTGGAGAGACTTTAGAGCCGTATCTCTGACGGCTCTCTCTCGTGACACACAAGTGTCTTTGGCTGGGCTTGTGGACAAAGTTGTCCCACGGATGAATGGTAGTATCCTGGCTGAACTGAAGTAGGCCGAGGCACTGGTATTGCTGATATCCAGACCCCCCCCCCCCCCACCCCTGTTGTCTGTTGTAAGAGCTGTATAGCATATAGTCCAGATAACATGACTACAACACAGGGGGGTCATCAACAATGTCAATCTGCAGGAGGAAGTTGGTCATCTGACAAAAATCATTGAAACAAGGGATAAAAATTCAAAAGTCGTCCACGTTGTAAAAATGGAAATAATCACAAACAGGTTTAAACAACCTACAAGTTCCATCAAAATATTCTTTCTTAGTCAGACTCTCCCTGAATTCTTTAATATCAAAATCCTTTTCGTCCCTTTGGAAAAATTTCAACATCCGCCTCTCATATGTTTCAAATACCAGGGTTTCGGACATACATCAAATAAATGTGATAGGGTAGAAAGATGTGCTCGGTGTGTCCTTCCACACAATACCAAACTGTGTGAGTCGGACTTAATCTGCTGCCCCAACTGCGGAGTTATTTTAGTTGAAATAAAGTTAAATCACATCGATTGCGAAAAACGCTTCAGGCCCGATATCTGCTTCCAGTACTCATCCCGTTTGTGTGGAATAATCCCAAAAACAGAACCGCCCCTTTACAAGATTCAAAGGCCGGACATTTGGTACGAAAGACTGACGCTCCACCATGGTACAAATGATTTCAACTAATGTCACGAGTTCGACATTTACTAAATCAAGTCAAGCTAGAGTGCCGTTGGAAAAGGTAATTTTCTTAGCCTAATAAGAAAACTGGATAATAGACGAAGGGTCATGTATTAGCGTAAATACGCCATGATATAACTGAAAAACGATTGAACACGGCGTAAACTCAAGTGATCAGGGTTTTAAGTCCAAAGAGAAATCTGTATCTTCCCCGATTGTCACCCGGTCCTAATGCTATCATTATGATAAGCGGTGCTCTATCCAAACCAACCTTAACGTAATTATTACACCTCTGGAGAAAATGCCTGCAAGTCCATTCATGCTGAGTTTTCAAACGGATGTTACTTAACATAAATTTCTTGAAACTTTCCGTAAAATTAGCGGAGTGTGAAAAACGAAATCAGACATCGCAAATATGTTGGATGATCTTGTTAAACACTGTACGTTAAATACGCCATGATATAACTGAAAAACGATTGAACATGGTATAAACTCGAGTGATCAGGGTTTTAAGTCCAAAGAGAAATCTGTATCTTCCCCGATTGTCAACCGGTCCTAATGCTATCATTATGATAAGCGGTGCTCTATCCAAAACAACCTTTACGTAATTATTACACCTCTGGAGAAAATACCTGCAAGTGCATTCATGCTGAGATTCCAAACTGATGTTACTTAACATAAATTTCTTGAAACTTTCTGTAAAATTAGCGTGACAAACCTTGGCGTTTTAAAACAATGTGGTATGGATTGAACGTGTTTTAGACGATCAAAAGAACATGTATAATACCTGTACAAACATATCTGCCTGCTCATCCATGCTATCGTATCCAAGTAGAACATATTTTTTAGACTGTTCTTGAGACATTCTTTGCATTATTGACGATCACTGCAGAGCCATATAGGACTGCGAGGATCCGCAGGTTGATTTAGATCCACACTTGTCAAATTAGGTTTGTTTCCGCAGAGCACCGCTCAAATAGATGCATACGTTCGCAAAGTTACACACACAGTTTATACCAACGCCGAAGATAATCTTTTTTTTTTCCGGAATACATGTACTAGCGTATTCAGTGTAAGCCTGTCTGTTTCTAAAATGTTGACCACACACGGTTGTAGTGCAGTTCTGTACTCGTTGGCAGGCATAAACCGCCACTAAAAGATATAGACGTTATTTTAACTAGTTTGATTGATTGATTGATTGATTGGGGTTTAACGCCGTGTTCAACAATTGTTCAGTTATATCACCGAGACCAGTTAACCTACCCATGTGTTTCCCGGTTTTCTCACACCAGTATTCTACACAACAGTCTTTATAAGCAATTGGCTGATTTTCCAGAAAGGCCTTTAGACACTTGGTGGAAGTAGAATGAAGCTTGTCGCATTGTATTTTGTCAAACGTCAGAGATAATGTTGGCAAAGCTCAACTAGTTTGAACAGTCATGAACAATCCTCTTCCTTAATGACTCGGACTTGGGAACTGAAAAGAATACTATGTCATCTGTTTGAATGGTGTTGGGCACCGCTTTCAACAACGTCTCACTTATATCACGAAGTTGCATGTGTAAGTCCTGATACTAGCGAGTTTGTCGTAATGCTAACTCAACAATCCTGTGCGCCAACTAGGGAAAGCCGTTAGTACCATTTTAAAAGACTCTGGTATGACCCGTCAGGGATCGAACCCGAGGGCTCCCGAGTCATTCCTATTCCATTGATGAACTTTATATTTTAGAATGTGGACACTTGTATGGGAAGACTGTTTCGGGATGCCGTCCATAACGAGAATGTCAGGAAACATACTGGTACTGTTGAAAACGGCCTTTAACCATAATCAATAACCTTTCGTGGTACTGATATGCCCTACAAGTGATCCCCGAACATTTCCCCGAACACTGCAATCGCATCGGGAACTAGATAACAGGTGTGTCTTCAGGTTGTTCTTACACACCGAGTGCTCAGCGATAAGTAGTCAAAGGTTTTAGTTTGATTGATTGATTAGACCACTTTTTCGAGTGCCCGGTCTGTCAGGCCAATCTGAATACGCCCCCATCCCGAGTCAGGTGTTTGGTGGTGTTATTTCGAACACTTCAAATGAAAGGGGCTCTGGAAAAAATAAATCAAATGGAATTTCCGCCCAATGTGGATCAAAACCACTGCGTATCCGCTCAGTATGATCTGGATGTGCAGGGTTCGCTAATAAGTCAAGAAGGTTTCAGGAATATTCTTACAATCATTGTCCATTTTGATATAACTGCATAGATGGGCAGGTTTGATTTGATATGTGTGGATTTATGTTATAAGGTGCATGAATCACAGCCAATCGAAAACACAACGCGTTGCAGATGAGGGTAATACGCACCTTCCGCGCTTATATACTTTACGATTGGCATGGTTGCGGACCGACTTAGAATTCTCGGAATCAAGGTTGCAATAAGCTTCGCTTTGCTTCGCGACCTTTCGCTCAGAGTTCAGGAGTGATGATACCGCTTGTATGAAATCAGTCGGATAAGAGATGACGTATCTGAAATGCCCTGTTCATAGACCCTGACCTCACAATGTTCAATGTATAGAATGACAGTTGAAGGACTTTGAAACAATTTGTATTGTTCATGATTAACTTTCAAAACATTGTATGTTACTTTCTGCGTCTAAATTCAGTTGTATCAGAGGAACTGTTATAATTTCCCTTCTTGCAGACGATGTGTTATGCATGTGCAACGGAAGAGGTTTGAAAACATTATCTACTTTCATTATGCGTAGACAATTGTTTGTATTTATTTTGACTTGCCATGCGTTTTATATGCGAACCTTCGCAACACTGTTTTTTATTTCATAAGGATCATGGTTGATGTCAGTCCCCTCAGCATGTTTATAATATCAACATCTGTGTAAACATAACCAAGATATCTTGATGTTCGATTAGTAAATGTACAAAATAACGATGTTCAACATTTTTAAATGATGTTTAAAAGATTTTCATAGCATGCAAGTTAAAAGTATAATAAACATCATTTTGCAGTAATAATATGCAACGTTTATAATGCAATGAAAATAGTCATACTATGCAAAAGACTGGTTCTTCTTCGTGCCAACATTATTGACTCTGCGGAATGTATCAACCAGACCAGCTTGCGCAGTCCGCGCAGGCTTGTCCGGGCCGATACATTCCGTCTCGAGGGGATAGAGAGATAGAGATATAGAGTAATGATTCATGAAACAGAAAATCCACAGGAGGCGAAAAGTGTCGGTCCGGGTTAGCTTGCGTGGCACGCTTAAGCTGATCCGGGTCGATCCAAAATGTTGGTTTTCTCGTAATTTGGATCACCTATCAAAGTACTTAAGAGTGCAGTTATACAAATGTAACACACCTCCAACGATCAAAGTCTTCAAGTGTATCCAAAGGCATGCACACAGTCTCACTAGAGGTCTTACCGTTGGCAAATCGAGGGCTTGGTGTGAAACGGTTGTAACTGAAATTGGTATTTTTTTTACCAAAGTTAATCACCTTGCCATAGAGTCTTTATAAGCGTTAAATCATTCTTGATAAACAATGGACATTAAGGTGCCATTTCTCATTCTGAGCACATACATTTGCATTGTTTACAAAGGGGTCAAAATTGCCGTTAATCCAGGGTTTTTAAAATAGGTTTTTAGTTACAACCGTTTCACGCCAAGCCCTAAAAATATAAAACCTGGAAATAAAGCCCCGCTAGTTCTATTCCAATACGTCTTTAACCCTTACCCACATACAACAAATATGTACCAGACGACTTTGAAAACATCTAGGCAATACTATAACACATACATGACAGTATAATGATTGAATATAGCTGAAAACATTTTGACAAAAGGAGAAATTGATCGCTTTGAGCAATTTCTTTTTTTGTCATAAAGTTTTCAAAAGTCGTCTGCTGCAGAGGCATCAGAAAGCGTCTACATGTGGGAAAGGATTAAATTATTTTCAAATATGTTATTGAGACTTCAACTGAATAGACGCTTCCTGATTAACATTTATTTCAAAACGCACATCGCCCATGGACAGTGCACCGCCTCTATACAATAATGAATAACCAATTCATCTTGCAACACATATCCAATAGTGTTGTCGGATAGCCAGCAACATCGGAAGTATTCGAACCCGAGACTTTTGGAGTAAATGAGATCATTTGGGGTTGCCAAGAAGGTCTGCCGTGAGTGACATGAAGCACTAGCCTCTGCATAAGTCATGCAAGAATAGGGCTTGCTCGGTCTGTATTTGATGCTAAACACTGAAAATAAAAAAAGGTAATGTATTGATAAGATATTCATATTAGTTTAGTTGATGACAGTTGTACAGTGGCAGAGCGTCGGCTTCTCGTACCAACGGTTCCGGGTTCGAATCTGGTGATAAGCGGATTCTGACTTTGGGATTTTTCCACACAAACGGAAGCAAGTACTGGTAATGTCTCCAGGAAACAGACATCGAGCGCGATTAACATAAGCTTAAAGCTTATTTCTTAATCGATATAAAATAAAAAAGAATAAATTAGTTTAGTTTAATTTTATGGATAATTTTATGTAAAGAGATGCTTACGACGTTCACTGATTTATCTGAATGTCTGCTTTTTGACGAATTAATATTGCGCGCATATATTTGACCCGGAAACCTATCGGTATAAGAATCTGCTTGAGAAGCTGGTGGTCAATTGATTGTTTAGTGTTTAATACCCTCTTCTACAATTTTCCTGTGTAAGTTACCAGTACTACTGTTCCATTTATCCTGACACCAGCCAGTCAGTCGTAATGCTAACCCCGCAACCGCGACTACTATGTTTAAATATTTGGTATGACCCGACCGGGGATCGAACGCACGACCTTCCGCACCCGATGCGGATGCTGTACCACTACACCACCGATGCTGTCTAAAAATGCTCAGGAAGTCAAAGGGGTTCAAGTCCCAGTAGGGTTCCTTCAGCTATGGCTGGTAGATGAGCCACAGACTGGTTGACAAATGGTATCGAATTTCTGTCTACCTGGTACTTGACAAAAAATCAACTAGATCAGTTCGTTAATAAGGAACACATTGACTAGCACTACCAATAAAGGTTAAACAATTATAAACAATGACATGCATTGACTTTACATTGCCCGTTATGGAGTCATTAAACCAAAAACGCCGGATATGGCTTTTATGTAAAAAGAATGTTGTTTATTATATTAGATCAAGACTTGTAGGTCAATTAGTACGTATACTGTACCTTTATATTCAGGGTATTCGCCGTAAGCAAGTGGGATCTTTGACGGGGCGTCCTCGCTTCGATTCCCGTAAATATCGGTGATGGTTGTGTGCTCTTGGGTGGCGCACATTTCCAAGACTTGCACTGATTTGTCATTGATAGGTCATGAAAAGTGTTGCCATGATATAACTGAAACACGCTAAAAAAAGCTTGAAAGCCCAATAAAAACCCAAACCTGTGTATTCTTTCCTACTCCAGGTTGTCCATGCTGCATCTACCTCCAGACGCATTTCTGCTTCGCCTTCATGAGTTACATCTGTAATACCTAGCCAGCATATCTTCTCTTGAGCGTTCCATGAAATCGTCCTGTAATTCCCCCGTCGTATACACTCGCTGGCGCATTGAATGAGGCTATCCAGTGTAGTGATTTCAATGTTAACGAAATCCGATCGGAGCTTGTTTCCATTCCAATGGAAATTTCTGAATTCGTACTCAAATGATCCAGCTAATACAAAGTGTTTGTTTTTCGAAAAGATATTGCACATTAATAAAACATTCATTAAACAAATTACACCTATTCTTAACATAATGCTGTTTTCTCTTTAATATTTTAGTATATGATACGATAGAAAGTAACACGTTCCCTTGCACTACAATCGTATACAAGAATACGAGACGGGGCAGATACACAATGCTTTATATGAGCCTCGTCTAGCGATTTGTATTGATTTTTACACAATGCACCCTTTCTAAGGTGCATTTAGATCTACATGACATATAATCCTGACGATTAAGACCATGTTGAGTCTGTGCAGAGCTACAGATGAGGAGCAGTATACAGCACTTTTCCTCTCAAAGTCCAACCGAACCCTATGATGTGGGTACTCAAAAGAATCGTCTCATTGAGACGATTCTTTTGAGTACCAACACCATAGGGTTAGAGGGTCCAATCAGGAAGAACATGTCAAACGCCTATTATATAGAGCTCTGGACTGTGTGTTTACACATGTTTGACCCGAGTATTGACTGTCCGTAGATGAAATATGTCTACACTCAGCTCATGTTTGTCCTCTTCCGATATGTCGATGTGTGATTTTTTTGTATCTGGGAATGAATTTAACTCTAAACAGCAAAATCTCTCCAGAACGGATGCTATGCTTTTTTCATTTGTGACAATAGCTGTTTCGTTTCCAATTCAGTTTATTGTTATATTCCTTTAGTTCAATTTATTCGCAATATCGAAACTACACAAGACAGCAGTTAAGTTCTGCAATTGCTTATTAACAATAGACGATTCTGTCCTTAATCATACGACGTTGATTTGTTAAGACTTTACACATAGATACTCAGGTAAAACTATGCCTCTATATATAAAGATAAAATGCGTACCATCATTTCGCATTTTTCTACTTAATTGGGATATTTTCTTTTGTATTGCACTATATTGTATGATGCATACAAAGCTTTGAAATAGATAAAAAGATCCGCCCTGCCGGGTATCTCCTAAAATCAGTTCAGTTTAATATGTTTCTATTTATGACAATATGATCTGTGTCTAGCGACATTGTTTTTGAAATTATGTCAATAAACAGTAACCCCCTTGGTCAAACGTATCGAGCCTGTTCTGTTTTGTTATTGTTACTCGTTCGTTAGCATTTTACCAAGAAAATATGAGCCGTCCCGCGAGAAAACCAACATTCTGGTCTCTGCGTAACGTATCGATCGGATCAGCATACACATGCCGCGCAGGATTACCCGGATAGACACGTTTCGCCTCCTGTGGATTTTCTGTTTCCGGAATCATTATTCTATCCCTCTATCCTCCCGAGATGGAATATGTCTGCACGGATCGGTCTGCGCGGACTGTGCAGGCTGATCTGGGTCGATATATTACGCAGAGGCCATAATGTTGGTTTTCTCGCGGGATGGCCCATGTCGGTAATGTAGTGGTGTATACTATTGATGAAGCCTTACGGAAGGTCATACTTCTGATTTATTGGGTGTACGTGATGCGAGTTATACGTATGTTGAAGCGTTTTCCATCAGATGATTTTAATCAGATCGTATAAACCAACGACGCATGCTTTAGGACAGACTTAAAATTGTTTTAAAGGCATTTATAGAACTCCGTGTTAGCTAATGATCAAAGTAGTTTCGAAACAAAGGAATGTAACAATGGAATGAATAATGAATGAAAGACGATACAATACACCATAGTAACGTGTATTTACATGCACTCTTCATCTACACGATGGTATGCAATTCCACTTCCGCTTTTGCTTTTCACTTTCGGCAAACCTTTGTATCATCTGACAAATTTCATCGCGTCATGAATACACGAACAGTCGACCTTAATTCAACTTACAGGTACGTTAAGTCAATGTGATGATTGAGAGAAACCTCTCCAAATCAACATAGAGCGGGTACATTCGTTCTAGAGAGGTGTTGCTGTTTAGAGGTTAATTCATTAACGTATCAAGCTCTTCGATATGTCTGTAGCGGACAACGTTGACAATTAGTGTAGGTTAGGTCGTAATTGCTAGTTAAGAGCACGTTCTCGTTTTCCCACAATGACTTTAACGTTTAAACTACCCCTACACTGTTCGAAGTAACCATTTACATGTATCATTCGAGATTGATGTTCGAGAGAGGGGTTAGCCCCACGGAGGTGACGTTTTGTTAGGTTACAGATGAGACTGTGCGTATACCATTCAATAACTTCATGTAAAAAGATGTGCCGTTCCACGACAAAAACCAACATTATGGAATATGCGTAATGTATCGACCCGGATTAGCCTTCGCAATCAACACTTAGGCTGATCCGTGTCGATACTTCACGCAGAGACCACATTGTTGGTTTTCTCGTAATTCGGCCCATATGTTGTTTAGTAATCAATGATGTAACTCATGCGGACCTCGCAGAAAGCGGTCTTGGGGAAGATTCCGAATAGACGACGTTGAGTTAGATAGCATACACAGGTTTGTTGTTTTTGTTTAATGAGATTTAACGCCGTTTTCAATATCACGGCGTCAGAACCCGTTTTAATGATATGAAATGAGAAACCAGTACTGTGTCAGGTAAATGTGTGATGCCGAGGAGCAACAGTCCACAATGATCGTCAAGTGCATATTATAGTCTCATCCCGAATTGAAGCCATTTGTGACTTGGAGGCGACAGAGCTCGTGTACTTTTTGCAAGGGCAGGCTTTCGGTACCATTTAATCTAGCAGCCTGGTCACCAAACATCCATATCGGAACGATCTACATTACTCCAAAAGTATTGGTTTCGAATACAGACGATGTTATTGGTAATCCGACAATACTGTTGGATATGTGGCTCAAGAAGCAAATACAGTTATATATTGTTCAAATCCACAATGTCGCTGGTCTATGTGCGTTTTGAAATAAATAGGGAAAATTGTGTTGCGAAAGCGGTACCTGTATTTGTATTGGTCATAAATGGAAGCCCATTTGACTAAATATGAGCCGTCCCGAGAGAAAACCAAAGGTATGGTCTCTGCGTAATGTAACGACCTTGATCAGTCTGCTCAGTCCGCGCAGGCTTACCCGAGTCGACTCATTCCAGCTTAGGGGAATAGAGGTAGAGAGTAATTATTCTTGAAACAGAAAATCCACAAGAGGCGAACAGTGTCTATCCGGGTTAGCCTGTGCGGCATGCATAGGCTAATCTGGGTCGATACTTTATGAAGTCTGATGATGTATTAGATTTGACCACTAGCCAATCTTACCGTTTTGGAAAAACTGTTTTGGGATTTTGAGAGCGCTTATACAACATTAATATGTGATCAATACACATTGGACTTGCACTAACTCGAACATTTGATAAATCGATGTATTGTTTTCAAACTATGTCCTCTTCCGATATATCTGTCACACGAATTTAACCATCTAAAAATGACTACACACAAAGTTACGGTTCTGATACATTCGCCATTTAATGTTCTCCCAATATCCAGAACAACAACAACAACAATTAGGGAATAATAAAAAAGTGTTGATTAAAAAATGCTGTCAAATGGTATAAACTTATACACTAGAGAAATGTGTTTCTTTCAGAATCCTTACTAATACGGATGGTTTTCCTTTCAACCGCTCGTTGTTGCTCTTGAGAAGGTGCTTCCTATGTTCACATTGACTTACTTGTAAGAGAAATTAAGATCGACTGTTCATGTATCTATGACGCGATTAAGTTGACAGAAAGAACAAAGGTTCCTGAAAGCGAAATGCAAAAGCGAAAATTGCAATGCATACAATTCGTTTAGATAAATAGTTCATGTAAATACTAGTAACGATGGTACACAGTCTATTGTTGTATTATTTAATAACGATTAATTGGCAATATAAAAATTACAGTTGAGTTAGAACTGTAAATTATTTAAAAAAGCTATCCATTCTGAAATAAATATAAAGACGCTGGATTTGTTTATAACACTACACATTGGTAATTAGGTTACTTGCAAAGTTATACCTCTATATAATATGAAATGCACTTCATCAGCACGATATGTAGGTCAAACGACGTCGTTCCGTACGGGATTTACTGCTTAATTCGTATGTTTTCTGTGGTATTGTACTGTTGCAATACTTTCCTTTGAAATAAAGGATATGAGCTGCCGTGTGGGTATCTCCTCATTAAAATTGAGTTTGATATTTTACTATTGATGACGTCTAAAGGAAGGTCATAGTTTTGACCTATTTTTTGTTACACTGTTGGACATGTACGAAGTCATTGGTCTTTGTCAACTGACAATCTGGTGAAAAGGCCGTCTGTAAAGCCAGAGAAGCAGAACATGTACACACTTTGACAAATATGATGGATTCACACAAAATTAAACAGAGGTCTGAAGGACGAGTACAGTTTAGTCTGAACATCCCCTGTGTTTGTCCTCGTTGTTCTTGTCCGATCTGGACATTAACTGTTCACAATTACAAATCGTTAGATTGTTTTCTCTAATGGATTAACATTGCATTGACATGATGTCGTCGGCGTGGACCAACGTCATACCACAAGTACAAGTGTGTATAGTCTAATCCTGGTATATACTAGATTTAATACATATAATTATAAATTAAACATGTTGCTTAATGTAGTTACAGAGACCAATTCCTTGCATTGACCTCCCAACGGTTCTAATTTCGTTTTTAATGTCATTATTTTGATCTATTTTAGTCCGATTGTGAAAACGACGCTTGATGTAGGAGAGAATCAAAACGATTTAAAAGCAATTGGCGAACTGCTTTCAATTATTGTTTAAAGTAGTTTCGAAATAAAGGAATGTAACAATAGACGGAATATGCAACATAAAAGCTATTGTCACAATTGAAATCCGATTTTATATCAGGTAACTTTATTTTTGTCATTTTATACCCATTACAATGCACCATTGTAACTTATATTTACGTTCATTTTTTATCAAAATGTAGCTAATGCAATTCCGTTTCCGCTTTGACTTTTCACTTTCGGTAACCTTTGTACTATCTGACAACTTATTCGCGTCATGATTGCATGCACATTAGACCTTAATTAAAATAACAAGTTCTGTAAGTCAATGTGATCATAGCGGACAGTGTTGAAAAGTATTGTAGGAAAAGGTTGAATTGCTATTCAAATGCTATCCGCTCCACTCCAAAACTATTCAGAGTTTTCATTTATCATTCGGCAGATGCGGGAGAACTTGAGTTGTTATACAAAGAGGGCTTCGCTCCAAAGAGGGACCGTTCTGTGAGATTACACTTTGGAACATTCTGTATGGTATGGTAACTGTATGGTTAAGAAGCGCCGCGGCCAATGATTAGGGCATGCGTCTTGGTGCATAGCCATAGCCCCGTTGCGATAATGTTCGCATTGATCCTTTATTAATTTCACAGTTTAATTGAACTGCGCTGGAAGAAAATGAGAAGAGTAAAGACTCGTGAGAGATGGCGAAAAAGAAAAGGAACTCCGCATTGGAGAGCACGTTTAATAATCAATTTCGCCGTCGTCGATTCATCCCCCCTCAAAGCTGGAAGTGTAACCCTCTATGTCACTTCTCGGATACACCCGTTAACGTCAGAATATAATCATGATACTTTTTCAACTCCGATTTCATATAAAATGTTCCCCGACGAAGTTCTTCTTTCAGGGGACAATTGGAATATTGATGAAATAAGTGATCTAAAACAATTACCCTGAAGTTTTTCAAAACCGATTAGATTTTTCCTATGATTTTAGAATCTGGGTCCAATTCCAACAACCTTACTTAGCGCTAAGTAATACTTAAATACATAAAAGCCTATTTCACCATTTTTGTTTCCCTACTATGTTATAAAGCATGAATGGTGGACTGCATTTAGGTAAATGGTTAAGTTGACATAACAAGTTACCTTGCTGACTAACAATTATTGTTAAGAAATGAAATATTTTCAAAATTAATGAAATATACCTCCCAGTATTTAAGTAGACAATCGTTCTTAATGTCCAGAAATATTTTGATACAACCAAGATATTAACTACGGGATGAGGATTATCGTGTACTCGTTGTTTGCTGCTGGGGACTCTGGGTGTGACATAACAGTAATGATAGTATAAAGAATGTTGTAATCTAAAGTAGGATCTATTGAGACAATAGTATGATCTAACTTCAATTATCATATATTTTGCAAACGCACTATCAATACACCATGCAATTTTGAATATGATGCATATTTGTCTAAGGAAAGGAATTTGTATAATTGTCTATGACGCTTGCTTTCGAATCCTACTTATATGACATATATTACATATATACTGATGTGTAACTGTTTCTCAATAAAATATGTTTAAACTAAGTATTCAAGTATTACTTACCACCAAGTAGGGTTAGTGGAATTTGATATATTGGCCTGCTCTAAGCAGACAGATTTTATTTGTGTTGACATATTGAAGGGATAACGTGGCAGAATCCCGTGCGGTGAATAATTTCAAGTTTTTCGAATTAGAATTTACAGATCCATTGTATCCATTCAATTCAACGATCAATACGAAGTGGAACTTTTAAATAAATATAGAACCACGTCTAGCAATTTTGGGTTCTTATTTTATCTACGGACAGTCAACTAGACTCCGATGGGCCTATGCATATAAGCAGTCTTACTAATGTCTTCATCATACTCCAATACTGCACACAGATCCAGAGGCATCTTCAAATAAAAGCAACAAGTGTAGCCTCCAATAGTTGAACGCAAAGGCGATGTCATATCGAAAAGGCAATAAAAGCGCCAGACACGGCTCACATTAAGTGGTTTTTTTTCCTGGTCTATCTCATATCTTTTATAAACGATTGCTGTGAAAGGTAACTTGTTTTTCGCTTACGTATCAAATAATAAAGAACATCAAAATCTGATATCAAAGGGAAAACGGCAAGTGCTTGGTGTATTTTGTACAATATATGTGTTGTTTATGTGCCATTTTCTCTTGAGAAACAAACACTTTGCATTAGCTGGATTAGTTGAGCACGAATTTTATAAATCTCCATTGGGATGGAAACAAGCTCCGATCGGATCTCGTTGAAACTGAAATCACTACACTGGATAGCCTCATTCAATGCGCCAGCGAGTGTGTACAGCTGGGGAATTACAGGACGAGTTCATGGAACGCTCAAGAGAAGATATGCTGGTTAGGTATTACAGATGTAACTCATGAAAGCGACGCCGAAAATCGTCTGGAGGTAGATGCAGCCTGGACGACGTTGAGTCGGATAGAATATACAGGTTTGTTGGTTTGATTGGGGGGTGGGTTTTTTATGCCGTTTTAAACATTTAAACATTATATCACGGCGTGACCGCCACGTGCATATTACAGTTAAATCCATATTTGGAGTGCTAGCCATTGGTGACTTTAGAGTAAACTGAGCACGTTTACTTTTTCCCAGGGACTAGGCCGACAGACATTCGGTACCCCTTTAACCTAGCCGGCGGGTCACCAAACACCTATATCAGAACGAACCACTCTTACATGTATGCAACCTGATTTTAAATCCCTTCGACTCATTGCTCCTTAAGCGGGTGCTTTTATCGCTTAGATACCGGTGATGTTCGTATTTTGGAAAAATGTAAATTTTTCAGAAAGGAGTTGTCAAAACTTGTTTTTCCCAAATTAATATGATATCAGTGAATTTAAACTTGAATTAATTCTTATTAAATTCTTATGAATATATTACTTTGTATATACCAGCACATTTTCCAGCTCAAATTCATGCAGATAATCCAGCACAAACACAACTCGACAGACAACAACTTGATTAGATGATATACGGTAGCAAATATGATAATGGTACGTCACTGCAATTATGATTTGACGTCATTGAAAAGGGAATTTGCTTCATTCAAAATGCGGTAATTGGGCATGATCGACTCGCCATTAATAATTTTAATCTTATGTGTAAATAGTTGTTATTTCGTTATTGAAAGTATTGGAATGTATATTAGCAGTTCCACGAGAAAACCAACATTATTGGATCTGCATAATGTATCGACCCAGATCAGCCTGCGCAGGCTAGTCCGGGCCGACACATTCCGTCTCAGGTGGATAGAGGTGTAAAGTAATGATTCCTGAAACAGAAAATCCACAGAAGGCGAAAAGTGTCTGTCCGGGTTAGCCTGCGCGGCATGCTTAGGCTGATCCGGGTCGATACTTTACGCGGTGTCAATAATGTTGGTTTTCTCGTGGAACGGCTCATATATCTTTTATTAATACTCATCTAGAACTTGTACTTGCCGTATATTAAAAGAACGTTATGCTACAGCAGCGATATCGGGCTGCGTATTGTCTACTGGGAACGTGGAAAATTAAACACATCTCGAGATATGAATTGTCAAAAGTCGAATATTGCTTCTTTAACATAATATTTCCGATTCATCTTTCAGTGTTTATCATCAAATACAAAGACGCAAGCCGTTCCAACACTTGCGATCCGGGAATCACGTTTCAAGAGGCTAAAGCTGTATATATCTCTCTCGGCAGACTTTCTTGGCATCGCCAAATGATCTCCTTTATTCCAAGAGTCTGGGGTTCGCATACAGGCGCTGTTGCTGGTTGTCCGACAATACTGTTGGATTTGTAGATCATGATGCAAATACCGTTCAATACTGTTCTGTTTCGACGTGTCCCTGGACTATGTGCGTTTTAAAATAAAGGTATATACGTATTCTTCTTATAAAGTTTGTTACGGCAATAACATGATGTCGTAAAACACAAATATATGTTTCTAAAATACTTGATCCGTGACATAGTGTAATTGACCAAACTTGTTTCTGGTAATTTGAAGATTGAAATCAGGACTGTGTATCTAGCTTCAGATAAATAAAGATTACACGAAATGTGGTTTGTTCTACATTACATCTTGTAAACCTTCATGGTGTAGTACTTTTTCTCTGTTGCATGACCATTAATACTTACATCAATATGCCAAATCTCGTGGAAGAAAACGCTCCAGCCACCAAATTATTTGTGTACGTTATATACGTGAACATGAAATTGTTATTCCTACTAAATAAATCGACCGCCATTAACAAAATAACAGAACACCGTCTAATAAAAGATTCATGGAATGGATTTGTGTTTGAAAACCTATCAGGGTGTATGGTATATTTCGTTTCTATTAGGATTTATCTTTTTAAAAAAACATTCAAAGGGACATAACTCGTGATACATTTGAATAAAAGCATAACAAAGTTGCATTCTTGCAATGCTTAAATAACATCGCGGCCTCTAGTTGGTTGGTTTTCTGTATATGTTTACACTCGTACACGGCTATATAGCCATTTGGCGAATAGTAAATCGCAATCGCGTCTAGTTGGTTGGTTTTCTGTATTTGTTTACACTCGTACATGGCTATATAGCCATTTTGCGAATAGTAAATCGCAATCGCGTCTCGTTAGGTGGGTTTCTGGATTTGTTTACCCTCGTACACGGATATATAGCCATTTGGATTACGCACATCCTCACCAGTCTTCATCGTCCATCTGTATATTGTATACACACAACCTAAATACGTCTTCTGACGCAAAAATAAGAAGTGAAACCCATCTTGTCACTTAAAATGATCTCCAAGCGGAGAAACAATATGGCATCGAATTGTATGGCGCGGCTCTGATGTTTTGGGGTTTAAATTTAGTTTAAATTATTTTGTTCGAAAGTCGGTTCGCTAGTACATCTTTAACTCATCTTTGAATCCAATTGTTATAAAAATGATGACATCGATTTTAAGACACTTCGGATCACCGGTTGTTTTTGTATATCTATTATTTTGTATTTATGCAGCCATTAATTGAACAATACCTCATCATATGTGCCATCATCTTTTTTTCACGGTTGATATGTTCCTCTCTTTCCCTAACTTATTATATGTAGGAGATGATCTGGGAGCCGTGACCGTTCAAAATAAATCTTTATCTCATTTAAATGTTACTGTCTGGAGGTTTACGCCGCTTTCAATAATTGTTCAGTTTTATCCCGGCGTTATGCTTACTGACACCAGCCAGTCAGAATGATGATGCATAAATAAACAATGCTAAACGTTTAATGCACACGTTCTGGAATCAGTCAAAACGCAAATCTCTAAAAATAAATCCACAATAAAGATTGATTGATTGATTGATTGATTGATTGGGGTTTAACGCCGTTTTTAACAATTGTTCAGTCATATCACGGGGGCCAGTTCACCTACTCATGTGTTTCCTGGTTTTCTCACACCAGTACTCCACACAGCAATCTTCCCAATCAACTGGCTGCTTTTTCACATAGACTTAGCCCATTGGTGGAAGACGAATGACGCCCACAATAAAGAATAGACTACCTATCCAGGTAAAGTGTCCAGTCGTTATGCTAACCCCACAACCCTAAGCGCCAAGGAGGGCAGTCATTATGCTAACCCCGCAACTCTAAGCGCCAAGGAGGGCAGTCATTATGCTAACCCAGCAACTCTAAGCGCCAAGGAGGGCAGTCATTATGCTAACCCAGCAACTCTAAGCGCCAAGGAGGGCAGTCATTATGCTAACCCAGCAACTCTAAGCGCCAAGGAGGGCAGTCATTATGCTAACCCAGCAACTCTAAGCGCCAAGGAGGGCAGTCATTATGCTAACCCAGCAACTCTAAGCGCCAAGGAGGGCAGTCATTATGCTAACCCAGCAACTCTAAGCGCCAAGGAGGGCAGTCATTATGCTAACCCAGCAACCCTAAGCGCCAAGGAGGGCAGTCATTATGCTAACCCAGCAACTCTAAGCGCCAAGGAGGGCAGTCATTATGCTAACCCAGCAACTCTAAGCGCCAAGGAGGGCAGTCATTATGCTAACCCCGCAACTCTAAGCGCCAAGGAGGGCAGTCATTATGCTAACCCAGCAACTCTAAGAGCCAAGGAGGGCAGTCATTATGCTAACCCAGCAACTCTAAGCGCCAAGGAGGGCAGTCATTATGCTAACCCAGCAACTCTAAGCGCCAAGGAGGGCAGTCATTATGCTAACCCAGCAACCCTAAGCGCCAAGGAGGGCAGTCATTATGCTAACCCAGCAACTCTAAGCGCCAAGGAGGGCAGTCATTATGCTAACCCAGCAACTCTAAGCGCCAAGGAGGGCAGTCATTATGCTAACCCAGCAACCCTAAGCGCCAAGGAGGGCAGTCATTATGCTAACCCAGCAACTCTAAGCGCCAAGGAGGGCAGTCATTATGCTAACCCAGCAACTCTAAGAGCCAAGGAGGGTAGTCATTATGCTAACCCCGCAACTCTAAGCGCCAAGGAGGGCAGTCATTATGCTAACCCCGTAACCCTAAGCGCCAAGGAGGGCAGTCATTATGCTAACCCCGCAATCCTAAGCGCCAAGGAGAGCAGTCATTATGCTAACCCCGCAACTCTAAGCGCCAAGGAGGGTAGTCATTATGCTAACCCAGCAACTCTAAGCGCCAAGGAGAGCAGTCGTTATGCTAACCCCGTAACCCTAAGCGCCAAGGAGGGCAGTCATTATGCTAACCCCGCAACTCTAAGCGCCAAGGAGGGCAGTCATTATGCTAACCCCGCAACTCTAAGCGCCAAGGAGGGCAGTCATTATGCTAACCCAGCAACTCTAAGAGCCAAGGAGGGCAGTCATTATGCTAACCCAGCAACTCTAAGCGCCAAGGAGGGCAGTCATTATGCTAACCCAGCAACTCTAAGCGCCAAGGAGGGCAGTCATTATGCTAACCCAGCAACCCTAAGCGCCAAGGAGGGCAGTCATTATGCTAACCCAGCAACTCTAAGCGCCAAGGAGGGCAGTCATTATGCTAACCCAGCAACTCTAAGAGCCAAGGAGGGCAGTCATTATGCTAACCCAGCAACTCTAAGCGCCAAGGAGGGCAGTCATTATGCTAACCCCGCAACTCTAAGCGCCAAGGAGGGCAGTCATTATGCTAACCCAGCAACTCTAAGCGCCAAGGAGGGCAGTCATTATGCTAACCCCACAACCTTAAGCGCCAAGGAGGGCAGTCATTATGCTAACCCAGCAATCCTAAGCGCCAAGGAGGGCAGCCATTATGCTAACCCCGCAACTCTAAGCGCCAAGGAGGGCAGTCATTATGCTAACCCCGCAACCCTAAGCGCCAAGGAGGGCAGTCATTATGCTAACCCCGCAACCCTAAGCGCCAAGGAGGGCAGTCATTATGCTAACCCCGCAACCCTAAGCGCCAAGGAGGGCAGTCATTATGCTAACCCAGCAACTCTAAGCGCCAAGGAGGGCAGTCATTATGCTAACCCATAACTCTAAGCGCCAAGGAGGGCAGTCATTATGCTAACCCCGCAACCCTAAGCGCCAAGGAGGGCAGTCATTATGCTAACCCAGCAACTCTAAGCGCCAAGGAGGGCAGTCATTATGCTAACCCAGCAACTCTAAGCGCCAAGGAGGGCAGTCATTATGCTAACCCAGCAACTCTAAGCGCCAAGGAGGGCAGTCATTATGCTAACCCAGCAACGCTAAGCGCCAAGGAGGGCAGTCATTATGCTAACCCCGTAACCCTAAGCGCCAAGGAGGGCAGTCATTATGCTAACCCCGCAACGCTAAGCGCCGAGGAGGGTAGTCATTATGCTAACCCCGTAACTCTAAGCGCCAAGGAGGGCAGTCATTATGCTAACCCCGCAACCCTAAGCGCCAAGGAGGGCAGTCATTATGCTAACCCCGTAACCCTAAGCGCCAAGGAGGGCAGTCATTATGCTAACCCAGCAACTCTAAGCGCCAAGGAGGGCAGTCATTATACTAACCCAGCAACTCTAAGCGCCAAGGAGGGCAGTCATTATGCTAACCCAGCAACTCTAAGCGCCAAGGAGGGCAGTCATTATGCTAACCCAGCAACTCTAAGCGCCAAGGAGGGCAGTCATTATGCTAACCCAGCAACCCTAAGCGCCAAGGAGGGTAGTCATTATGCTAACCCAGCAACTCTAAGCGCCAAGGAGGGTAGTCATTATGCTAACCCCTCAACTCTAAGCGCCAAGGAGGGCAGTCATTATGCTAACCCCGTAACCCTAAGCGCCAAGGAGGGCAGTCATTATGCTAACCCCGCAATCCTAAGCGCCAAGGAGAGCAGTCATTATGCTAACCCCGCAACTCTAAGCGCCAAGGAGGGTAGTCATTATGCTAACCCAGCAACTCTAAGCGCCAAGGAGAGCAGTCGTTATGCTAACCCCGTAACCCTAAGCGCCAAGGAGGGCAGTCATTATGCTAACCCCGCAACTCTAAGCGCCAAGGAGGGCAGTCATTATGCTAACCCCACAACTCTAAGCGCCAAGGAGGGCAGTCATTATGCTAACCCCGCAACTCTAAGCGCCAAGGAGGGTAGTCATTATGCTAACCCCGCAACCCTAAGCGCCAAGGAGGGCAGTCATTATGCTAACCCAGCAACCCTAAGCGCCAAGGAGGGCAGTCATTATGCTAACCCCGCAACCCTAAGCGCCAAGGAGGGCAGTCATTATGCTAACCCCGCAACCCTAAGCGCCAAGGAGGGCAGTCATTATGCTAACCCAGCAACTCTAAGCGCCAAGGAGGGCAGTCATTATGCTAACCCCGCAACCCTAAGCGCCAAGGAGGGCAGTCATTATGCTTACCCCGCAACTCTAAGCGCCAAGGAGGGCAGTCGTTATGCTAACCCCGCAACTCTAAGCGCCAAGGAGGGCAGTCGTTATGCTAACCCAGCAACTCTAAGCGCCAAGGAGGGCAGTCAGTATGCTAACCCAGCAACTCTAAGCGCCAAGGAAAGCAGTCATTATGCTAACCCCGCAACCCTAAGCGCCAAGGAGAGCAATCTTTATGCTAACCCCACAACCCTAAGCGCCAAGGAGGGCAGTCGTTATGAAAACCCCGCAACCCTAAGCGCCAAGGAGAGCAATCTTTATGCTAACCCCTCAACCCTAAGCGCCAAGGAAAGCAGTCATTATGCTAACCCCGCAACCCTAAGCGCCAAGGAGAGCAATCTTTATGCTAACCCCTCAACCCTAAGCGCCAAGGAAAGCAGTCATTATGCTAACCCCTCAACCCTAAGCGCCAAGGAAAGCAGTCATTATGCTAACCCCGCAACCCTAAGCGCCAAGGAGAGCAATCTTTATGCTAACCCCGCAATCCTAAGCGCCAAGGAGGATATACTTTGATATGACTCGGTCGGATCATTTAAATATAACAGATCAAATGGTGATGTTACATACTATTATCATCTATGATTTAAGTGACGGCCATCAACAAATTGTCTTTTCCTGAAGGGTCATTGCTCTCTGGTCGAATTTTATCTATAACTAGTCAAGAAAAGGTAGAAAATGTTAAAAAATTAATCCCAAAAGGCTCTTATAGCACAACAAAGGTTACGTACATTGGCTACCGGATTTCTGTCGTATTTTTGTTCTTTGGCATACATAAACTTAATATTTAATGTAAACTGTGTACATGTAGAAGTTATTGTTTTGAAAATGAGAGAAACCTGAAATTGAAAGTCTTTGGAGTATGGAATCGCATCACTGTGTCGCATGCTTCCACATTTTTCTTCAAGTCAAAACCGTTAAATATAGATGGTCGAGAGTGATGTTCCTTTGAAATGGCGATTGTTTTTTAATTAGAGAATCAGAAAATCAAACGGTATTTTTGCGACGCAGATTAGTTCAGTTTAAACTTACTTATTTTATACCGATTACGAAACAAGCTTTCAGCTTAATAATAATCACGCTCGAAATCTGCCTTCTGAAGACTTAACCAGTACTCACGCCGTTTCTGTGGAAAAACCCGCTAATCACGTGACTCGAACACGGGACCATTTTGAACGAGGGGCCGACGCTCTCCTACTTCACAACTGTCTTCAACAAGATACAGATGGGATGCAGATTAAAGGTATCATAGATGTCACTGTGGTATTTTTTATTGTTAAACTGAACTGTGCATTTTATCTTTGTTCATACACGACGAAGTCACCTTTAATGAGACGTATCGATGGCTTCAGGATGTAGTTACAACCGTTTTGCATGAAACCATCGGTAATACCATCTGGTATTCCGGTTACATATAGGGCACACCGAATACGTTAACAATAGTGGTAGATATCGCGTAATTACTTTGGTATTCAAGGTTGAGGGGATATCATTTCGGCTGACAGTTTTGTTGTTGTTTTATTTCGATTTTACGCTGTTTTCAACATTATATCGGGTTTTCTACGGCGACAGTCCACTCATTCATGATGTCTGGGTAAACAAACGAGTACTATGCTAGGTAATGTGCCTTGCACTCCAGAATGACCACCGTACCACGTCTGTGGATCGCTTCCGGGACGGCCGAGTTGAAAAGAAACCAACCAACGTGTTATGCTTTAAATATTGTTGTAAGCGGCGTAAAGCCTCATTCAGATCAACAAATATATAGCAAGCCTATGGACGAATCACGTCCGACCAAAACCGACCTTATGAGGATTTTAAATGTAACCATTTTCCACATACATTGATTTTAAAGCAGACGACTTTCCAAATATATACATTAAGCAAAACTATTTCATTATAACCATTGAAAAGAGTTGAAAACATTGTTGCAAACGAATAAACGATTGATTATAAATTATACTGCTGTTTTTTGTTTGTTTAAGCGTTCTACACATACTTTATGTGGGCTGGTGTGTCTATGAAGCGAACAGAGAAGATCCTGATCTGACATACACACTCACTTATATACTTACACACTCACTTATATAAGAGTCGATCCGCGAGAAAACCAACAATATGGCCTCTGCGTAATGTATCGACAAAGATCAGCCTGCGCAGTCCGCGCAGACTAATCCGGGCCGATACATTCCGTCTCAAAGGGTCAAAGGGATAGGGGTATATAGTAATGATTCTTAAAACAGAACATCCACATGAGGCGAAAAGTGTCTATCCGGGTAAGCTTGCGTGACAGGCTTAGACTGGTCCGGATCGATACTTTTCGCAGAGTCCACAATGTTGGTTTTCTCGCGGGACGGCTCATATTTTATGCGTACATCGAACACTGATTCATTGGGGTTAAACGACGTTTTGAACACTTTTCAGTCATATCACGGCGGCCAATTCACATTCCCAAGTGTGTTCTGACTTAACCACGCCAGGACGCCACGCCACAGACTTTCCAATCAACTGGATGCTTTTCCACATAGACTGTTAGCGGATTGGTGAAAGAAGGATGATTTTTTGTCATAATGACCTTTTTCAAACACAGGAAAGAAAGATGACAAACCTTGGGCTAGAACTCACCACCCCTGGATTGAGAGCCCGTGTCGCTACCGACTGAGCTACAGGGGCTCGGCGTAAATCGAACGCTAGGGTAGGCCTGTGTACCCACACACACACACTCAAGCCAAACAAGTCACCACCGTCTCCTTGCATGCAGATAAGACACAGGAGTAGACCTTCTTTCTGACAGAAAACTAGACGTATAGCCTCAATAGTTTATATCAGTTCGTGGGTTTCAAACGGAGGAGTGAATAATACACCCCATATCGCAAGGCGCGGCTGATACATCCTAGTCAAATCCGAATACCCTATATTTGGATCATATCAACTGATTTATTACGTCGTTCAACTGTGCCTAAACACACATGAGCTCTCAATTCAGAACCGCTTGAGTTACAGCCTACGTTGCTACTGACTGAGATACTATACCGGTGCTCGGCGTAAATAATTGTCCGCTCGATTGTAATATAGACACGGACGGGCTTTCTGACAGAAAACTAGAACTGAGCCTCAACAGTTATCCGCCAATATTTCGTCGGGGATTCTAACCGGGGGGTCAATACGATCCCAGATCGCAAGACGCGGCTGATATGTAAACGCGTAAACATCAGTCAAACCCGAAAACGCTGTATATATATGAGGCGCTCAGAAACCCAACAGTATGGACTCTGCGTAATGAATCGATCAAGATCAGCCTGCGCCTCCTTTGAATTTTCCGTTTAAGGAATCACTACCCTATACCTTTATCCACCTGAGACGGTGTGTATCGGCCCGGATTAGCCTCCGCAGCATGCTTAGGCTGATCCTGGTTGATAGTTTACGCAGAGACCACAATGTAGGTTTTATCGTGGATCATACCAACTGTTTTATTACGTCGTTCAGCTGTGCCTAAACAACAGACAGACGCACTGGGAGAAATCACATCTCATTAGTATTGAGCCCAGCCGCAAAGAACACGACATTAAGGACTTTTTATATTATTATCAATGTGCGCCTCTGCGTATTCTTATCAAACTTGTCTTAATTTCACTTTTATAAACAGTCTAGATCAGATAAGCCAGTGCATCCGCACAGTCTTATCAAGATATACACCATACACGGAGTAACTACACTAGCTCATTAGAATACTCGTAGTTTCTGATTAGATTGAGTAGGTGGGCAAATTGATCTGAACTCACACTATTCCGAAATGCCAACGTGTACCTTTTCTCATGCACTGGCTCTTATGATGAAGTACACATATCCTTGAACCCTATGATGAACGGTTATTACTCGACAATATTCCCCTGATCGCGACCCTTATTAAATGATATAGATCTAAATTACCTTGTGATTTAAATTTGTGATTTTGTTTCTATTATATCATTTAATATTGAAATAAACGATGCTTTACGCACTTTTTCAGTTATATGCCGGTTTTTTGACCCACAGAGATCCGGCTCATAATATATTTGAGTTTACTCGGCACTCAGAATTTGTGCTCAAGTTTCTGATTGGTCAGAATGATATTTATTTTCGAATTCAACCAATCATAAGTCTTATTTGGAACATGGAGTTCATTTCTGAGCACAGAGAACGTTTTAGAGTTTATAGTTCCGGAGTCAGGATCTAATCCCACAAAGCTTACTTATCGTTAAGTAATACTTAAATACTTAAGAGCATATTTCATCATTCTTCTTTTCTTAATAAAAATGCCAAAATGTATAATTTCGTAACAAGTATTGTTAGTCAGAAAGGTAACTATTTATGTCAACCTATTCATGAATGGCAAAAAATAGCAAAACAACTTGGACCACGTTATACAAAACCAATCCTTCGCGATTTTTTAACAGCTCATATGAACCGTCCCGCGAGAAAACCACTTTTGTGTCATCTACGTAATGTATCGACCAGTATTAGTCTGCGCATTCCGCTCAGGCTAGTCCGGGCCGACACATTCCGCCTCTGAGGGATAGAGGTATAGAGTAATGATTCCTGAAACAGAAAATCCACAGGAGTCGAAAAGTGTCTGTCAGGGTTAGCCTGCGCCGCATGCTTTAGCTAAACCGGGTCGATAATTTACGCAGAGTCCACCATGTTGGTTTTCTCGCGGGACTGCTTATGTCCAGATTAACCCATGCCCAACATAATCTGACCAGGATCCCATTCTCGGAATCTAGCCGTGCGGAAATACTTGTAGCCTGTTAAGGAATGACTATCACAAAAAGAAATTCTTATACAATTTGATCTTGAATATCAAAAAAATATATTTATTGTATATGTTTTTATGGTAGTATTGTCTATAGGATACGGTACAAGTTTGTTTTCTTCTGAATAGTGTAAATTCACATTTGTGCCTTTGTTCACTCTAATCCCACTGGGCTAAGTCTATGTGGAAAAGCAGCCAGTTGCTTGGGAAGATTGTTGTGTGTAGTACTGGTGTGAGAAAACCAGGAAATGCATGAGTAGGTGAACTGGCCGCCGTG
This sequence comes from Serripes groenlandicus, assembly GCA_031761405.1. Lineage (NCBI taxonomy): Eukaryota > Metazoa > Mollusca > Bivalvia > Cardiida > Cardiidae > Serripes > Serripes groenlandicus. The sequence continues at coordinate 24,490,766 of JASEVX010000006.1, forward strand.
ATATAACTGAGAAATTGTTAAAAACGGCGTTAAACCCCAATAAATCAAATTCAGTCTAATCAGGTTCTACACAAATTGCCATAATCTACTGACAATATTCGAACAGTGTAAACCCTGATCAGACTGTAAGGATACACAAGTGAAAGACTAAAAGCTAGTTAATAAGACTAAAATCAAATAAAGAAAGACGGAAGATCGGTGTCCACGTGACGTGACGCATAAAGACTATGTATGTGCCTTTATCCAGGAATACCAACCCCATTGTGAATGACATTCTAATATTTTCGGAAAATAAATATTACACTCTTCGCTCAAAATCCTATTTACAATTTAGCATTGACCTACACACCTAGAACAAATTGCATGCTACATTCATTTAGATATTATTTTTTTTAAAGTCTGGAATAGCATTCCATCACATATAAAGCATTCAACGTCTATGATATCATTCTTTTGAAGTTTGTTTTTCGTGTGATGTGTCGTTTTAGTCCCGCACCAAAAACAAAATGAAAACAAACATTATAATATCTTGATGAAATTTATGATATCAAGTGCGTCATCATTAATTCACCCGTCAATATCAGCAATAAAATGAATAGCCTGTTGTTTACCCGATGATACAATCCTAAGTACCTTTTCGTTAGCAGGAAGAGAAAATAACCAAACATTGAAACGAAAAAATCTTTTTTAGTCTGTTTTGATTGATTTTGCGATATAATTTACTGGGTGTATAACGTTTCTTACCACTACTCTGTTTCTGATTTTGCGATAGAATTTACCGGGTGTATTGCGTTTCTTACCACTACTCTTAGTTTTTATGCGGGGGTTTCAGCTATGCTGATATTGTCATGCCCTGCTTTCAGGAAGTGTAAATTTGTATTTTGTTTGTGCTGCCCTCTGTTTTTTCAAAATGGACAATTTTTCTTGATTGTCCAGGGGTAAGTTAAATAAGTTTCACAACAAGCTAAATAGTATGCACATTATACAAAGTAAATGTACACAATGTTAAGTCTTAATCCATGAAGTTGTATACATAATTTAGAAATTTAAGTTAGACATAAGGATCTTAAATGTTTCTTTTAAATATATGGAAAACGAGTAGCTTGAAAGCGGGTAGCTCAAAAACCTTTTGAGAAAATCCCTGCAATGAACAATACGGAAATACGACTGTCGTGCATCGTCAACATTTTCCCTTGTTAACACTCTACAGGCTACATTTTGCATTGGATCTTCATGAAAGTTCATCAAAACATTCATCTCCATCAAATTTTGAACAAGTTTGAAACTGGGCTATTTGAAGTCAAAAACTAGGTCACTAGGTCAAATTGAAGGAAAATGTTGTTAACACTCTAGAGGCCACATTTTTTAACATGAGCATGTTGAAACTTTATCAGAATGTTTGTCCTCTATTTTCAACTTGAGCATGTTGAAACTTGATTAGAATGTTTGTCTTGATAATATGTAGGTCACGTTCGAACATGGTTTATAATGGGTCACTAGGTCAAATTGAAGGAAATTCTTGTTAACACTCTAGAGGCCGCAAATTGAAGGAACATATTGTCAACTCTGTAAAAGCATCTCTTTTGGCTACAACAGCTTGAAATTTAGTCAGAATTCTATCTAAATGATATCTAGGTCAAGTTTGAATATTGGTCATGCCGGGTTAAAAACTAGGTCACTAGGCTAAATTGAAGGAAAATCTTGTTAACACTCTGGATACTGCATTTTTAGCTTGAGCATGTTGAAACTTTATCAGAATATTTTTATTGATGAAATCTACTTCAAGTTCTAACATGGGTCATGTTGGTCACTATGTCAAATTGAAGAATTATCTTGTTAACACTCTAGAGCCAACATCCCCCGAATTTCAGTACTTTCAGTACTTTGATTTATTTTGCTATAGAATGTACCGGGGGCCCGTTTTACTAACGGACTTACGCTTACGTAACTCAAGAATTTTCGTAAGTTTTTACGTACGCAAATATTTTTTTCGTAAAGTTCTGCGTTTTACTAAGATTTTATTACGTAACTTTCACGTAAATATTTGCGTATATTTACGTTGGAAGAACGCTTGCGTAAGTTTATTTTTATCAGCGTAAATATGGCCGACCAAAGACAAATCAGACATCGCCAACCCGTAATTTCCGTGATAGGACAAATTTGTTAAACATTCTGAGTGACAGGGAAGTGAAGGATAAGTATAGACTAACAAGGCACCAAATTATAGATTTGCATGCACTCATAGAGGAGGACATTGCTTCAAATACAATGAGAAGTCATGCCATTCCAGCGATGACCAAGGTAAACATAGTCTGTTAAGTGTTTCAATCTCTCGACTTTTCTATTACCCGTTTCCGTTTGTATAGCCGGAGAAAAAAGTACTTCGAGGATAGTCTCCCTTAATTAGACCTTCACCTTGGATATAAACAAAGTCTGATCGTGCGACGCTAGAAGCATAATTGTTTTTACAATCAATATCTTCAGCAATGAACTTGCTTTTAAAAGTGCACCGAAACTACATAAATCAGTGACCCACGTTGTACTCAGATAAGTTCAATGTTACGAATGTGAAATTGTGTTAAACAGCTTAAGCGGTGGGACACCCAGCTTAAGGACTATGTCATGGCTGAAATTAGAAAACGAGTGGGTGGGGTATACACGTTTAAATTCTCATTTACATGAACATTGAAGGCTCGTTGCACCTACAAGGATACTTTACCTAACTATTACAGTATTTTATTTATACAATAGGTAACTAACAATGTGAAAAGCTGACCAGAAAAATGGTCATTTAATTTGCCTATAAATTACCAACCTAATCGTTTCAATCATTTTCTTTCATTCAGATACATTTTAAAAAGCTTTTCTGACCAAGTAATAATAGTTAAACGGCGCAAAGTTCTTTTACTTTTTGAAATTTTTAACTTGTATACCCCACCCACTCATTTTCTAATTTCAGCCATGAAATAGTCCTTAATCCTGTTATTTAATTTTAATCCGAATAATACACATAATATTCATACGTCATATTCAGATGTAAGTTCATTGAGTGGCTGAAATAGAAAAAACTGTCTGTGATTTGCATTGGGTGACATTTCCCCAACATTGTATTGCAACTACAGGCAAACTTGTCTTAAGCAGCCACACAAGGAACATACATAGCTCTATATACCTTCTATTCATTTTCAGAAGCAAAATGACAAAGTTAAAAATAAGACGCTAGTTATTATCCCCATAGCAATGTTATGTAAACGTGAGCATGCAGGGCAACTGAATGTAAAATAATTGCAGAAGATGTCCTAATATTGGACAAAATACACATGTACTTTCCGAACACGTCCCCTCGTACTGTACATTGCACACAATTTATTGTATCAACCAATCGATAAACTGGATTGCCCAGGGTATCTTATATATGTTATGAATAGCCTGGGTACCGAGGATGACTGCAAGGGTGTGCCTGGCGTATTCCACTGTCTGACCAAAACAGTAGGATGGGACTCCCTATTATAGGTGTACTTACATTTTTTTGGGAAAAAAATAAATAAAGCAAACTTAACTGTAAATTATATCCTGTCTCAATCGTTCCTTTATATGTCCTTGTTAATTAACTTAAACAAAATAATTATTCATTTCTGTGCAAAGTTCCAAAAATCGAGTCCATCCGCATCCATTTTGAAATTGATATTCAAGGGAGGCAATCACTCACCGGTGTAATTACAAAAATCATTAGTATGGAAGTCCTGTTGTATCAACTCTTTACAAGATTGTGAGATTAATTGTGAAATTGATTATCCTATAAAACATTTGTCACTAGAACAATTATATTTAATTTAAATGTTAAATTATTAACTGTTCCAAACTATGAACTATGAAAATTGATTTTTTGAAAAAAAATATTGTAGCATTTGAAAGTCGTGATAACGGGGTTTCCTGATGGAATCATATGACATCCAGTTGTGCGCTTTACCTTGGTATTCATGATAACACGGTATTCGTAGAACCTACTATACCTGTAACCCTGTAGATATACTATTGTTCATTGAATGGAATATTGTTTAAAAAACAGTTTGTGTAAAATGTTAAGATATCAACATTGTGACATCAATTTAATTTATACTATAAATATGAGTGTCACATCAAATATTCATAGGAAACTCTGATAAACCTGTAATAAGACTACAGACATGTTTCAAATAACTAACTACAATTAAGTATACTATGATAATACATTAAATTGTTTGTTTCTTTTGTGTTAGCTCCTCATTACACTGCAGTTTTTGGCCAAAGGAGAATTCTACAGTGAGGGAGGACTCGTCCATGGGGTGTCAAAGAGCTCTGTGTGTGTATCTGTTTGGCAGGTAAGTTACTAAGTAAACTTTCATGACTACTAGGAACAAATCTTGCAAAGAAATCACATAGAATGATTTCAATATGTCAATATCATGAATATGGCATTTTAAAATGTGAAAGTCCCAATACCAGTTATATATGGGTATCACTAAACGGAGTCTGGTAAAATCTGACGGTCTATCCCATGATATCAATGTTTTGTTGATTTAATATATTTGTTTTGACTTTTGAAAATATTATGGACAAAGGTGAAATTGTCATGCGACCAAATCGTGAGCAATTTCTCCTTTGGCCACAATGCTTCAATTTTATTTAACAGTTCAGCTATTATATATGGAGATATTTCAGGTTTTTATAATATGTTGAAGGTCGTCTGCTGCAGATTTGTTGTATGTGGGAAAGGGTTTAACAAGTCTTTTGGATTTAACTAATGTATAACAACTTCACTAAATAGATTAGAAGCTTCCTTTAAATGAATTGATTAATTGATTGGGGTTCAACGCCATTTTAAACATTTTTTCAGTCATATCACGGTGACCAGTTCACTTATTTGTATGTTTCTTGACTTTCTCCCACCAGTACTTCAATCATACAACAATCTTTCCAAGCAACTTGCTGCTTTTCCACATGGCCATTTGTGGAGGTCGAATGACGCTTGTCACAATGAATTTTGTCAAACGCAGGAAAGAATGTAGGCCGAGCTGGGGTTCAAACTCACAACCCCTGGATTGACAGCCCGCATCGCTACCGACTGAGCTACTGGGGCTCGGCCCCTTTATGTACAATAATTGAATAGAGTTAAAAAGGTACAAGGAAGTTATGGCCCACTGCATTTATGTCCCATATTTGGAAGATATGGCCCATGATATTTGAATTATATAGTGTTAACTAAAATACCCTGGAGGTGGTATTACTATTAACACCTAACAGGAGGTAATTATAAAAGCCTGTTTATGATAACATAATACATTTCGTTTAAATTAAGTATTTTATTTATGATAAATATTTAACAATGTGAACAAATACTAAATACTAAAAGTGCACATAAACAAAAACAATTGCCTTTTTATTGGATGCTATTAGATTCAAAGTATTAATTCACCAATTATTACTAACTGACAGAGTGGAAAACAGTGCATAAAGAGTTGCAATTTTATCAAGCTACTTTAAGTAACATAACATAACATATCTTAATTTAGCCTTAAATAGTACATACTTATAGCCAATAAACATAGAAATAGTTTACATTATAAAAGGTTGTGTGTAATATGAGTCAGTCTTTTAAGAGAAATTGAGGTAGGAATATATGGAATGTAAATAGTCGTTTCTGAAATCAATATAAATATAATTAGTTTTTAAACCTGTTGAAAACATTGGGAAAAGTTAAAGCTATGTAATAGTTTATGTAAGAAAGTGATGTCATTCCTGTGCATTCCATGTAACACTTTACTGTTAAACAGTCAAGAACATACATTTAGCATGAGACAGTAAGAAATTGCCCAGGAAGATTATATATGATAATTTAACGTTGCAAAGTCACATGAGGTATAGTAAATGTTTTTGGGCCATAAATTCCAGATACCGTTTAAAACATGGTGACAACAGGAGTAATTGTTCGTTTTGAGCAATTTCTTCTTGTGTCGACATGTTTTGAAAAAAAAGGCTGTTTTCTACAGAGGCGTCAGAAAGCGTTTATATGAGGGAGAGGGTTAACACATGAATTTATTGACAAATGACTATTAAAATGAAATAACTATGAGTTGTAGTAAATCTGATATTAAGTTTTACTTCACTCTAGTCAATCAGCTTCAGATGTTTACCAGCAATTTGTTATCACCCTAGTAGTACAATGTAGTGCACTCATAACTGTTGATGGAAACATCAGCAACTTGAGAGATGTCAGTTCAAGTCTGATCTGGGGTTTGTAAGAATTTAGGTACAACCATCATCATGTGCTGACAGTGGATCTATAATAAATGTCCATTTATATCTCAAGCTGAATGATGTCAGCACTACTTCTATATTTCACTGGTCAGAAGTCCACCAAATTTTACAAAAGTGATTGGTGCCAAGCATACTAGTGTATATCTTCAGATTGTTAATGTTCAGTTATATGTATGCTAAATGGTTGGAGACATTTGTGTTCTTGTTGTGAAAAACTATCTCTTGTTGATATGGTTCTTTAATATGTGAACAGATAAAGGAGACAAGAGTAGAATCATAACATTTCGGGGTTTTATGTATAAGTCAGTAGTTAATAAGACATTAATGTTCCATATTTTACACTATTAAGGTTGTAGCTGCAATAGACAGGCATGTGCTGAATATTAATTTCCCAATAACACAGGACAGACTGGGTGCCATTAAAGGACAATTTTATCAGGTTGCCAGGCTTCCCAACTGCATTGGTGCAGTAAATGGGACGCTAATACCCATTATTGCTCCGAAGGTGAGGGAAGATATCTACGTGTGCAGGAAAGGTTACCATGCCATAAATGTGCAGGCAGTAGTCAGCCCAGATATGAGGTATGATTAAATTTACTGTAACTATGATCCCGTATAATAGTACATTACAATAAATATGTAAAACAGAATGCAAGTTGACCTCATAATCCATAACACACAGCTTCTTACAAGTTTCTGATTGATAGTGGATTAACCCCGATTTTAACAATTTCTCACGATTTTAACAATTTCTCACGTCGTATCACATGGGGCCAGTTCACCTACTTTTTTTCCTGGTTTTCTCACACCAGTACTCAACATAACAATCTTTCCAAGCCACTGGCTGCTTTTTCACATAGACTTAGTTGGTGGAAGACGCATGCATTGACTCTTGTCGAGATTCGAACTCACAACCCCTGAATTGACAGCCCTCTTCTTTACCGACTAAGCTACCGGGGTTCGGCTGTAACAACATTGAAAGTGTGGACATCCTATTATTTCCATGAATAGAGTTTTATGTCACTTAATTTGTCCCCCGCTTTAGCGAAAGCGGGGGACTATTATTTCTCATTCGTCAGTCCGTCCGTCAGTCCGTCAGTCCGTCAGTCACGCTGTCACACTTTCGTTTCCGGGCTATTTCTCTGCAACCGCTTTTTCGAATTTGATGAAATTTCATAGGAAGGATCACCACCAAGTGTAGATGCGCATATCGTGTTTGCGTTCCGGTTGGATTATTTTTCACGGAGTTATGGCCCTTTACCCCTATGTATGACTAAATTCATTTCCGGGCTATTTCTCTGCAACCGCTTTTTGGAATTTGATGAAACTTCATAGGAAGGATCACCACCAAGTGTAGATGCGCATATCGTGTTTGCGTTCCGGTTGGATTATTTTGCACGGAGTTATGGCCCTTTACCCCACCATCAGGCTATGTATGACTAAATTCATTTCCGGGCTATTTCTCTGCAACCGCTTTTTGGAATTTGATGAAACTTCATAGGAAGGATCACCACCAAGTGTAGATGCGCATATCGTGTTTGCGTTCCGGTTGGATTATTTTTCACGGAGTTATGGCCCTTTACTCCACCATCAGGCTATGTATGACTAAATTCATTTCCGGGCTATTTCTCTGCAACCGCTTTTTGGAATTTTATGAAACTTCATAGGAAGGATCACCACCAAGTGTAGATGCGCATATCGTGTTTGCGTTCCGGTTGGATGATTTTTCACGGAGTTATGGCCCTTTACCCCACCATCCGGCTATGTATGACTAAATTCATTTTTCCGGGCTATTTCTCTGCAACCGCTTTTTGGAATTTGATGAAACTTCATAGGAAGGATCACCACCAAGTGTAGATGCGCATATCGTGTTTGCGTTCCGGTTGGATGATTTTTCACGGAGTTATGGCCCTTACTTCTGAACCGTAATAGGTACTGCTTTCATATTTCACATGTGTATTCCTTGTGACAACCCCTTTCCATCAATACCAATTTTTGTGACCTTGACCCTGGCGGGGGACCATGATTCTCTGAATTTGCTTGTTTAAAATAGTATTCAATGGACAATTCATTACATGTTCATGGTGTGATCAAGAATGTTTAAACAGTTCAATACAAGTGCATTAGAATTAAGAAGATAAATACAGATACTTGGGAGTGTTAACTCTTTCCCTCATACAACACTTTTGCAGCAGAAGACTGAATATATTTCGTCAAAACATAGAACATTTCTATAATTGAATTGATAACCTATGACTAAAAGTGGAAAACATTGTGCTCGTTTTGAGCAATTGTTCTTTGGTACTATGTTTTCAAAAGGCCGCCTGCTGCAGAGGCATCAGAAAGTGTCTGTAAGTGGGAAAGGGTTAAAAAATATTCAAATTTCAGATTCATCGATGTGGTCTCTCAGTGGCCAGGTTCTACACATGATAACACAGTTTTTGAAAACTGTGGCCTAAAGGCATGGCTAGATGAAAATCCTGTTGGTTGGCTCCTTGGAGATGCAGGTTATGCATTGAAACCGTACGTGCTGACACCAAAGGCAAGAAAATGACTTTTCACATTATATATTATACAGAAAATAGCATAAACATTTTTCTATTCCAATAATAATTCTATAATGGTATTGATACATCAATTAAGCTTCCAGTGTTTTTACGCTGACCATAATGATTGATAAAATAATTCAGCCAGTTTGTATAGATGCATTTAACCCTTTCACTCATATAGACGCTTTCTGACGCCTCTGCAGTAGACAGCTTTTTGAAATCATAGTGACTAAAGAAGAAATTGCACAAAACGTGCAATTTCTCCTTTTGCCACACTGTTTTCCACTTTTAGTCATAGGTTATCCATTCAATTATAGAGATTTTCAATGTTTTGACAAAATATATTCAAAGTCGTCTGCTGCAGAATTTTCGTATGAGGGAAAGGATTTATAATTAAATGGCACATGACAATTTTCACAATATCATTTATAGATGCGACCTGCAAACCAACAGGAAACTGCCTTCAACTTGGCACACAGTCGGACAAGAATGGTAGTTGAAAGAGCCTTTGGATTGTTGAAGTCCAGATTTAGGTATTTTTTTGCTAAAGTATTCATTTAGTAGAGCTTTACTAATCGTACTGGTTCTGTTTGGAATGCAAGTGCATATGTGAAATTGAATACATGCATCTTATGTCTGTGCTGTGGTAATAACACTAGAAAGGACCTTGTAGATTTTCATTCAATGCGAGTGTATACTGTTGCATTACATGTAATGCCAAACTATGAATACTGGTCTTTTTCTCAAATTATGTACTTTTATGTTTGCATGTTTGAAAATCTGATTAAGGTTTTGAAAGCAAATACATGTATCACCAAATTTCATAACTACTTGATATAACGCTTCAAACCTTTATGCTTCTTACTATCTTATTATAAAAGAACATTATACATTGAATACATCTTTTCATTTTGAACAGGTGCCTTCATAAAACCGGAGGATTTCTCCAGATTAGCCCAGAGAAGGCTGCCAAAGTGTTTGTGGTTTGTGCCAAACTCCATAACTTATGCATAGATGGAGGATTGGGGTTTGATGGAGAAGTTGAAATAGTGCCTGATAATGCAGCGCCATTCTTGGGAGATATTGATCTCAATGCACAGAGGGCAAGAGCAGCACTAATTGCTAGATTTTAAAATTACTTCTTTGTATAAATTCAGAGGGCCTATTTAGATCTATAAAAAACATATTGCTCTTGTTTTACAAAATGGAGCAATAACATAATTTCTATTTCTCCTTTTCTGCAGCAGACATTTTGTGACAACATTGTGCCAAAAGGATAAACTGCTCATAATGAGCAATATCTCCTTTTCCCACTATGTTTTCAACTTTATTCAATATTTAAACCATCATTTACTGTGATTTTTCTATAGTTTTGCCGTTCTTTCTTAAAAGCTATCTGTTGAGACCTGATGCAAGAAGAACTTATGTTACATAAAAATAATTAATAAATGGCTAAATATACCTTTATGTGTACACAAATCATTCCCATGTTTCTATCTGATGACTCTGCAGCAGACATTTTGTGACAGCATTGTGCCAAAAGGAGAAATTGCTCATAATGAGCTATTTCTCCTTTTCCCACTATGTTTTCAACTTTATTCAATATTAAAACTATCATTTACTGTGATTTTTCTTTAGTTTTGCCAGTCTGTTTTCAAAGCTATCTGCTAAGACTTGATGCAAAAAATACTTATGAAATACTTATAATAAAGCTTTCTCAACATACTGACACTATTTGATTTTTCTGCTGCAAAAAAAACTTTGAAAACATTATGTTAAATGTTGGAAAAGGTAGAAATGAAAGTTTTAATTATTAACTGGGAAAGTGGTTTACTCCTCTGCTTCAGATTTGTTATATATATCTTATTGAAAATGTGTAAGATAATGAATAGTAAACATACTATTCATTATCTTACAAATTTTCAAAAATATGAGTAGCTTGAATTTGGAGCAGACTGTTGTTGATCATTTGTTGTTGATTCAACATCTGCTCCAAAAGCTCGTTTTGACGCTCTAAGAGTCTTTCCACATTTTCCATTGGTGTTGTTCTGAAAAATAAGAATAAAAACATTGAATTGTACCATCACCATCACTTCAAACCGTATTGAATTCGTTGTAGAAATGAACTTGTATTCAATAATATTTTTACATTAAATAACATAGCCACAATCAGGTCTGATGCAAGGTATCTCTTTGGAACATGTTAGAAAACAATTTTTGGAAAAAAAAGGATACATTCATTGAAGTATAAGGTTTTATGCCCGACACACATTACCACTTTTCAATTTTGTTTTACCACTCTCACATTCTACTACTCTTCCACCAACCCATTCATTTTACCACCCTCCAAAAACAATCTTACTCTCCCACTCACTCCAAACACTAATTCACTCAGTGACTACAAACACCCACACATATCCATTCACTCCAACACTCAATAAGCAACACACATACAGTCACTAACTCATGCTATAGATCACAAACACATACATTCACTACAACAGTCAATCAACTACAAACTTATTCATTCACTCACTCGCCCATTCATGCACTCGCTCACTCACTTAAACACTCGCTCTCACGCAAACTTAAATCTAGTCACACGTTCCCTAGTTAATGGAATAACGATCCAATAACTGTTTGTAAAGTTCTTATTCATATGTACAACTCTTTAACATGATTACAATTGCCTTACGTTTCGTTTTGCGAATGAAAATGGCACTGCGATCATATTGGGCAATAATACAGATTTTGGATGATGAAAATTCTGCAACATAATTATTGCTCCCTTTACATATTTAAAGAAAAATTAATAATGTTGTAAAACAATTATGGTAGACTTCATTAATGGATGGTTTGAATTGATAACATCAAAATTATTTGATCTGAGAGTATTGAATGTATCTAAAAAACCTACCTGTATGTTGCCTGAATTATATCTTCAAACACTGTATAGCTAACCTGTATGTTTTTAATCATATAACTTATCCAATATTTAAGAATGTATCTCAATAAAAAAAATTGTAATTTAACTAATTCCAATTGTGTCAATCCTATTGTATTATTTGCAATTATTAACTCTTTCAGCGCCAAATTGTTTAAAGAAAACCTTTCTATGTTCAAAATCAGACGACTCTATTTTCGTGTTATAGGAGTTTTGGAATATTTTCATAACTAAAAGCCAAAAAATGCTGATTTCAGGTGAGACAGCTCGTTTACGAGCTGACTCGCCTGAATCTGCATTGTTTGCAAAAACCTCAGTATTGCCTTTGGCGCTGAAAGAGTTAATGTATATGGGTCAGAGGTCTAAATACTTGAATAAAGAATTGAATTGAATTGAATTGGCAGTTCTTCATTTACATTTAAAGTCACAATAAATCAATGTCAATTATGAAAATAAGAAGACAGGTAGTGTCTGTTCTAAAATTACTAAGCATACACAATTACCTTGTGATTCACTTATATTTATATGAACAACACACTCTTTATTAAAATGGTGAGCCAACGAAAATAGGGCATAGTATGGTCATGCCCTTGCTGATCTTGTGGTAATTGCTTCTATCACGATGTGCACAGAAGTTTTATTTGAATATCTTTAACAGTTATTTGGACTTTGATAGTGCCTATACTTACATTCTTTCTCCAGTGGCTGCCCCGATTGGCAGCATAGCCACTTACACATTTTCATCTATTTCCTCAACAAAATGCGACTGTCCTCCGGTTGTTTTTGAAGTGGCACTGCTACTAGATTCTGAAAGATTATAAAAATAATTTTATATATCTATATTTATTGCATACTTTGATATTGTCACGTTCACTTTGCATTGAAGAAAGTGGTCATGATTTTTCGATCATGACCGCTGTCAAGGAGTGATCATAACCGTAGATAAGGACGTGCGAAAATTCTGCGTAATATACATGCTGGGGACTACTTTTTAGCTCTACTAGCCAAAGGCCAGAAGAGCTTATGCCGTGGTGTGGTGTCCGTCGTCCGTGCGACCGTCCGTAAACAATTGCTTGTGAACGCGATACAGTCTTCGGTTTTGATTGAATCTCAATCAAACTTATACAGTGGTTAGATATCCATGACAGCTCGGTTCCTTTCGCAAACCAGCCAGATCCGCTTATGCAAGACTGGATTATGGCCCTTGTAATTGTCAAAATTGCTATAATTGAGCTTGTGAACACAATAGAGGCTCCATTTACTATCTGATCTTCACCAAACTCAGATAGTAGTTAAATATTGATGAAGGCTCAGTTCCTTTCTAAAACCAGCCAGATGTGCCCTTGCATGACTGGATTTGTTTATGGCCCTTGAAATTGTCAAAATTGCTATAATACAGCTTGTGAACACAATAGAGCCTCCATTTACTATTCAATCTTCACCAAACTTAGATAGTAGTTAAATATTGATGAGAGCTTGGTTCCTTTCGCAAACCAGCCAGATCCACCCATGCAAGACTGGATTATGGCCCTTGAAATTGTCAAAATTGCTATAACACAGCTTGTGAACACAAAAGAATACTGAAAATTCCGTATGCATTGAAATACCTACCACATGTTCCCAGTCTGAACGTGTCAATTCCCGGAAAACCACCAATGGCAGATTCCCCAATCAAGTTGATCATCTGTAATAAATATTTAATTTTAGATGTTTAGCTTCTCATCAATTATGGGTAAACAGCAGGGGTTCGAAAGACCGACAAAAGTGCCGGTCTGGACCGGAATTCGAATCCCTAGACCGATTGCAATCTTAAAACTAGTAAAAAAATCGGTCCGAGATTTTATAAAATTTATAAAATTTCGTTAATACCTACGCTATACATGTCACTGTGTAAACGAAAAACCAATAAAATCCTAGTAAGTACACACGCTCTTTGTTTCTAAAGCGTAGGATAACCGTCGAGAGAGTCACTTACCGTGACGTAATCAAGATAAGCCGCCGATAATCGGTCCAGGAGGTGTGACAATCGGTTATATATTTACTCCCTTCGGTTTGACAGATAATGCATGTGTTAAAGGCTTCTTTAAAAGTGTTTGCTAATTACTAGTTGATCAGTTTAACATATTTTAATCGGTCCAACTCCGGTCTGAACGGCTAATTGATAAATTATTTTTATTTTCGTTTCGGACCGTTTGTAATTTTCAAACTGTTACAAACGGTCTACGCTGTTTAAAACCATTATGGAACATTAAAGGTGCTTATAATTGGAAATGTTATTGATGTCGATAATTAGAATTCGATGTGTTATGACTCAAAGTTTTATCGTGTATATATAATGCAGAAGTTTTAAGTTCATTTGTCTTTCGATACTTTATTGAAATGGCTCAACGCAATTTACTTGCGATGTTCAAAAAGTCAAATGACCGGACTGGCAACCCGGATCATGTTGACAAAGAGAACCGGTTTGGGGAACCGGTTCATAATGACTCAAACAGTCGGATTGGCAAACCGACTGAGTTAGTATGTTGGGCTGGCAACCCAATTCATACGATCCGGCCTGGAAAACCGGTTGATCAAATGGGTAAAAAACGGGATGCGTTTTCAATCATGAAAAGTGGATCGGTACATGAGCAAAATGCTAAGGAGAGAAAAAGAAAGCTCAGTTGTGGGGCGTCCTCCGAACAAGCTTGTAAAAAGACAAAAAGTGATGACAGTTCTGTAGCTAAATTCTTCCAAATGTCATGGCTAGAGGAGTTCAAGTGGCTCAAGTCAGAAAATCGAACAATGTTCTGTTCACTTTGTATTTTACACAAGAGCAAATCGAAGTTCTCTCAGTCTGGTTCGACAAATGTTCGTGTCTCGTCTTTACGTGAACACGAGGGCAGTAGTGGGCATTTGAAATCTTTAAAGCTGGACTTAGACATTCAGTCGAGGCAGATTCCTTCAGTCTCGGAATGTATAAATAAGGAATCTGACAAAATAGAGGCTGCTGTATGCCGACTAATAAGAACTGCTTACACTGTCGCTAAAAGCCATATGCCGATATCTATGTACGCAGAGCTCTGTGAGCTACAATTATGTAACGACACGTGTCTGACAAAAAATCTGTACCAAGAAGACAGTGCTTGTACGGAGTTTATAACTCTTATTTCCCAGTCTCTTGACGATAGTCTAATAGAAAAACTCAGACAGAGCCCAGCGCTGGGCCTGATGATAGATGAAAGCACTGATCTTGGCATGGAGAAACACTTAACAGTGTTTATTAATTACTTGGATAAGGGCATACTGCAAACAAGTTAATTGACTTTGATTAAACTTACGGCTGCATATGCCAATGTCGTATTTTCTTCCCTTGTTGGCTATCTCAGAGCCTGCGACATAGATATTAGAAAGGTATAGGGGTTTAGTTCTGACGGTGCTGCTGTTATGGTTGGAAAGCAAAACGGAGTTTCTCAAAGGCTGAAAAATGAGAACGAATATATGCTATCTATGCATTGCGTAGCCCATAAACTGGCCCTATCAAGCCTTGATGCTGCTAAGTCGATTAAAGAGGTGAGCTACTTTGAAGGCATGTTACATTCGATCCAATCATTCTTCAATAGATCGAGCAAACGACTAGAGCACTTGCGACTTTGGCAGGACATTTTAGATGATCCAAAAGTTAAACCATTAACGGTTCATCAAGTTAGGTGGTTTAGCTTTGCAAACTGTGTGACTAATGTACGCAGAACACTGAAGTCGCTGCTTAAATCTCTGCAGAGCGACAGTGAGGAAGACCCAATGTCAGATTCTCTATTCCATGCTATGACATCTTATAAGTTTCTGTACCTAACTCACTTTTTTAGTGACATAATGGAAGATATTGCGAAAGTGTCTCGCAAATTCCAGACACGTGATCTGAATTACAGTGAAATAAATGAAACTCTAACGGCTCTTTGCGATTCTATAGAGCAGCAGTACTTGGTCGAGGACGCTACATATGGCGTACATTTACGTGCATTTCTGGACACATATGAGAATGCACAGACATTTCTCGATTTTGATATCAAACGCCATCATAGAGATGATAGATTGCCCGTGGCGGTGGCTGAGTTCACAATGATTCTGAAAGAAAGCTTGCAAAATCGGTTTGAAAAAATGGAAATATGGGATGCACTGTCTATTTTTACACCGGAGACATTCCCAAAGTCAGTTCAGGAGAAATCTAAATTTGGACTCCAGAAACTGACACTTCTGTTGAAGCATTTTGGTGAGAAAAGGGGAAGTGGCACACCCCCCATACATATAAATGATACAAAACGAGAATGGTCCCTTTTCAAAAACCACATGTTTGCTAAATGTGGGAAGTTATCAGAAAAGCAGGGCCGCGTGACTTCGTCCGCACTCGCCGAAGAAATGATTTCGTCGGAACAGTTTGGAGAGGAATTTCCAAACATGATCAAGCTTATGGCTATATGCAGAGTGCTGCCTGTTAGTTCTGTGGAGTGTGAGCGAGGTTTTTCTAAACAAAACCTCATTAAGACCCGTCTACGGTGCAGTCTAAGCATCGAATTACTTGACAAATTGATGCGTGTTTCTATCAATGGACCAAAACTGCCGGCATTTGACCCATTGCCTATATTTCGGAAATGGCGTTCTTGATCCTATGGCAATAGTAAAGGAAGGCACATATTCAAAAATACTATTAAGCAAACAAAGCTTATATAAATTTAAGTCGGATTGGCAAACCGACTGAGTTAGTATGTTGGGCTGGCAACTCAATTCATACCACCCGGCCTGGGAAACCGATTGATCAAATGGGTAAAAGTAAACGGGATGCGTTTTCAATGATGAAAAAATAGATCGGTACATGAGGAAAAGGGTAAAGAGAGAAAAAGAAAGCTTAGTAGTGGGGCTTCCACCGAACAAGCTATGTGGAATATTTTGTGTGACTTACAAGTATAATATTTATGTATGAACTCGGTATTAAAAAAATAAAACCCCTGTCGAAGTCGGATGTGTTGGGCCTCGACGTGGCACAGGGGCGAACTCTACATCATTTAATGAGCTGCATAATTGAGAAAAGTAGTGGCTAGCTGCAACATAACGCAAACTTTACCTTTGAAGACAAGTGAATAAGCATACTTACCTAAAAACAGAATTATGGTCGATATATTTTACATGGTAATTCAAAAACAACAAAAACATTCTTTTTAGTAAAAGGTTTATTTGTATATAGACAAAGCAATGATAACCCTACAAGTGAGTGTTTATTTATTATCACATTTATGATAACATGATAATAATAATTAAACACGAAAAAAGATACCCATAAAGACTGGAAACCAAACAAGCAGTGCCATATGATATTTATTCAATGGGATTTTGACACAAAATGATATTTAAATGAATGAAATAATGTTATAATTACGGTGCCTACTTGATGATATACAATATGGTCTTGTAACAAATCATGCAATTATCCTTTATCATTAAAACATTATTTAACTATCAAAAACCCTCTCTAAATCTTTATTTTTTTCCTCATATGTGTTGAATCTTTTCAGGAGTTTTCTTATTTATTTTTATCATTAATATACAGAGGATATTTCATGAGTGTTTATTTATTATCACATTTATGATAACATGATAATAATAATTAAACATGAAAAAAGATACCCATTAAGACTGGAAACCAAACAAGCAGTGCCATATAATATTTATTCAATGGGATTTTGACACTTTAAATACAATATTAAATTGGATATAGTTAAGTTTACCTTCTCCTCCCATCCATCTAACTTGGGCGCCGGTCCACCACCAGTCATACAGGCCATCTGTCTCTTCACCCTTTCTCTCCGTTTTACATCCGTCTTCAAATCACTTAGTTTTTTCTTGGACTCCTCCATGGTCCTTACACAGGAGCCTTTACCCTGGGAATTCACTCTGAAAGATAATTATGTACTGTAGTGAAGACAAAGACTCATACAGATGTTTTACCTTAAAGTCATTTCGCCTCCAAAATACAAGTATGACTAACATGCATTTGTATATAGTTTATTTAGGATTATGTGTTTAAATGCACAATTATGTATGTGCTAAATAATGTTTTGTTGGCAATCGTTTCAATCCATAACAACAAAATAACACTTCACACATTAGCATCAGCATACAGGAATAGGGGGTGAAACGTCGAGGAATAAATAGACTTGACACCAACAAAGATACTGACATATCCTACTGGTTTTTTTTTTAGATACATGATCTCAACCGACCACCACCTCTTACAATATATAGTAAAGTTGAAATAGTTAACAATATAAATGATAATTACATAAACTTTCTGAATGGGAACAATACTAGGTTATGTTGGGTTGGGTAAAATTTCTGATGCCTGCCCATAAACAAACATTCTTCAAGCGGTATGGTAAAAATATGCCACAAACTAAATAGATATTGCAAAATGTAATGAAAACATTTCTTAACAGTGTACACATTTGAGGTAACATTGGTACAGCTTGAAGTTAATGTTTGGGTTGTTGAATAGTACAATTTTCGTTAATGGTTGACCTGTCGTCGACATGTTTTTGTTTAAATACCTTTCATTTATGCTTTTCCAGGTAGCTTCCTTCATCGCTCCTGTTAAAGATGGTGTGAGCTTCCCCTCTATGATGGAGGAAGACTCGAAATATCCGCATCTTAATGCTTCTATCTCCCCAGAGGACCAATTTCCTTTCCTGCGTGGCTTCTTTGTCGGAGTCTCCATGATTGTTGTGAGCAGACGATTTGTTTGTTTACAATCTTTGACAGATCCGCGCGAAGCGTGAATTTTACCTCCAATGAAGAGTTCACAATTTGTTGACAGGTGCGCGCGAAGCGAGAATTTTACCTCCAATGGAGAGTTACGAAGTTTTTACGTTACGGACTTAAAAATAACTTACGAACTTTTGATAAAACGCACTTACGCATTTTTTATTGCTTGCGTAAGTTATAATTTACGTAGCGATTTACGTAAAACTTACGAATTCTTAGTAACGGGCCCCTGGACTATCAATTCAAGGGTTGTGTGTTCGAGTGCCAGCTCGGTCAACATTCTTTCCGACGAATGACACTGTGACAAGCGTCATTCGTCGTTCTACCAAATGGCTAACAGTCGTGATATGATCGACAAATTGTTGAAAGCGGCGTTAAGCCCTTAGCAATCAATCAGACGTGCAGAAGAGAATACCATTCGCTTGATATATACGAAAAAAAAGAGGTTGACTGAAAAATGAATCTGGGTTCATTATTATTTCAGTACAGGTTTATATTATCTACGGAAAGGGGAATCTGGACATGAACCTCCCTTTTCTCGGTTATTTAGTGCATTCATAAAAGGTTATCCTTACAGTCCGCTCCACATGAATTCCATACATTTTAGATTGTATGAACAAGGCCTGAACAATATGAAATTACTTTGCTCTGCTAGTTGACAGACATAGCAAAAATAAATCTGCACAAAAACGACTATGAACAGATATAGGCAAAGTATTGACAATTTCTGTACTGACACTATGATTATTGAATAGAGTTCAAAATTATTTGCTCATTGTGAGGAATTTCTCCTTTTTGCCAGAAATGCTTTCGAAACTCGTCTTCTGTAGATGCATCAAATGCGTTTGTAGTGGACAAAGTCCCCGTGTTGACCAGGGGTGATAACAGACGCAGTCCGCATGAATTACATAGGTTTGGATTAGAGTCAATCTCATTAAAACCAGATCTTAACTCGCACACTCGTATATAGACCTACATAGAAGTTTTTTGGTCTGATTTTAATGAGATTGGATTAGAGTTGAATCGAAATTACGTCGCCAAATTTGATTGATTGTTTGGGTTTTAACGCCGCTTTCAACAATTGTTCATTTATGTCCCTAGGTAAGTTACCAGTACTACAGGTCCATTTGTTCTGACAATCAGTCGTATTGCTAACCACGCAGCCCATAGGGCATAGGAGGGAATAGGAGGGTAGCCATAATTACGATTGTTAAAGACTTTGGTATAACCCGACCGGGTATCGAAGGCGCGAGCTCCCTCATTTGAGGCTGAAGGCTTACCACTACACCACAGAGGCGGTCCGCCATATTTGTATTAGAAGTCCAAAGAGCTAAATGAGGCTCGGGGTCTATTTCTGTTAAAAGTCCAGTCTGGTCCAGTTGCATTATCATTTGACAGAGACTCTGAACGATAACGCCATCTAGGTAAGGTAAACATCTAAAACATCTCCTTAAAACATGTAAAACGCATCTGCAGCAGTCAACTTTAATTAAACATCTATGCCAAAATGTGGAAACTTTCTAACAATGAAAGTATGATTATTTGATTGGGTAGAAAATATTTCTTAAGACTGCTCAATAATGATCAAAGCGTAAAAGAATAGAAATGACAGCCGTCCCACGAGAAAACCAACATTATGGCCTCTGCGTAATGTATCGACCTCGATCAGCCTGCGCATTCCGCGCAAGCTGATCCGGGACGACACTTTCCGTCTCAGACAATTGAGGTATAGATTAATGATGAGTGTAAATATGAGCCGTTCCACGAGAAAATCAACATTGTGCACTGCGCGTAAAGTATCGACCCGGATCAGCCTAAGCATGCCACACAGGCCTACCCGGATAGACACTTTTCGCCTCCTGTGGATTTTCTGTTTCAGGAATAGCTACTCTATACATCTATCCCCCTAAGACGGAATGTGTCGGCCGGATCAGTCTGCGCGGACAGCGCAGGTTGATCTGGTCGATACATTACGCAGATGTCTTTCGCCGCAGCTGCATTTTGGGGGCATTTTGAGAAAACCAACATTGTGGACTGAGCGTAAAGTATTGAAAAGTATCTGCCTAAGCGTGCCACGCAGGCTAACGTTTCACCCCCTGTGGATGTTATGTTTCAGGAATCATTACTCTATACCTCTATACCCCTGAGACGGAATGTGTCGGCCCTGATTATCCTACACGGACTGCGCAGGCTGATCTAGATCAATACATTACTCAGAGTTCATAATGTTGTTTTTCTCGTGGGACGGCTAATATAGTAAAGTAAAGTTAAGTGTGAGTTAAGTAGAATGTTATCTCTATTGAAGGGTGCCAGCTATTCCAATTTTATCAGAAATCTTAGAACGATAACTTCCGGAATTGAATGCTTCCGGGTAAACCCGTCATATATTTTCTTTCGTTAAAAAAAGAGATCAATATTTGGTTTAGGTTAATACACCGTATAACTTATAAACGGGACTTTGCGAAGCCCAAATGAGCCTACCTGCGAAATAAAGAAACCATATGACCTGAAACAGAAAATACACAGGAGGCGAAAAGAGTCTATCCGGGTAAGCCTGCGCTACATGCTTAGGATGATCAGGGTCGATACTTTACGCAGAGTCCACAATGATGTTTTTCTCGCGGGACGGCTCAAATAGTGAATTTCATTGATTGATTCGCGTTTGACGTCATTTTAAACACTTGTTTCCAGTCATATCACAGCGGTTGACATACCGGTGCGTCCTGGCTTTTTCACACCAATAGTCCACATGGCAGTCTTTCAATGGAACTGGCTGCTTTACCACATGCGCTGTTACTTTGTATTCATCAAAACTTGAATTGTTCTACCTAATCTTTTAAAAAGTTGCATCTTGACGTGCTTGCAGCAGAAGACTTTCCAAAACAGTCATTGCGAAATGAGTATTTACTCATAATAAGCAATTACACCCTACTTCATCGTGCTTTCAGCTATATGATAATATACGTAAACTTAATACGCAGTTTGACGTTCTTGCAGAAGAAGACTTTACCACAACACATATTACAAAAGGAGAAACTTTTTGTTATAAGGAATTACTACAGCAGTGTTTTGAACTGTTTTCAACGATATGTCATTTCATTCATAGATATTTTCAACTGTTTTCAACGATATATCATTTCATTCATAGATATTTTCAATATTGCCACAGTTTTTGGCCTGGGGCTTTAGCCCCTGGTTATAGTAATAATACCACTTTGTTCGGAGTTGGCAGCCTGCCAATTGCTGTAAGCACCAAACAACGCATTTTAGGTTGAGACTGCGCTAGAAAAATAGTTCATCATGGATTAAACAAAACTGCATTTAAAAGGTTAGGATTTCACCCATAAATATCATGTTAATGTTGTTGGAACAACAGTGAACAACTTGAGTACTCCAATATAGGTTTAAGAAATGCTTTAGAAATTAATAACCCGAGAGGTCAAATATGGACACTTGTTAACATTATTAACATCCGCGTAGAGGAACGGAAAAAAAGAAAGAAGTCACGTGAAATATACAGTGGCGGATTAACCGGGTGTCCGTTGGGCCCGTACGTCGAAAAAGTAATGGTGAACAAAGGAAAAGCGTGGCAAATAAAGTGGCAGAATTAGCGGGGGCCCTTAGGGCCCCTGCCCGACTCCCTCCACCCAACGACATCTCGATAATACATATCTGGCAAGCGCAGGGCCATATTCGCCGCTCAGAGCCCGGCCGGACATCGGGCAGACATTGACCGGGGAAAGGCGGCGTCTGTCCGACCATTCAATGTGTCTCGAAGGTTATAAAAGCCGGGTCATCGTATCATTAATCAGATTCCAGTCGCGCTCTTCACAGAAGGTAGCAATTTAACACACAGTTTATAAACAAAGTGTCAGAGTAACATGACTACAAGAAGCCCTATAAAAGAAGGAGCACTGAAGGAGAAGGAGAGGGCAGTATCCACAAGAGAGGTAGAGTGGCAGTAAATGGAATGAGACCGCTCCTCTTCAGCCACCAATGTACCAATAATTAAGTTGTAGATGTAGCGTGCAAACGCAAACCTCTCCCTCAATCGTGCTGTGCATGTGCCCGCAAGTGCTGTGGAGGTATCAACGGCATTTTCGTTAGAATGCTTGTCTTAATGATATCTAAGTCAAGTTCGAATATAGGTCATATTGGGTCATAAACTAGGTCACTAGGCAAAATTGAAGGGAAATCTTGATAACATAATGGAGGCTGCATTTTTAACTAGAGCATGTTGAAACTGTATCAGAATGTTTGTCTTGGTGATATGTAGGCCAAGTTTGAATATTGGTCATGTCTGTTAAAAAACTAGTTCACTAGGCCAAATTAAAGGAAAATCTTGTCAACACTTTAGAGGCCACGTTTTTTAAAATTTGGTCAGAATGTTTATCTTAATGATATCTAGTCCATGTTTGAATAAGGGTAATAACGGATGAACAAAAATAGGTCACTAGGCCAAATGAAGGAAAATCTTGATATCACACTGGATGTTGCATTTTGAATCTCTGTCAGAATAATTGTCTTGATAAGCTTTGCATATTTCAAACACTTTCTATCAGTCTAGTACATGGTTTAGAGAACTAGTTCAACTTGATGGAATGTGATTTAACATTGACATATTTCTCAATATAATAATGCAGAAACTTCAAAATATTCTGCCTAAACCTGCTTATAAATTTCCCGTTGATTCTCCATGTCTTAAATGTGTATACGTGTGAGCTCTTGCACTCAGGTGAGCGATATAGTGCCAACAAGGTCCACTGTTTTTAAATTGGCAGTTTAATACAATTTACTATTTTTTACATGATCTTTCAACTTCTTGACAATAAATACATAAAAAATAAGCTGCAATTGTTATTTCCTTTCACATTTCCACTATTTCTCTAACCTTCCAGCCGCCCCCAGGCCGTCAGCACCGCAGTGTTTTGATTTGAATATGTTTTCGAAGAAGTCACTAACAAATGTGTTGTTTGTGGAAACGGGTTAATTTAACCAAGAAAATACCAGGAAATAGCGTTAACCCTTTCCCATATTTACATTCATTTTAACGCCCTTGCAGCAGTCGACATATGAAAACATTGTTACAAAAGGAGAAATTGTGAGCCATAATATTTTCAACTATATTCTATAATAATACTTTCATTTAAAGAGATTTTCTATTGTTTGCCTAGATTTATTCGAAGTCGTGTGCTGCGGATTTGTTGTATATTTGAAAGGGTTAAACCCTCAATAAATATATCAAAAAAGACCTAAACGGGTGCGTTAACTACATGACTACGGAAATCTATAAATAGCCAGTATCTAAGTTAAATCGGCGACCATGGAACGCCAATGCCCCATTCATGAACATATTCTCGGTGAAAACACCCGTAACGTCATAACGGTTTATACTTAACCCGTTTCGGTCACGATTTCCACATTGAGCGGGTTATTGGATATCACACGTATTGTATTGATGTAGTATTGTATATAATCACTTCATCACTACTAGAAAGGCGACACCTTAAGGGTTTCGCAGGATAGAATGAGTGGAGAGGAGCAGAATTGCATCCGAACTACCAACCGACCACACACAATGCTGATGATATTGTTTCGATTCTAACATGATCCAAAACGTAACAATTGATGAAACTAGTATTTTGCAACACCAACATTATCTCCGAAAGTCTAAAAGATAAATAGAACATTATTATCGGGATTTGGCGCCCAAGTTTAGTTTAAACTTATTTATTTTACATCGATTGCGAAACAAGCTTTAAGCTTAGATTACTCACACTCGATGTCTGCTTCCTGGAGACTTAACCAGTACTCGTGCCGTTTTGTGCGGAAAAATCTCAAAAGGACCCGCTCATCACGGGACTCGAACCAGGGACCTTTGATACGAGAGGCCGACGCTCTACCTCTGCACCACTGTAACGTTATGACGTCAACCGCTGACGTGACGTCACTTTCCTAGTCACGCCCACAGATTTTTTAAAAATTGAGACGTTTCAAATTGATAAATAGGTTCTGAAACAGTGACACAGTTTATTGAATATTTTCTGCTGAAGTGAAGTGAATTGTATAATTGGATTTTGCGAAAATAAGGTATGTCAATTGAGTGATCGTAATTTTAATATTATGTAGATGTTTATATTATAGGTTATTGCATCAATATGGGAAAATATTGTGTTGGACGAGTTCCTTCGGCTGAGTTGCCCGAGCTTGCGAGGGCACTCCGCCGAAGGAACGAGTCCCAACACAATAGATTCCCATAATCATGCAATAACCTTTTTATTGTATAATTTGATATTGGCTATTTAAAATGTGTCGTTTTGTTTGTTTTAAACACGTCACACTTATTAGAAAATTAACAGTCGTTTTGGATTGCTCAGATAAATAAACATTAACGATATATCGCGCATCTCCTTTACGCTGGTTGCTAAGGTCGCGGAAAATATAATTTGCGAACCGCCATTGTTGTCGACTCGAAATTGGAATCGTCGACAAAATGATGTGTAACGCCTTTTCTAACAGTGTTTTTCAATAGGAACTCGTGTATTATCTTATTCTTGTATTTACGCCTGGACATTTGTTTTTTTATTACGGTTTAGATGCCCCTTTAAAAGGGCCTTTTGACCTCGCAGTATGTTCAGTAAAGCGAACACACATCTTTGATATATACATATAAAGGCTACTGCGTTGATAAACTTCACATCGGAGGATAACAAAACAAATCTGAAGACCTACCTTTAAAACAATCATTTGCTTATTCATCCTAGCAGTTATGAATCCCTCTTTATTTGTTGATACACTTATAATAGATTGTCAACGACAATCAAAACAACACTCGAGCAATATTATTGATGTACACGTCACATTATTACGTCAGAAACTACGTACGTATTTACTAGCATAGCTAACGCTATAAATAGACCAGATTGGGTTTTGTGTATGTCTATCGATTTTTCACTACGTGTCATCTATAAAAGATGTACCAAACAATGTACTACGAACCGTATAAGCACAGCTTTTCCCTAGGACTATCAGAGAATCGAACCTTGAGCAGATCACATCTGTAAACTGATTCAAGTCCCGTCTACATTGATACACAGCCTAAACAACACAGCTGTTTTTTTTATTTCATTTATATTTGTTAATATGCCTAATTAGTTGTTTTAACCATTTTAAATTTTAATGGCTTCACTTGCCTGCGATGCACTAAGCAAGTAGAAGTTAGCTGGATCTCTAAATCACGAAAGGTTGGATGAGAGCGCTTTGTAACGTTAGTGTATGGAAATAGTTCCGTCCTTAGCGTCACGTGAAAAAGATTTTAGTGCAATATCAACCCCATCTTCGCAAGCCAAGGCAAATTAATTTGTCCATTACATTACCATAATAACCCTTGGCTGACGGCTTCTTTAAATTTGAATTTCCCGCTCTGCCACCTAGCGGTTGCATAAATATACATCCCAATTCGGAAACGTTCATCGTCCAATAGAATGATCGGTAACAAACGTCGTCGGTTTTCTGTTAATATGGCGACTGCTTCGCTTCGCTTCAGGCCTCGTCGCTTACAACCGCGAAATACGAAGGAGTAAACAGTTTATAATCCAGAATCTTACTGACGAATATTATAGTGAGATCAATCTACGAAGGGACAGATGTGCTTGTGGCCAAGCGGACCGGTAACGGAAAGTCACTGACTTATGAGTGATTCCCTATCATGTTTCCTTGCACAATTGGCTAGTCATCATTATTGCTCCGCTGACTTCCATCATGGAGGAGCAGTGACGGAGACTTGTTAGCCTTGGATTTATAGCAACATACCTGGGAATGGACTCCAGCCAGAACAAGGAGATCGAGAACGGGACGTTCGACTTCGTTTTTGGAAGCACGGAAGCTTTTTAAGGGAGATGGCGAACTAGAATGTTGACTGAAAATTATCAGGAAAGACTGGGATTAATTGTTGTGGATGAAGTCCACACAGACAGTCATTCAATGGTATGTAATTATAGCTGACAAAATGATTATCTATATGTTCTTAGAGTAAATGTTGCACCATAATGTTCAATGCAAACAGATCATAATTCTTGGCAAACTAGCACTGACATTGCAGGTTTATGTATTCCCCACCCATCTGTTGTTATATATTGTCTATGTTGGGTTAGAGTTACTAGTTAGGATCGTTGGTATGGAGCCCTGTTGATATACAAGTTCCACCAATGACACCCACTGTTATTTCCAGTATTATTTCTTCTTTTCTTCTTTTTTTCAATTTAATGATTGACTGTAGAAAATATTTTACAATTATAACCATTGTCAAACAGAAAATGGTACAGTATTTACATCAAGCTAGATATAAAACAGGAATAATGATTATTGATATCATAATATGACTCATCTTTAAAAGAAAATTTATTTGAAATGGTCTTATTACATCTGCTATAATATTTCAATTCATAAGCTTTGAAAGAAAATTAATCATTGCAATTATCATGTAAATTCCTCAGCATATATTATATGTTAAATTAGGGTTATATCATTGAACTTGTGAATGTGTTATTCTGGCCTAAATACACTTTTAGCAGTCTACAATTCTTAAGTTGACAAAAGGTTTATAGAAAGATTATGTCTCCAATGTTGTTGTAGATCAATCCATTCCTACAGTCAAATAATTTTCACAATATAATGAAATCTCAACAAGTGATGTGGTTTGATCCTTGGACTGACAAAAAACTACAAAGACTGTTCAAGCTTTCAAGACTGTTCAAGCTATATTACTTTGGAGCTCTAGTTTATGTTTTTGTATCTGATTGAAATAAGCATTTAATGATTATAAGTTGAAATAAATATAGATTAAATTCATATTTGCTTGCATGAAAATGAAAATAATAAATGGAGGTCAGTCAGGCTATGATGTCAACATGTTTATACCAGTTCCAAACTAAACAATTGTTATAGTGTTGAAATTAACATTAAACATTTTCCAACATACAACAAATGTGCAGCAGATGACTCTGAATTTAAAAAGGCAAATACAATGATTTTTACTAAAAAAGTAAGTTTTTAATCATTGAATTCAGTTGAAAACATTGTGGCAAAAGGAGAAATTATTTATCTTGAGATTTTTTTCCTTTTGCCATAATGTTTGCACAAGATGATTGCTGTAGAGGTGTGAGAAAGCATCTTCATATGGAAAAGGGTTTCTACATGTATGTACAATATTACATGTAAATATTAGTTGATTGAAACAAATATAGTCTATAGATAAAATTCGCATTTGCTTATATTATCAAAACAAGAAAACGAAAAGATGATGTTAATCAGGTTTGTTATGCCAACCTATTCATAATAAGACTTGAAGAGGACAATGAGACACTGAATTGCTCACCCAAATACAGTACTGCCTGAATATGATGTTGCCTGTTAAAAAAATCTGGCATACAGCAAATAAGCTTCTTTTTTTCAAAATGTCAAAGCAGAACTATAAAAAATCTATACAGCTGAAAGTTTAACCCTTTCCCACATAAAAACAGTTTAAAACGCCTTTGCAGTAGTGAGCAGATGACTTCTGAAACATTGTGTCAAATTGCTCATAATGTCTCCTTTAAATTGCTAAATTCTTTTCTATTCTCTATTAAATAAATATTCATAAGCTGTCTGCTTCAGATGCATCAAAATGTGTCTGCAAGTGTAAAAGGTTTAAGACAAAATTGATATTGACAGGACATAAATTAAATGATTAAAAAACATATTGTAACATTGCAACTATATCTTGTTTAATGGAGTAGTACATGTAACAATCCGTTTAACAGGGTTTATAAAATTACTGTTTTATTGGAGTTTACCCCTTTCCCACAAATTACCCTTGGCTTGGAAAGATGCTGCTGATGTTTACGAGAAAAAGGGGAAATTGATTCTTTAAAGTAATATCCCCTTTTCACAAAGTTTTTTGTGTATAATAAGGCTGCTGCTGGGGCATCATAAAATGTATTTCAGGTAAAAGTCTAATAGTTTAAAACTATACATATGACATAATTTGATTATTTACTTGTTTAATACGTTTGTGAGAAAAGGGGAAATTTGTTTCTGTTTAGGTATATCTCCTTTTTTCACAATGTTTGATTATAATGACTAAAGCTTGTTATTAAAAAATTGTGAAGATTCTGATGATATTAAGTAAATGAGGCATAGAGAGGATGATCTGATCCAGCACTGTTCAGAAATGCCAATTTGAAATTTTTCCCATATAAATTAACAAGCCAAAATAATCTTTGATAACATTGTAAATGCAGTTGCAGCTTAATTCTTAACATGTTTCTTTTTTAGAATTGCAATGATCTGACCAGTTCAACAGAAGGGAATCAAGATCCATTACCAGCAGCCATTTATATCCCAAAGCCTAAAAATTGTCGTCCGCCACCAGGAAAAAGAAGATGCCTGAAATGTGCCAGTCCTGAGTAAGTTTGTCATGTTGTACACATGTAATATATACACATCCTTCTTTATGAAAGTGAACTGAGATAACATGCATAGTAATTTTGAGGGAATTGATTGATTGAGGTGTAGCAGAAAAATTCCAAATCATTTCAGCAAAAATATCTCCATAAAATCAAATCTAGGTATAATTATTGAATATATATTGGAGAAAATATTGAAACAAAATGGAGAAATAGTTCATTATCACAATGATTTGAAGAGTCATTTTCCGCAGATGCATCATATACAAGTTATGTCAGCAACTACCAAACCCAAATTGGATTATAACAGACAAAGAGCATACATTATTTACATGCTTCAATTGCATGGACATATTTGTAGATAATTTGTGGAATGACTTCATCACACAGACTGTATTCATGTATTTAACCTTTTCCACATACAACAAATATGCAGTAGATGATATTGAAACTGTGAACAAAGGAGGAAGTGTTCTTAAAAAGAAATTGTTAATTTTGCCAAATTGCCACAATGTTTTCAAATGTCATCTGCTGAATGAGCTTGCAAGTGGGAAAGCCTTAAAATGGAATATATGACATTTTGAGGGTTTTTAACTTTGTTTCTTTAAACATGATTGTACATTTGTAGGTGACACTCAACTTATAGTATGTACATTTAATCTAGGGGCATTATCACACTTCCATACATGCAACACAACATTGTGGAAAAAGAAGTTTCCTTTTAAGCACATTTTCAAATCTCCTACAAAATATATATAATTTATGTTCGTTTATGTTATTGTAGATACTACCTTTTTACAAAGGTAGTTAAAATGCATCTAAGATGAAAATGTATGCTATTGAAGAAAATGCTTAATTAATGAAATAAGTTACAACCTTACAGAATCATTTAAGGCATTTTGGATTGCTTTTATTAAATTTGATATCACTTTTCTAAGATTATTCTAGATTTCAAGGGCCAAACATAATTAAGGCACCATTCCAGGTATTTTGTCAATAAATAATCTATATGGAAATATACTTAAAATAAATTATCATTTATTCTTCTCCAACATAAAGAGACTGAGTGTAATATTTGGAGTTGATATTTGAAAACACTTTCTGGTAAATTTTCTTTAACCCTTTCCCAAATACAACAAATCTGCAACAGAAGACTTCTGGTCAAAAATATGGATACTCTCCATAAAAGAAATGACAATATTTGAATAGAAAAACATAATGAAGAAAGGAGAAATTAATCATAATGAGCACTACTTTTGCTTTATTGTATTCAAAAGTCATCTACTGTAAAGGGGTTTGTAAGTGGGAAAGGGTTAATGGATGAATAACAGAATCTGATGTTTTCTGTCTTGACAAATTGTTTGCAGCAGAAGGCACTTGAACATATTTCCATAAAGGAGACATTGCTTATGATGGTCAATTTTAATTCCAATATTGTTTTCTACTCTCTGATATATTATGAAATAATTCATTTCATTTAACCCTTTCCCTCATAGGTCTGCAGCAGATGACTTTGAAAACGTCTAGGCAAAAGTACAGAAAATCCCTTTAAATGAAAGAACAATTATTGAATAGAGTTGAAAACATGGTGACAAAAGGAGGGTAAAGGGAAAAGAGGGTAAAGGAGATTTCAGAGTTTTTCTAATGGGGGGTTTTCTTAATTTTGTATACTGCAAATTTGATTTATTTTGGAAAATCTTAAATTTATACAAATAAATGTACTAAAATAATGTTATTCTCGCTACATCCAAATACAAAGAATTGCATAAGTAGTTACAACGGAACAACAGGAGAGGTTTAATTTCCTCTGTTGTTTCATTGTTTACTTCTTGCACTTATAGGGAAAATTACAGTTGTGTTCAATTCTGTGTCTGATATATAAATTATAAAAAGAACAACTGTTGACAACAATTCTCATCAATGTACAGTCTTTGAATGAACAAATCTGTCTTTGTATACATAATACATTAACCAAACAACATTAATCATCAGCAACTGCTGCTGTCCTTATACAAGTTTTGCAATATTTATACCCCCAGATACGGTCACGCTTGTCGATCAGTCGGTCATTTTGTTGGTTTGTCGGTCCGTGGACATTTCTTGTTAACACTATTTCTCAGCAATCCTTGGTCAGAATTCAATATAACTTTACAAGAATGATTGATACCAGTTGCACTGGAATTTTTTTAAAATGAGTTATGGTCCCTTGAATTTCTCATACATATGTATATTGTCAGGAACCAGCTGGAGATATTTATCACCTTCAGTGATGTTTCTAGTTCCTGGTAAAATCTCTTTTTTCTTTCCTGGAACAAAACTGGACTTGATGACTGTTCACTAGTTTTCTCATCATTTGTTTGCATACAGACTTGCACATTTTTGGAAGAGAGCAAGTGCTTGCTGTTGGGATTTTGGCAGTCTCAGGTCTCACATATAGTGTCAACCTGCCTAAATAGTTTTTTGCCAGTAATACAATCAGTTGATACTGTAAATCAAACTTTATCAATGATAATAATACAAGTTAATTTGATAATGTTTAAATCATTTTTGGTTAACCCATGACCTGACCTATATGTGTAATTTTTGAAGTTATCTGATGCAGATTTAGTCCATGTTATTGTATATTGGAAAGGGTCATACAGGTTATGGGTTGGATCACTATAGTATATATAATAAATATATCATAATTGCCCATACATAATAAATATTTATTTACTTCAGGTGTAATTCCAATGGATATGGTTGTTCTGAAGTCAGAAGACCACACTCTTCAGAATAAGCTTGACAGATGTGACCACTTACACAAGTTTAAACCCAGGAACTAAGCACAAAGCTTGTATTTTTCATTGCAAGTCAGAGGAATAAGGGATAATGAAAGAATCTCATTTGTCATTCTCCTTTTCTCACAATGCTCTCAAAGAATGTACCAAATACAATGCTCATCCTTATTTGAAAACATCATCAGAAGAATAGGGGCACATGTTGATAGGGCATAGAATAAAACAATGGATAAGGATTAACCCTTAATCTGATGTCTTATCTTGACTTTTTCAAAATGAAAATAATAGTATGAAAAATGTTAACAAACTTGTATAAAATGTTTGCAATGAAGAAAACGTTTTGAGACATATTGAAATTATTAACTTTTTCCAACATACAACTAATTTGCACCAGACAAATGAAAACATATGAACAACAATATGTACAACCTTTGAACCAGGAAGTGTAAGTCCTGCAAAAAGAGTTCAAAACACTGTGGCAAAAGGAGAAGCAACTCATCATGAGCAATTTGTACTTTTGCCATAATGTTTTCAAAAGTTGTCTGCTGGAGAGGCTTCAGGAAGAGTGTTGGAGAGGTTTAAAACTTGTACATGTAATTCCGTACCACATTGAAATAATATGAGAAATAAAAAATCATAAAGAAAAACATTTGTTTACTTGGATATATGATTGTGTTCAAAATATATTCTCAATATATTACCCCTAAGAAAGTGTAAAACCTGTGGCAAATGACTTGCCTGTGCATCCACACTAAGGACTCAATTGGATACCGATTTACATAATTTGTACCTTCTATGACCAATTTCGAATAGTGCTGAGTGCGATCAGATGTAAACAAGTCATTTTACACTGGTCTGGGACCTAATGGTTGTTTTTTGGAGAGCCTTACTGAAATGTTCTGGGAAAAGGTGGAATTCATAAAATGAGCGGTTCAAGGCAAACCAACCTTGATCTAATTTTAACAAGTGTACATAAAGATCCATGTTAAAGGATCAAAATAGTTACCGGTACAGTTTCCTGTGACTTTTTATGACTAAATGGTGAATGGCCAAGAATGGTTATGCACACACAATAATCCAGATATTCATTGGCACACATGCCTTTAGCTTGGTTTCCAAAATTGATTGGTTGGGGTTAAACGCCTTTTTTCAACAATTTTTCAGTCATATCAACTCTACTCATATATCGATGGCTCAGCGCAATACTATGCTAACTCTATATTTTTTCAAAGTTGGTTTTATTATAAATTTTGAACAATGATCAAACTCTCCTGGTTCACTTAAAAGTTCTTGATTATATTCTAAGTATTTAACAAGATATTTGAATTTCAAGAAAATATGCTAAGTCAAATCATTCTTTTTTTGAGTGCAAAACTATAGCTAAGTAGAGTTAGCTATAGTTTTGCACCGACAATATCATAAATTTAAAAAAAAATGTTAGTGCAAAACTATCACTAACTTGACTTAGACATAGTTTTGCACTGAAAATTAGTATAAAACATATACATGTTTCTCTCTTTTGTCCTATTTTAAAACATGTTAAATAGAAAAAAGTGTTTTTAAAGCAACTGAAATGTTCTTTATAATCAAGAAAGCCTCAAAATGGACACAATGAGCCCCGGAGGAGATATTAATCAAAGGGAACAATGTTTATTACAATGTAGTAACAGCCTCATCTGGTGTACAGAAAGAGGAGTATCTACTTGTGAGTGATCTTCCAAATCAGTGGAGCAGTTTTAAAATCTGATGCAGGTTCAATTTTAAATGTTAAACCTTATGTAAGTTTGCATCAAACCATAAGAAAGAAAAAACAAATCCTTTTCTTAACAATGAAATGCTTAGTAACACCTCATTCAAGTAACAAAAACAGTATGGTAGAAACCAATAATGTAGTGTTCACATCACACTGTAAGTTTGAAAACTTGATCCTGTTTTACATCAAGTTTGGGGGACCCAGAAATTGAACTCATAACATTTGAAGCCACACATGTAGATATTGTGTAGAATACATGTACTGATACAAGTGAATCAGATGATATTGAAGTAATAATCTTTCTGACATATCAGAAGGAGTATATTCCTATATTCTTCAAATAATTAATTGATTGATTGATTGGGATTTAACGTCGTTTTTAACAATTTCTCAGTTATATCACGGCGGCCAGTTCACCTACTCATGCATGTCCTGGTTTTCTCACACCAGTACTCCACACAACAATCTTCCCAAGCAACTGCCTGCTTTTCCACATAGACTTAGCCCATTGGTAGAAGAAGAATGACGCATGTCGCATTGACTTTTGTCAATCCTCGGAAGAAAGTTGGCCGAGCCGGGATTTGAACTCACAACCCCTGGATTGACAGCCCGCGTCGCTGCTGGGGCTCGGCATTCAAATAATTAAAGACACAAACGGTGAGAAAATCAAAAGGATTGAAGAATAACTACAACAATGTAGTTTAGGTGATGACAGTGAACATAGTTTAATGTCTGTTCATAATGACTATGAACTTGCTACAGCTATGTCATCTTCAGGATGACATCCCATTATCTAAACTCTCAAAAATCTTGAAGTCTGATACTCTTGGTTAGATTTAGAGCACATCTTTTCTGGTATTGAATAAATGTTCTCACAATTTGAGAAGAAAATGTTGAATGAAACTTACTAAGAATCAAGCTTATCCAATTGTATTCTTCCAAAAAGAAAAAGAATAGAAACAATAGGTGCAAACTGAATTGAGTAGAAAGGTGTATGACATTAGGAAAATTTAATCTAGTTGATAAAACAGTTTCACCAAATGAAATGGAGCTCAGTTACTGTTATAAAGTAGAAAGGGGATCTAATAGTAAAGTAACTGACAAAACACTAATGGCCCAAGTTGAAGAAATTGTTCCAACTATTGTTGAGAGTGAATAACAACAGTGCATTGATTTTGAAAATGAAGATATAGTTGAAGACATTAACATGGAAGACTGCAAAGTTAGTAGCTGATCAGAGTGAAATACAATTTGAAAGTCATGGATCAGGGTTTGGGCATGACTGCAGAAATTATTGTAGAATTAAGGGTCTATGTAGAAGCTATAGGGTTAGCATTACTATTGACTAGTTAGTGTCAGGATAAATTGACCAGTAGTTCTTGTAATTTACCCAGGAAACGATGTGATATAACTGATTGTTAATAATTGTTGATAGCGGCATTAAACACCAAACAATTGGAAGTTAGGAGATGCAATATGACAAAGGCAGTTTCTTTTTAAGTATTCTACTCACAGAAGAAGAAAGTAATAAACATGCAGTCCAGTTCCATTAGTCAGAAATGAGTTAATTCATTTATGTGGATTTTGTCATTAAATGGTACAAATATTAGGGTTTGCAAGACATTTTTTCTCCGAACTTTGAATATTTCTCCTCAGAAAGTTCACATAGCATTTAAAAATGCCCAAATCATTATTCAAACTGTAGAGTCACACACAGAAGGACAATTATTATGTCCATGCCTGTATTGATAGGGCAAGTAGTCAAATTAGTGTGTACACAACTAATTTGTAAGAACTGCATGTCATAAAAATCCAAACCATGCTTAAGCCCCAGTCCATCCGACCCCCCGTACTAAAATTTGGCCAATCCGTGGTCAGATCTGTGTTGGGTCCGGGATAGTCCTGGATGGTCTGTCATGGTCAGGGATACCTCCCCGGCAATTTTAAACTCTTTAAAATTGCCGTGGTCATCCAGGACCGGCCAAGAGGATTCTTTAATTCGGGGTAGTCCGAGACGGTCTGTGTAGCGACCGTGTTAACTCCAGGAAGCTGCCGTGTTGGTACCTGGGTCAGATCCTTGTTGGCTCCGTGTTCATCCGTTGAGGTGCCGTGTTGGGTCCGGGGTGACGATGTTTTGCGACTTAATTTCACCCAGGATCATCCTGGATCAAGATATCTATTGATCCAGGGTGTACCGTGTTGCTCTGTGTTGAGTCCGGCTTACGTGTGACTGTAGCTTTAGGAAATGAACTTGTCATATGTTTTTTACTTCAAGTCTGTTTCCAAAATACTAAATTGTTTATCAGGATTAAGAAATGAACAAGGTTTTTGGACAGAGTCAAAATAGAATCTAACAATTCCAATATAGCAGAAATTTAGTATGATAACAATGGTCCAGTAGACTCAGTGGTTAAGAAGTCAAACACTGTTCTGAATGTGATTGTGAAAGATATTGAGCTAAATATATTGCAAAAGGACTACTTCATTATACATTTGAAAAGTACAAAGAGCTCATTTCCTTATGTAGGTAGGGTGTGATCCCTCATTCCCATTACATCGTTCTATGCAGTCATTTCTCATGAGATTCCCAACTAATTCATAGTACTGTAAGGCTATTTTGTTACCAATATGTACTTAAACAATCCTTAGTAACAACAGTTTCTGTTTGTTGTAATAATGTACTTTTGTTACAATGATATGCTCACAAATATGTTGTGAATAAATAAGTTAACAACATAACTATTTGACTGTTTGCTCCATAGTTATTTTCTTGAACAGTCCACCAAATCAAAAGCATTAATTCACAACTTATCAATAATGGGTGAATTATGTTCACATTAACTGACAGAGTTGAAAATCTGTGAAGGAAAGGTTCAGATTGCTCATTACGAGCGATCTTAAATTTCCTTCACTGTTCCCAAAGGCCTTCTTATCCTACAACTATTCCTACATTGCTTCCAAATGCCTGCTTTATTGGATGTGAGGAAATGCGGTTTTATGGAGCAATGAATAAATAGTTTGAGGGCCATTTTATCAAACATTTTATGATAAATATTGGTAATCCTGCTCCATAGTCATTTTCTTGGACTGTACTAACTTGGAAGCATCAAGTCACCACTTATCAGTAATTAATGAACAATGGTTACATTTACTGTCAGTGTGACAAACAGTACAGGAAGATTTCAGATTGCTTCCTACACTGTTTTCAAAGGCATACTGTATTGGGTGCCAGAAAAGGCAGTTTATGTAGCAAAGATTTAATATATTTTTTTGATGTATAGCATTTTGTTTGAATAGGTAAAATAAAGTTATATAATTATCAAAAGATTGAAATTTTAACTCTTCCTGCACTCTTTTCCACTCTGTCATTAAATATAAACATAATTTAGCCATTACTGATAAGTGGCAAATAAATGCTTTCAATTAAGAAAGAGTCCAAGAAAACTCTTATGGAGCATGTTCTATTCATTGCATTGTTTAAACTTCAAAATAACTTCAAAATTAAATTGGTGAAATATATCTTACTTGACTTAGTATAGGTTTTACATAAAAAAATATCAACATTTCATTAATTTTAAGTGCAAAACTATGTCTAACTTGACTTAGGTTTAGTTTTGCGCTGAGTTTTTTTCAACAAATCATTGATTTTCAGTGCAAAACTATGTCTAACTTGACTTAGGTTTAGTTTTGCGCTAAGTTTTTTTCAACAAATCATTGATTTTCAGTGCAAAACTATTGTTAACTCAAATAATTTATTTTAAACTATTAAGAAAGAGTTTCATATTAAAAAGAATATGATCATTAGTTTTGAAACATTTATCAGCATATAGAACAGAAAAAATATCTACAAAATATCAAAAGGGAAAACATGTAAACAGTTTTTTCACTCTCCTGTAAAAAAATTGAAAATAGAGTTAGCCTAGTATTGCGCTGAGCCATCGATATGTATTCTGGATTTCTCACACCAGTTCTCCACACAACATACTTTCCAAGCAACTGGCTGCTTTTCCACAGACTATTAACCCATTGGTGAATGACAGTTGTCACAGTGACTTGTCAAACGTCGGAAAGAATGTCGCCCAATCTGGGGTTCGAACTCACAACCCCTGGACAATAAAATAATGATAAAGCATGAAAAACAGTCAAATTCTTGCTGGTTTATTTATGGCTCCAAAAATTATAAATATTATAATTTTTTGTATGTGCTCTGTATTTGTGCTCAAGTCTTTGATTGGTCAGAATAAAAGCGATTCTCGCAATTGACCTATCCGAACGAGTCTATCAACGTGCTCTGGGTAGTTTTGTAGTTTTGGAGTCAGGTACAGGCTTCAAAATTGTAAAATAAAATCTGTGCTTAGAATTTCTGCTCAAATATCTGATCGATCTAAAGCAATTTCGTCCTCGAGATCGACCAGTAAGAAGTATTTTTTTAGAGCATTGTAACAACGAAAAGTGTGTTATATTTACGATTTGATTGTAACGTTAGCAAACTAGTAAATGTTTTGACAAAAAAAGAGAAATGTTCGTAACAATAGCAAACTAGTGAATGTTGTGACAAAAAAAGTTACACTGTTCGTAATAATCATTTCCTTCTCCTACGATGTTTCTAACGCAGTCTGGTATTGCAAAATTTCTTATTTCTTATCGGACAATTAAAGGAAATGATCAACTTGATTTTACATGTCTGTGTCTTGACTTTTGCAGAACAATGTCACATAGGATTAAAAACATATTCATATAACATTATATTCAGACTCATGTATACAGATCAGTAAATAAATATATATCGGCATAAATTGTCAGGAAAAAGAAGAATCGAGAAGAAATCATTGAAATTCTTGAATGACATAAATAAGATGTATTGCACCGCTAAGAAAAACAATCCGTGAGTGGATATTCGCCAGTACTGGAAGCCCGAAGAAGAAGTGGTTCCGTGTAAAAAGGGATTGTGCTTAAGACCAGGGGAATACCTGCGTTTAAAAGCAGTCATCCCCAACATAGGAGCAGCCGTTCCCGAGGTCAGTAACGTCGATCCGTGCCAGTTCCAGAGCGACCACGCCAACCAGTTAGGATATCTCGGATGTTCGGAGGGTAATCCGAACGACTTTACGAATTGGTAATCATGATCACCAACGTCGTGCGTAAAGCCGACATAAACTGCGACATTAACCTAAAAACGTTGACGTGAACAAGACAAACAAGATGTGTTTGTGAAACACTGATGCCCCCCAATGGCAACATCTAGGTCAAAGGTCAAGGTCGCAAGGTATACACATGTGAAATATGGTAGCCTTACCTGTTATTGTTCAAAAGTAGTGGGGAAGGTTAAACAAAAAATTGAGAATGGCAACATCTAGGTCAAAGGTCAAGGTTGCAAGGTCAAAAATGTTGGTACTGACAGAAAGGTCATGTCACAAGGAATACACATGTGAAATATGGTAGCCGTATCTGTTATGGTTCAAAAGTAATGGCCAAGG
Organism: Serripes groenlandicus; assembly: GCA_031761405.1. Classification (NCBI taxonomy): domain Eukaryota; kingdom Metazoa; phylum Mollusca; class Bivalvia; order Cardiida; family Cardiidae; genus Serripes; species Serripes groenlandicus. Next base: position 24,529,803 of record JASEVX010000006.1, read on the forward strand.
TTAAAGTTTTTTTCGATAATGGCAACATCTAGGTCAAAGGTCAAGGTCGCAAGGTCAAAATTGTTGGTACTGACAGAAAGGTCATGTCACAAGGAATACACATGTGAAATATGGTAGCCGTACCTGTTATGGTTCAAAAGAAGTGTTCAAGGTTAAAGTTTTTTTTCGAGAATGGCAACATCTAGGTCAAAGGTCAAGGTCGCAAGGTCAAAAATGTTGGTACTGACAGAAAGGTCATGTCACAAGGAATACACATGTGAAATATGGTAGCCGTACCTGTTATGGTTCAAAAGTAATGGCCAAGGTTAAAGTTTTTTTCGAGAATGGCAACATCTAGGTCAAAGGTCAAGGTTGCAAGGTCAAACATTATTGTACTGACAGAAAGGTAATGTCACAAGGAATACACATGTGAAATATGGTAGCCGTACCTGTTATGGTTCAAAAGTAGTGGTCAAGGTTAAAGTTTTTTTCGTGCAGACAGGCCAAAAACTACATCTAGGTCAAAGGTCAAGGTCGCAAGGTCAAAAATGTTGGTAATGACAGAAAGGTCATGTCACAAAGAATACACATGTGAAATATGGTTACCGTATCTGTTATGGTTCAAAAGTAATGGCCAAGGTTAAAGTTTTTTTCGAGAATGGCAACATCTAGGTCAAAGGTCAAGGTCAAAAATGTTGGTACTGACAGAAAGGTCATGTCACAAGGAATACACATGTGAAATATGGTAGCCGTACCTGTTATGGTTCAAAAGAAGTGGCCAAGGTTAAAGTTTTTTTCGAGAATGGCAACATCTAGGTTAAAGGTCAAGGTCGCAAGGTCAAATATTTTGGTACTGACAGAAAAGTAATTAATGTCACAAGGAATAAACATGTGAAATATGGTAGCCGTACCTGCTATTGTTCAAAAGTAGTGGTCAAGGTTAAAGTTTTTTTCGTGCAGACAGGCCAAAAACTACATCTAGGTCAAAGGTCAAGGTCGCAAGGTCAAAAATGTTGGTACTGACAGAAAGGTCATGTCACAAGAAATACACATGTGAAATATGGTAGCCGTATCTGTTATGGTTCAAAAGAAATGGCCAAGGTTAAAGTTTTTTTCGAGAATGGCAACATCTAGGTCAAAGGTCAAGGTCAAAAATGTTGGTACTGACAGAAAGGTCATGTCACAAGGAATACACATGTGAAATATGGTAGCCGTACCTGTTATGGTTCAAAAGAAATGGCCAAGGTTAAAGTTTTTTTCGAGAATGGCAACATCTAGGTCAAAGGTCAAGGTTGCAAGGTCAAAAATGTTGGTACTGACAGAAAGGTCATGTCACAAGGAATACACATGTGAAATATGGTAGCCGTATCTGTTATGGTTCAAAAGTAATGGCCAAGGTTAAAGTTTTTTTCGATAATGGCAACATCTAGGTCAAAGGTCAAGGTCGCAAGGTCAAAATTGTTGGTACTGACAGAAAGGTCATGTCACAAGGAATACACATGTGAAATATGGTAGCCGTACCTGTTATGGTTCAAAAGAAGTGTTCAAGGTTAAAGTTTTTTTTCGAGAATGGCAACATCTAGGTCAAAGGTCAAGGTCGCAAGGTCAAAAATGTTGGTACTGACAGAAAGGTCATGTCACAAGGAATACACATGTGAAATATGGTAGCCGTACCTGTTATGGTTCAAAAGTAATGGCCAAGGTTAAAGTTTTTTTCGAGAATGGCAACATCTAGGTCAAAGGTCAAGGTTGCAAGGTCAAACATTATTGTACTGACAGAAAGGTAATGTCACAAGGAATACACATGTGAAATATGGTAGCCGTACCTGTTATGGTTCAAAAGTAGTGGTCAAGGTTAAAGTTTTTTTCGTGCAGACAGGCCAAAAACTACATCTAGGTCAAAGGTCAAGGTCGCAAGGTCAAAAATGTTGGTAATTACAGAAAGGTCATGTCACAAAGAATACACATGTGAAATATGGTTACCGTATCTGTTATGGTTCAAAAGTAATGGCCAAGGTTAAAGTTTTTTTCGAGAATGGCAACATCTAGGTCAAAGGTCAAGGTCAAAAATGTTGGTACTGACAGAAAGGTCATGTCACAAGGAATACACATGTGAAATATGGTAGCCGTACCTGTTATGGTTCAAAAGTAGTGGCCAAGGTTAAAGTTTTTTTCGAGAATGGCAACATCTAGGTCAAAGGTCAAGGTCGCAAGGTCAAATATTTTGGTACTGACAGAAAAGTAATTAATGTCACAAGGAATAAACATGTGAAATATGGTAGCCGTACCTGCTATTGTTCAAAAGTAGTGGTCAAGGTTAAAGTTTTTTTCGTGCAGACAGGCCAAAAACTACATCTAGGTCAAAGGTCAAGGTCGCAAGGTCAAAAATGTTGGTACTGACAGAAAGGTCATGTCACAAGGTATACACATGTGAAATATGGTAGCCGTATCTGTTATGGTTCAAAAGAAATGGCCAAGGTTAAAGTTTTTTTCGAGAATGGCAACATCTAGGTCAAAGGTCAAGGTCAAAAATGTTGGTACTGACAGAAAGGTCATGTCACAAGGAATACACATGTGAAATATGGTAGCCGTACCTGTTATGGTTCAAAAGAAATGGCCAAGGTTAAAGTTTTTTTCGAGAATGGCAACATGTAGGTCAAAGGTCAAGGTCGCAAGGTCAAATATTTTGGTACTGACATAAAGGTGATGTCACAAGGAATACACATGTGAAATATGGTAGCCGTACCTGTTATGGTTCAAAAGTAGTGGTCAAGGTTAAAGTTTTTTGTGCAGACAGACAGACAGACAGACGTGCAGACAGACAGACAGACAGACAGGCCAAAAACTATATGCCCCGCGAATCGGAGATTCCGGGGGGGGGGGGGGGGGGGGGTGGCATAAAAATATAATAATCGACCCCGCACGCTTTACGGGAGACTAGTGTAAACATCCAAACATCGGTGGACATTGAATGGTTTTTTCTACCGGAAAATTTATGGTAAATGGAAAGACGAGTTGACTTTAGAGAGGCTGCCTTCGTTTGTATAACCAGATAATGCGTCGCGGTGACGGTTGAATCATGTCGCGGGCTCTCTGTAACAGTCTAGTTATAAAGTATGTTTTGCCGCATGACGTGGGTTCGCTTACGATACAGGTAAACGGATGTTGAAAAACAAACATCTTCACTGTTTGAACGCATTTTGGGGCTATCGGCGCCTCGAGAGCTTCCTCCGGTGTCTGCGTTACATGAACTCCGATGATGGCGTTCCATAAGCTCCCTCTGGTGTTGGCGCACCACGAGCTCCCTCTGATGTAGGTGCTCCATTTTGGAATGTCTTTCCGGTATAGTAACTAAGTTGATGTGTTTGTCGCTTCAAGTTGTAGACGCAACTAAACCTGTTATCGCAGATTTGACACATAATGTTTGGCGTTGACTTTGTTCGTTTCCTCGGTCTCTTTTATATACTTCATTTCGCATCGGGAGCAAATTAATATAGATCCTTCGTGGTCGTCGTAAAATCCTTCGTCATAATCGAAACAACCGTGTTTTGGGCCGAGATAGTTAAAAACGGCGAAGCATGTTCCGAATTCTTCGTAGATTGACTTGGAACAAAGTTGGCCAGACATGGTGGGATATCTGAAAATCAAAGAACCACATCAGTTATCAGATTAAATCAAAATACGATTGCCTTGATCAGATGAGTATGTATGAAGGAGTTAACTCCTCCTCCATTTCTTTCTTATCCTGCTACTCCTCTTCCTTCTCCGCTTCTCCCACATTCCAGGAACTCATTAAGGAGCTTCGCACGCATATAAGAGCTCAGCGAACGCATTGAAGAGCTCACGGCTTTTGACCATCTAACATTTAGTTTCATTTTTTGTTCTGATACAATGATGTCTGAATATTTAAGTACCTTTTTGTCTTGTGACTTATTGTTGACCTCTGTAAATTCCCCTATTCTTAACAGACCAAAAACTGCAAGTGTGAAAGCAGCCCGAAATGAAGATTGTTCGAAAGTATTTTGACAAGTAATGTAGATATGGATATCAGGGCTCTTGCGTCAATTTTACTACCCTTAGTTCGCCTTGCTCCCTCCAATGCCTTAACTATTAGAATTAATTTTGTTGTGCCAGCTACTTGTTGGAGTTTGTGAGCATATGAGATACCTGATATGTAAGTGGAGATTGTTGAAGTAGCTATATTCTTGTATACCAGGTTTGCAATGAAATGCAACAAGTCTTGATTAGGATCAGGCCATATCTTATGTAACTTATATATTTCTCTGAAATGGGATAGTTTCCCTAGCGCTACTGAATAAGTGTTTCTTGTATTTTGAGACGTAGAATTGAATAATAAGTATTTTGATATACCTTCTAAATATTTTTAACTAGGGATGGGACCTTGACAGGGCTGAGATTGGCCCCTGAAGCTGCATTCCTGAACCTTTCCCACTGCACATTCGTCATTTTGCACTATTTCTCCTGGTAACTGGTCTCACTCCTCCTGTCTGCATCTTTTAGGCTCCTACCCAACCTTTCTTGATAATATTCTCCTCTTGGGTGTCATGCTAAACCACTGATTATTCAGATTTAAACTGTTAGTGAGTTGTATCTGGTGTACCCTTCAAGAGTTGCCTGAGGAATTCCTCTCAAGGGTGAGAACTGTGGTAGGAAACTTTGGTAAATCTGGAACCAGTAATCTCCCTTCCAATGAACATTATAACGCAACACTTTGTTACAAATTGTTCTAAATTAGATTATAGAATATAAAATTCATATAAACTGTATTATATCATTATTTTATCATTTTACCGTATTTTACACATCATTGCAACTCTAAAGATGAGGCTGTACCAACTATGCTTTTATGTGCATTCCGGTTAATTTGTTAGGTCTTAGTTTTTCACCTTAACATGTTCACACTTGCAGACGCATTTTTACATACTGTATAAGAGGTTAAGTTCGCGCCGTGGAAATGTTCACTAATTTCGCAAACATATCCGCCAGCGAAACTTTCCACATGTGTCGATGTATATTTAATTCACATCGTCTTACCTGAAAAGTGCGACTTATTCGAAATGAAACAGCAAACAACTACAGATAAGAAACATATTTTAATTTTAATTGTATGTTGTTGAAACTACCTCCAAATAGTTACAAGTTGCTCATCACCGGTCCGGTATAAAACTCTGAAGAATCTGCTTTGTGAAATTCAGGGGTGGGGTTCAACCATACATTGTTTAAATGCCATATTTTTCATACGCCGACTTGATCATTTCTGGTTTGGAAGTAAGACTATCATGTACTTTCATTAGTCAATTGGAGTGAATAGGTTTTTATCGCACTTGAACATAAGTCAATTTCAGTCACAGAAATTTAGAATTTTGTTTAAGGTATGACTCGCTTTCTGATTACACATGTGTAAAGAAACAAAACCGCTAGATAGTTTTAACACCTAATGATCAAACAGGAAACGTACAGGTCTCGGCAAATAAAGGGTCTCATTGTATCGAGGTGTCATCTCATTTTTCGATATTTATCCATACATTTTCACAACGGTGTCTTCCCGATTGCCCATATTTTAATGTGAAGAGGTAAAGAGGGACAAAGGAAAGGTGAGAATACAGTCCGGTTATTTAGCCTATTCCAAGTATACGTTATAGACAACCAAGTGCGTATCAATGAATAGAACTTTTGAATTGTAATAACATTTCAATTTTAAACAATTTAGCTAGGTTTTGCATAAAGTCTTTTGAATTTAGAAAAGAAACTTTCAAATAAATATCCATGTAAATATTCCTTCGCATACAGTGACCTCGACAGATCCGGGTCATCGACAATTCCCGGTCACATTTGGAAACAGAAGTGAAGTATTCGAGAATGCTAAAGTATTTTGACATTTTGATTATCAAGTCATATTTCCCATTAGCTTGGCTGGTTTCACTTCGATTTCGGACGATGTCATTTCAAAAACCGATGTCGTAATCTCGAAACGCTTAACTCCATCGATTACCGCGGAAGAAAAATCTCAATATTTTTGATTACATGTCACAGCAAAAATGCTAATTGTAGCCATTATTTTAGTAATGCATGTATTGGTATATAAAGGTATGTATTGCAGATAAATGTATAGATTATTTACCACTGAATAGGATTTATAACATTGATTGACTTGTCAAATGTGTTTATCTAGCAGACAATTTGACCTAGTTCATATACGACACTTTCGGGTCTAAAAATTATCAATTCTTTGGGAAAAAGTACACGTTGGCTTCTTTAAACAATGTAGTTAAATTTCAGCCTGTACCTCCGCACAGTTCGATTAACATCGACACGGTTTAATTAATGTTTATATAAAGTGTGTTAGAATTTGAGAAGATACTACTAAGGCAAAGCAGACGTACATGAACCAGTTATGTTTTACAATTTTCAAATTTTATAAAAATCCGTCCGCTCATAAGGAATTTACGCTAAATCACTTCAACATTTTTAGCTTTCAAAACATCGTTGAAGTGCTCCTGCATTAAATGAGAATGATGAATTACAATGGAAACATGGTTGAACTGGTCTAAAGAGGAAAGATGTTAACATATTTGAGAACTACACTAAAGTTTAAGCTGTCAAATTAATCCTCAAATTTGTATTCGTGTTAGGTTATTGCATGTAACGTTTTTGCTGATTGTAAAAATAATAAGTTTAAATTCAAAAGATAAAAAAATCACAGCGTTTTCATGTTCTTTTCTTACCAGACGGTAATTTGAAAACATTATTGCGAAAGCAGAAATTAGCAATTTTCTTTTCACCCGGCTGTTTTTCAACTGTATTTAATAATTACATTTTCATTTATGGAGACGTTTGATAATAGGCAGTTTTCAAAGTCATCTTCTGCAGATTTTTTGAATTTGTGAAGAGGTTAAATTTTACATCGATTTAAGCTTATATTTATCACGATCGATGTTTGCTTCCTGAGGACAGAAACAGTATGGAAAATTCCAGAGGCAGAACGGAATTCGGTACCTTTGGTACGACTGCACAACTGTCTTCCACTAATAGGACTAGGTTAAAATATCACAGTTAGTGCCTTGATGGGTGACACGCAATGCCTTAACGCCGGTACACGTTAAACTATGGTTTTAATTTACATTTTAATTATAAAATAACTACTCGCATACAAACTCGAACGACAACCAGTCTAGGGTCGAACTGCTACGGAAATAACCGAGAGCTGACAGTTTTTTCACAACCAATATATGAACTGGTGCTGATGCACACGGGCAATAACGATTTCTTTTTCAAAGCAGACGAGCTGACTTCCGAATGTTATACCAGGACAAGAGATCAATTTGTTGATTCAATAGTTTAAAGTTAAATAACACCAGTCCTTTCAAATAATGTTTTGTTTCTAAAATTGGATAATTTTGTAAAAACGACTATGTTTGAAAAATGATTATAATCTGTTAACCCTTTCCCTCATATAGACACTTTCTGACGCCTCTGTAGCAGACAACTTTTGAAAACACTTTGGCAAAGGTGAAATTGGTCATGATGAACAATTTCACCATTTGCCATCATGTTTTAAACTCTATTCAATTATTGTACTTCCATTGAAAGGGAGTTTCCATGTCTTTTCGGGTATGTTTTCAAAGTCGTCTGCTGCAGTGTTGTTGCATGTGGGAAAGGGTTGACCCTTTCACGTGTAGATAATCTATACAATTCGCTTTTGCTTTCATTATCATAACATGAAGATATACTTTGGCAGCAAATCAGCAGTGAAATGTATATTTTAACATAACAAATAGCGAAGACGGGCATGATAAGTTCTCAATAATATCTCTGAAACCCTGTACTCCATATTTAATCATTCCCACTAAGGAATTATATATAAAATATTATTAGCAATTATTTTTGAAAACATTATGGCAAATTAAAAATATAGAGTGATACTGTCTCTCCATCCAAAATCCTTTTTCCTTTAGACACCTTTTAATATCCTTTTATTGTGTAAGTTATTTGATCACAGACTTTTGATGTCATTTTTTTTAATATGTATACTTGTTTTTTATTGCAGTAGTCTAAATGATCACATCAAATATCTCAAGTCAAGTCAATTTCTCAAAATCACACATATTTTTCCTTGTTTGCTGTTTAGCATTTATAAATTGATAGTTAACACTTTCAGTCATACAGAGACATTTCGACACCTCAGCAGTAGATGACTTTTGAAACAGTGTGAAACATTGACAACAATGAACAATTTCTCATTTTACCACAATATTTTCACCTCTTTTTAATTATTATACTTTCATTTACAGAGATATTTCATGGTTCCGCCATTATGCTGTTTAAATCATCTAGTCATTCGTTGTATTCATGAAAGAAAAGGTTAAAACTAAAGCTGCTTTATTGGGAATACGAAATCCCTTTGAACTATTAGCTTTCCCTTTTCTGCAATGTTTTCAAAATAAAGAAGGTGTTGGTTACAAGGGAAAGTTTTCTCACTATGTTTGGATTAACATGTAGATCTAGGAAGACAATATTATGAAATACTTTGAGGGAATGGAAGTTTGTCTAACAAAGAAACTACTTTTATAAGTTTCAAAATATATTTATTGTACATGTTTTGTAAATTGCCATATTATAACTTGGCATGAATGGAGTAGGACTTTAGCCCTTCCTGTTCCATATACAATTCATTTAACCCTTTCCTAATGACAATCCTGTATTCAGAAGATATCATTCTGGCATAAAGTTTGTTAAAAGTTGTACACATACGCTACTACAAAATATAATTAGATCATAGATGGCAATTACAATATTATGAAATATAGAGATTTCTCATTACCAGAAATCCAGGTAAAATGAAATGAGTTTGTTAGTTGAGTTTGTACTTTTTGCTGAATACAGAAAATTTTAAATGCCAATGCAGCAACAGCTCTTGAAACCTTTGTGGGATAAAGAGAAAACAACTCAAAATGTGTATTTTCCCCTTTTCTAATACAATTTTCCAAAATTACTCTTCTACTTCTCCAAATGTGTTTAAAACTGATAACTGTTTTAACCCCTTCTTCATATAAACACTTTCTGATGTCTCTGCAGCAGATGACATTTGAAAGAATTGTGAAAAAAATAGAAATTTTAGCAATTTCTCCTTTTGCCACAATGTTTTCAACTTTATACAATACTTACCTTTTCATAACTAAATTTGTTCTGCGATATGTACATAGTTATGAATCACGATGAAAACGTTCATGTGTATTATTTTCCTTTTTTTAACAAGTTAAAACCTTTACCATAATATATAATCAACCAGTTACTGATGCTTCAGAAATATAAATTATATAACTAACATTGAAACATCCATTTTATCCTGCAAAGTGGAACCCCTCATAGTCATCAGAGGAAAATGTTTCTCGTATCTTACACACAGCACAAGATGGACGAACAACCTGCACATCTTTCTCCAAATATCCCCAGCAATATCTTGCCTCCTGTCTGTAGGCTGTAAAGCGCTTCCTTCTGGAAATGCAATTGAATAATTTGCTTACAAAATTGGAATCACCAATAGCGTGCATGACCAAGTATTGTGAAAATAGATTGCCCATGTACAAGCACCTGTATCAATTAGTCCACTACACTGGAAAGTGTTCATTTAACCAAGTTATCCTAGATGTAAACCAGCCTATTAATGTTCATGATCCTACCATGTCTGCCTGATTGTGAGTGCAGTGGTTCGAATGATAACATTACAAAATTTACAATCTGTAATCAAATAAAGTCCACAATAAAAAAAGACATGAGAGCAGAAAGTTAACACTTGTCATCTGCTGTATGTTACTTAATTATGATGTGATAGACAGACAATTGTCTCACCACAAGAAGAGATCCCTACATGTCAGTGTGCAAGGGGTTACCCCTTAAGATCTATCATCTTTTTAATTGTGTAAAATAACCAGACCTTATTTGCCTTGCTAAGTGTTGTGACAATACTCAAGTTAAAGAAGAAACAAACTTTTACATTGTACAATTTACGCTTGGAAAACTGCTATCTACTATTATTTTCACCATTTGTGAGTTGCCAATATTCAACCAAAATATACAGGTAAAGAATTCACTAGGTTACGAATTCACTGTAACTCGTTTTTCATTTGTCAGAAAGTCATCAAACTGTATCATGCTTCAATGATATTTAAATCGGACATAAGTTATTCACTTTCAAAGTCTTCTTACATGGTTCAACCAGCAACGTATGTGGATTTGTTATAAAAAATTAAATGGAGTAGAAAAATAATATTCCTTATCAAAACTAACAGAAATCATACTAAAAGTAGATATAAATAATTAAAGTTTAAATTGCTTCTTAAAATAATCTGTTATCAAAATTAATTTCTTCTCGCATGTTATCTATACTTTTTAACTGAAAATAGCACGAACCATTTATCACGAACAATTCATGTCCTTCTTTGTCTCCAGACTCGCTGTTCGTTTCAGACAGTTTTACTGGTATGGTCTGATTCCTAAAGGTACTCGATCGTGGCCTAGGTCATCTGGTTCACTGTAAATAGCTGACTCATCACTGTTTTCTTCGAAAGAAGACGACGAATAGTGTAATTCTTCATCTAAAGCTCCGTAATTTAACTCATCCGCCATTATTGAAATCGAAACCTTTCCTCATTATTACGTATTCACGGTAAACCGGAAGTCAGTATATTTTCACATTTCGCACTCGATAATTTCAGTGAAAGCGTAATTTTATTACACAAAATAGATGTTTTCATACTGAAAAACATTTCTTAAATATATTTTTTTTGTTCTTACTTTATTATTTAAGCATTATATGTTTGACAGTCAATTTTTATTTGTTGACTCGTGGTACTCTTTAAATAATTTAGTACAATGTGTCTGTGTTTTATACTGAAGATAATGCTTTTGGTACGTTATCTATATATCTAATTTTATTAATACAAAAACGACGTTTGACCGTTTATCAGATATTACAGTTTGTCGTCGTCTGCGTTAAAACTATTTCCCCTCTCGCAAAAGATTTCTTTCGCCTCTGCAGCAGTCAACATTTAAAAACTTTTTAATAAAATGGGGAATTGCTGAAAACAAATGAGCTAGTTCTCCTTCCTCTTGCCACAATGTTTTCAGTTACATCAGCTTTATAAACTATCATAAGTATGGTCATTTCAGATTTTTATATCGTTTTTACCATTCATAACACATACTTCGTAGGTCGATTTTTGCGTGACGTAGTTCAGATCGAAATAAAAGTCCTCTTTATCGTGCTTACATTCATGTAATCCAAACTTTAGAAATCGAAGCAATGGTTTATCTCCTTTGTGTTTAGGTCTGCGCGGATAGTGTATCGGTGTAAAGAAAACCTCAACAGTTATTGTAGTTCATGTATTCTACAAAAAGAAATGCCGTGATATAACTGAACTACTGTCCATAGCGGCGTAAAAAATCACATTTAAACAAAAGCTATTTTATTTATTCTTCAGATAACATATAGTCGTTCCTTAACTGTTAACAATGAGAAGTTTGGTGGTGATTTCGTTGATGATCCTGTTTCTAAAGAATTGCCATGGTAACGTACCACATATACAGATGGATTCTACGGAAGGTAGTGTGGTATACTTAAATGTCTTTCTAACCATTTTACACTGAAAAAGACAATAATTGACGACAATTTTCGTATGAGTTCGTTAAAGAACGGTAGTGTTCGTTGGCTTGCCGGTTATTTCCACCGGAAATTACCGATAACTCCACGAGTAAGACCGATCTCTCATGACTTCTGAGCCTTTACATTTTTTATAAATACGAACGTTATACAGACAAAAAACCCAGAGACCATGAGGGTTGTTTATACTTTGACACGTAATTTTATCCCAAACATAAAACACTTCTAAGTAATACAGTATCTATTTCGACAAAATAGCGTGATCGCACTGGCACAAGAACCGAAACAAATATTGTTGTTCGTGATTTTACTTCAAAAAAATATCATGAAAGGATACGAAAGAGAGATGTGTACGCTTTCTTCCGCTAAATTTACTATGTGTAGACTTAAAACAGTAAACAGAGATAAAATCGCAAAGAAAAACCACCGTAAAAGATCGGATTTCGTTTCTATTGTTTGATGAGGTTCTAGCTTATAAGCATATTATTATGTTAGAAAACCACGAACAACATACGTTTGTGGTTGTGGTGCCAGTGCCTGATCTCATTGGATAAAAAAGACGGACACATACTAAGATACGATTACGATATTTAAGATTAAATAGAACCGTGACATAGATAACTAGATAAGGGCGGGGGGGGGGGGGGGGGGGGGTTATCTGGTATTTTTTCCATCAATATTTATCTAATGACTTAACCAAATCCTATATTGTAGGCACTCAAAATAATCGTCTCACTGAAACGATTTTTTTGAGTACCCAAAACATAAAACATAGGGTTTGAGTATCAAATAAGGATTCTTTGAAGATGAACTATGTACCGTAAACGTTCTTTTCCAGATGAAGTTGAAATAATAATTAATTCAAAGACTGGAACAGACGATTGTTATCAAAGTGACATTGAGGCAAAAGTCTCGATAGATGGCGTTGTCGTTGATTTGAATTTACGGAAAAATTCGGATATAACCGAAGATGTGCCCGTACTTTTACAACGTAATGGAAAAATACGACGATTTAGATTTTCGACAAAAGAGGTATGAACCAATTAAATAGGTCGAAAAGAAATTCCCGTATTCGTTCATCATAAGAATAACATTGAGGATTATTTTTTTTGTTATTTGAAAGTTTGACGCCATTTTCAACAATATGTCCTGGTTATATCACATCGTTAAAACATTTAGTCATGCCCGCTGGGTGACAAAGGCAGCCCTAAACTAGGAAATGCGACTTTCCTAAGACATACACGACACGATGTGCTGTGGATTAGTTTTCATTCAGTCCCTTGTTAAGTGCTTTATAAACAATTATTAAGCAAAATTTAATATCAGTTATTTATTCAATAGTTGACTGTTTGATTGTTGTTTTACGCCGCTTTCAACAAATGTTAGGTTATATTACAGCGTTTCCTGGGATTTTAGTATGACATCGGCCGGGGTTCGAATCCGTGACCTACCGTACTTGAGGAGTACGTTGTACCTCTACATCACTGAGGCTGTCCAGTTATGTATTCAAAGAGAATTAATTCATTTTCTTTTCTCGTCATGGCATATTTTATTTCAAACTTAAATACACGCAATGTATTTTTAAAATGTACAAAATTTATTCGTAGAGAATTATGTTTGGTGAAATAGAAGTTGACAATATCAGTTGCATGATTTTGCATGGCTATTATAGTTCCGCTGTCTGCTGAGTCTGCACATTTGTATTCATACATAATTATTTGTTTTCTGTCTTTTTGTTTTTGTTAACCTAGTAGTATATAGGGTTGAAACCAACATATTTGATAAATTTACATACTTTAAAGATCTCCTTCTCTTCCGGGAATGAATGCCTATCGCACCATTCTTGGTTCTTTAGATCATTCTCGGAATATTAACAGGGTGATATTCAATAGAGAAAATTATGTTTTTTATACAGAAGAATTTCAATGAATTTTAAGTAACTTGTTTTTCTAGTTCATGCTGATAAATATATCAATATTATGTATAAACAATTGTAAATGGATATGTGAAATTCATGTAAATAAAATATTGTTTAAACTAAGGGTTATTGTTTATTTTACATAATTTCAGGCCGTATCTGTGTACCAGGACAAACAGTATGAAGCATCGTTTTTAATATGGAATATGCAAGAAGAATCGAAAAACAATCAAACTGTGCATACTATGGTAAGTCATTAACGCTTTCTTTTCTCGACATAACTTTTAAAAACATTACAACAGAAACCAGAAACTGTTCGCAATGAACAATAATGTCCTAACATACCAACTATCTACATGTGTACGAAACAAACCAACGGTCTTTCTTTTTTAAACCATAAATATACCATGTTTTGTTTACCTCATTTGGATTTTTGCATGAACAGCAATTTAACTTAAAATGGTCTTTATTATGTTGGCTCAAGGAATTCCCTATTCGTCATCTACCTGAGAATGCATCATGAGAAATGTTGAAGCATAACACAAAACAACAGAATATGCAAACCGTCGCTTTGATTTAAATTACCATTACTTTAAAATCATCCGACTGTAGGTTTTCGTGTCAGGTGCCCCGTTTGTTTTCGGTCGAATGTCTATAAAACAGGGATTTATTGCTGCGGTTTATGGCCCTAAACCACTATGCAAGGGAAATGGCACCTCATTACCAATGTTGCCGGGAACTTAACAATGCCGTATGCAAAAATACAGCACTTTCGACAAAATACTTTCAGCAGGAATTATAATTAACTAGACGGTAAAGAATGAAAGTAAATGAAACAAAAGTCACATAGACAGTAGACGTTAAATGGGTTTGTTTCTATATCCAGGTTATTGGCCAACTAAATAAAAATAAACATGAAGTATAATAAATTATACGAAAACATAAATACTACATTTGAATTATTTGAATTTTTAATGAAAATAGAAATGGACGTATGGACCAATTAACGCAAAAACTGAGTTGCGGCACTATGCGCACAGCGAAAATCAAGATCAGTCGCAAATGTGCCTCGAAACAGACTCGTCAGGACCTTTTCTTCTTTGTTCGCCATTGAAACATATTTATGTATGTATTTAGAACGGTTTTGCTAATTAAAAGCTCCTTTACTCTCATGTAATTTGATTGATATTGCATTAACTGCTTTGCAGTCATCTAGGCAAAATATGGAAAATCTTACTTAATGGAAGTATGATAAGTGTATACATTTGAAAACTTTGTGAGCAATGTCTCCATTTGCCAATATGTTTTCACTAGTTGCCTGCTGTTAATGCGTCAATGTGAGTCCGCAGGTGGGTAAGGGTAAAAACCAGCTGTAGGTCGGTTTTGGCGGGGGAATGGCTCATATCAAATAACCTCTGCCCCGATGTATCGAACAGCGAGTAACAACTAGGTGTGATGATTGAATATTACTAGGGGTCCCATTGATGTAGATCGTAACCTTTCTGATCAATCGCACCTGTCTCACCTTATATATAAGTCCTTCAATGGGAACAGGTATGCGTTGACTTGTGTGAAAGGTGTAGATCCAGATTAGCCTTAGCATCCGCACTGTCTGCTCAAGATTTGCACTTATTACGTATCACTTTTGATTAACTTGTAATGAAATTCAATCAATCAGCAGGTGTGTACAGGTAGATCTGAATGTACACTGTTCAGAAATGCCAACTTGTATCTTTTACTCGGACAGGTTCAAATGTGTTATACATGTACCTTTGAATAATACTTAAGTTCAGTAAAAAGTCCTGATGCACTGGCGCGTATGTCCTGCATGTAAGCATATCACCACATTTACGACATATTTTATCTACTCAATTAACTTTGGGAACACTTTCCCATTTGCAAACGCATTTTGACCTGCTTGCAGAAGACGACATTGAAAACGTTGTAACAAAGGGAGAATATTCTATAATTAAGGTTAAAAGACCATTTGGTCGTCTTAGATATTTGTATGCACTCATTGAAATGAATAGACCCTCCGAATGTAATGATATTTAATGAAAATGACTCCCTGCAAGTTAAACAACTTTCCTTTAAGCTTTCAATTCCTGTTTAAATTAAATTGTTAAATTTAATGGCTTCCCCGTTAATGTTCAATGACTGAATACTCTCATTTAAAAAACAATCTGTACAAATTGCCTAAACAGCCTATTGAAATGTCGTCTCTTCTGTGTTCGCAAGCTATGTCGCCTTGTGAAGAAGGATGAATCGTTTAAAAATTAATGTTTTAGGATAATTATCCTAGCTGCCATTTATATAAGAAAAGAGTATGACAAAAAGTGTAGATTGTGTTGACAACAGGCGAAAAGATCAACCAAAGTCGCACGGATGGACGACGGAATGTCCTATATCCAATATTATATGCACTCTGATCGAGGGCGTTGACAATAAGTCTCAAGACGGGGCAAGTGAACGACTGCAAACCTTATTTTGAAAAGCAATTTTGCAATCATTTCCTCATTATAGATCTCTGACGACGTTCATAAGTATACCCAAAACAGTAAATAAGTTCGGGTTATTAGATGCAGGTGGAATTATAAATTGAGCGGCGCAAACAGTGTACATCCAAATGTATTCTCAGAGGTCCTATATATAAAACAGCCCGTATACAAGTTTGAAAAAGGAAATCCAATGTAAATCGTGGATTCTGTTGAATGCAATAGAAGATGTTTAGGACAGACGTACAGACGGAAGTACGGACGACATGACACCCCGCACTCCAATTGCACTTTGATCGAGGGCGTTGGCAAATGTTATAATCATCAAATCATTAGTCCACAATGTTGGTTTTCTCGCGGGACGGCTCATTTATTACTGATCGTTCATAGATATACGGAAACCGCTTGTAAATAAGTTTCGGATTATAATTTGCGGATGAAAAGTAATTAAGTTCAGCGGCGCTCTGTTAAAACGACCCGTAAGATATTTGCAACCAGTGTAGATCTAATTCAGTCAGCGCATTCGCATTTACCGACCCCCGCAGTTAGGCTGAATGTCTAGATATCTGAAGGTAGCCAGTTGCCTGTGAAAAATGTTGTTAAGAATATGGGTGTGAGGGAGCAAGGAAATACATAATTATGAGAAAAAACTGATTTACTGTTTAAATCCATCAACATGCCTCATGATTTTCATGGTTCTTTATGTTCACAAAAGGTCAATGTTTGGCTTATGCACAGCATGACTAATATCATCTCAAAAAACATCTCAAATATTTCGATTTCAATTTATGATGTGATTCCATGAAGTGTAAAAGTACGGTTCCTGAATCTAAACGATATCGCGTTAATCAAAATATTATATTTTAGAAACGCCTATTTCGGTTCGAAAATCTTTATATTTTAAAGCACACTTAAGAAGATCGGCTTAATATTTATAAAATTGAGTACTTTATCAGCATGAAATTTTCGCGAAATTGATTATGTGTGAAAAGTTGAAGAGTTCATTTAAAAGATGAATGTATGTCTTGCTGAGTTTATCGGGACATGCAATGAAATCGTGATATAACACAGAAAAAGAAAATATGATTACTACATTTGTTAACCCATTACTTCTCATGATATTTCAAATGTTGTCTTCTTTATTGGCAACAGATGAACAAATTGAACAATCTGGAAAACTAGAAGTAACTTCTTGACAAAGAGTTGAAAATATTGCAAT
The DNA here is from genome assembly GCA_031761405.1 of Serripes groenlandicus. NCBI lineage: Eukaryota > Metazoa > Mollusca > Bivalvia > Cardiida > Cardiidae > Serripes > Serripes groenlandicus. The sequence continues at coordinate 24,547,094 of JASEVX010000006.1, forward strand.
TAAAGTTGAAATTGCTCTTTTTTCATCTTTTTTTGTAATGTTTCCAAAAGTCGTCACATGTCGTCAGTGAGAAGTAATGGGTTAAACATGTTTTCAAAGCAGACACGTCAAAACTTTACACCAGGTAAACGGTTTAAAACAAATGACAGCTGTACCAAATGACAGCGGTACCAAATGACAGCGGTACCAAATGACAGCGATACCAAATGACAGCGATACCAAATGACAGTGGTACCAAATAACAGTGGTACCAAATGATAGCGGTATCAAATGACAGCGGTACCAAATGAAAGCGGTACCATATGACAGCGGTATCATATGCCGTTCAATGGTTCAGATACATCTAAGATATGAACCCCTGAGGCGATGTTCGGTCTTATTGAACTGCGGACAGTGGTGGCTCGGATGCGCTTGCGTATTCTGATCTCAACTCAGTCTTGGCTATTTATCTACATGTAATATAGCTGCAGACGTTTTTAAAACATTACATTTTATTTACTCTTAACTTTTCAAGGCAGGCGGCAAAAGCAGTCAGTTGTTTGGAAAGACTGTGGTGTGAGCAAGCCAGGAAACACATGGTAAGGTGAACTGACCGCTGCGGCATGACTGAAATATTGTTGAAAGCGGCGTAAAATCCCAATCAATTAATTAATCAATTAAAGGAGACGACTCATAAACTAGCATTATCAGAGAAAGGATCAAGACCCAGACTCAACAAGGCAATAGTTGGTCCTTTGTCACATGCAGACCCATGTTGACGCATCTGCTGGATACCAATTCTGTAAATCGTTGTGACATAAAGAGAAATTGCTCATTGCTCTCTTTTTGCCACAATTCTATTTCAAAACTCGTCTGTTGAAGAGTCGTTAAGTGCGTCTGTTAAAGGGAAAGTGTTAAACGGAATTTGAAATCATCCCCAGTAGTAAGCAATATAATTTCTCCTTAAATGATGTACCATAGGCTTGAATCGTAACTTGTGTTACGTCCTTAAAAGGGCCGAAATATTTCAATCCTTTGGTACGCGATCTGTTGAATATAATTTTGGTTTAAATATGTACGCAAATACTTACACTTAGGGCTCTGGCAAGAAGATCCATTGTCTTTTATTTATGATTGTGTTGTCTGTAATACTCGTAGGTTTCTATGCACAGGACTATTTTGTAATACAAGGTATGTTATCGTTTCAGTTTGGAACGTTTTCGTTCCGAAACCAAACCTTCCTCGTACAACCACCGGACACTACTAGTCATTCACGTCATTCACGCCATACCATTGCTAAATCACACGGCGGCGAGATGCCGACAAATAACGATTATGTACTGCCGCCGGGCTATGGTAAGTTAAACCTACCGCAGTGTTTCAATACGGCAACTCATAACTTACACAATATTGAGTTACAATAGTCTTGAACGATGTTGACGACATGCAGACGAAGTATATTGCGAAATTTCTTATACTCACTATAGTCGAAAAAACAATTTTCAGATATCCGCATCTAACCTCCCCCTGACGTGTCAAATATAAGACATTCAGAGTCTGACCTATGCTTGAATCGGTTGTGCCGGCTATATGGGTCTGAGCATTTTAGGTCGATGCAACTTTTGAGCTCCAGCAGGGGCTGGTATTAGTATCATACCTTATACATCAATACATGTATTTCCATGTTAATATAAGGTACAGGACCAATGTCTTCTACCCTGTTCGCCGCGATACGACCTTAAATATTGAAAGCGGCGTAAAACACTAAACACACTTAAGTTTCAAATTATAATGTCAGGGGCACTTAAGGATCGTACAGATAGTCTACAATGCTGAACATCCATTTTGTGATCCCAATACGACAGTCATGAATCTCGGGTCTCTTTGGTCCCTCAATAGTTTGACATTTATTGCTTTAAAAGGTAAAATTTATTGCTGGGTTGTTTCTTAAAATATTATAATACGTGTTTAACACTACTCAAAGTAAACTATGAATTATTATAAATAACGCAAGGCCACCGTACGTCCGACGTATGGTCGCTGTGGAACCGCTCTACAGCATGGCTACGGCGTGTCTAATTGCTGCGGTGAACCTGGAAATGATACATGTCATAACTCAGCGCTATAATCCCACGGCCACCCGTACGGCTTGTAAAAGTTAGGGATACGCCCTAGGGTGACCCTGAGGCAACCGCAGATCCTCTGCGGCCGCCGCAAGTATTGCTCGATTTTGAGGGACTACGGCCGCCATATCCTAGCCGTAGAGCAAATGTGCTGGTGTGGCTTTTGCAGACCCAACAAATTCCGGCGGCCTTATGAATCCAACGGTCGCCGAAAGTCAGCCTTCAGACGGTCCTATAGGTCAGTCTTAAGGCGCCCCTACATTGCCCGTACGGTGGCGTTGCGATATGAAGCACACCCTGCGGGCAACACAGGGCTAACGCATGGCTCCCGTACGCTCGCTATACGCCATCCGTAGGCCCCTGAGGCAGTCTGCGCCGTGCGTGTAGCAGGTATATATACCAGTTTTTGTTCATATGTATATTATCATTCATATCTGAGGCGACCGTGCGTCATCACTTCGAATGCCGAACGGCAGCCGCAGGTTTTCTGTCTCCACAAATTCAAAATACGCTGTGCAGGCTGCACTAACATATGTGACTGCTACAGTATGTGACCGTGGAAATGCTGCGGCGGCCCTTTGATCGCTTTTGGTCGTAGATATATTAGACCCCACGGCAAATGTGACTGATGCATAATTAATAAGACCCTGGGCCGCCGCGTGACTGAGGCATAACCAAGTTCCAAGCTCTGATTTATGACTGAGAAAAGTTATATAACTTGGACAATACGGAATAAATTTGCTTGAAAAATGATTAATTACTTCTTGGTTGAAAATGATATGTAATTGACTTATGGTACCTATCTGAAAAAATATTTACATCGCTTCTATTACAAGCCATGAGTTGTGAAAATAATTTGAACGAGGCATTCGGTCCACCCAAAACTCTTGACAATGTATACGTTCGAGAATAGTCGGACGCCCTTGTCTTCCTATGCAAAACAACGCACGAAAGGACCGTGTTTACATATTCATCAAGTGATTTTGGCCGAGTCTAAGAGTCCGAGTCAAAATTCGTTTAAATTAATAACTCATTTCAGAGCAAAGAGTATCAAGACAAAGAACCCGATTACAGTTCGATAACAAGACAACTGCATATGAAGTTGAAATCCTTATTGTAGCTGATTATACTATTTATACCTAGTATGTATCTTTAACCCTTTCCCTCATATAGACGTTTCTTGACGCCTCTACAGCAGATGGCTTTTTTGAAAACATGGCACAAAAGAAGAAATTGCTGATTTCTCCTTCTGTCACCATCTTTTCAACAATTTGTTATATTTTCAAAGTCGTCTTTTGCAGATTTGTGGTATGTGGGAAAGGGTTAAGCTTATCCATTTGTCTAATTGATTATTACTTGACAACCTTTACCAGAATGATCCTGACATTTGTATGAATTGTGTGTTCAACCCTTTCGCTGCAAAAGGCAATTAAAGGCTTTTGCAAACAATGCTGGTTCAGATGAGACAACTCGTAATGAGCAATCTCTCCTTAAATCTGCATTGCTTTGCAACTTTAACATTAACTTTACCAAATTTCATGTTGGTCGAAAAATAGATTGGTCCAATTGTCAACAGGTAAGAGTCGACTTTGTGAAATTCGGCAGTAAAGGAGTACACATTATTTTAATCATACCACGGCGTTTCCTGGCTATACTAACTTAATACAAATTATTCTTTGGTACGGAACAACTCGGTACAAAGAACAGTTTTCCGATTATCACTATCAAAACTGCTCACTACTAGCACACAGGCTGTACCCTAACGACCGTATCTTTGCTGATTGACTGTCTGATAAGTTACCGGTTTTCCCCCCCGAAAGTTTAACCAATTTTGTATGTAGAAATTCAGAAGTAAAAAAATCCTTTTAATTATTTGAAGTTAAAAATAAAAACATATGGATGCCTGTGGAGGATGTACATTTTCTATATGAATGTTCGACAAATTCCCGAAATTGACAAAACCCCGCACTTCTTGGTTTAATCAAACCTAAAATATATAGGCTCAATTACTATGTCATAGTGAAAATCCCATCGATTTTAGTTATTGAGATATATTCAAGTCTACTACAGTGAATATTGCTCTGTATAACGTGTTTAAATTTTCTTGCAAATTACCCTGCAAATCCTCCTTTCCAGTACTGCTGTTAGGATTCTCAAGATACGAGAATCAGTCATAGTGCTTCCCATCCCACAACCCTGGGCGTCAAGAAAAGAAGTCACCATTGCTAATTTAGTGTATACACGCGATATAATTACTGGTATCCCGCTTTTGAAGTGGAGGCTCTGACCTTAGTTTAACTCCCCTTTTCCACATACAGCAACTATGCAGCAGACGACTTTGAACATATATACTAAACATATGGAATGTTTCTATAATTGCAGGTATAATTACTGGAAAAAATTGAAAACTTTGTGGCAAAAGAAGAAATTGCTCATTTTGAGCAATTTCGCCTAGTGTCACGATGTTTTCAATAGACGTCTGCAGCAGATGCGTCTATAGGTAGGAAAGGGTTAAAGATATATATTCTTATTTCATTTAATCTAAACTGTCTGCCATGTATAGCACCACGTGCATGGTCATACAATGAATCATACATTTGATAAACATATAGTCTGCTAATATTAAACATTGGTAGGTTTATTTAGTAATATAATAATTAAAAATGTCTAATTATGCATACGAACGCAATGTTCTTTAACCGTCAGTTGGGTCATATGAAATAATTTGAAAATGATAGTTATGTTGATATCACTTCGACTACTATCCTACTATCAGAATAGATTGGCCAGTAGTACTTGACACTGACTAAACGTTTCGTACTTTATTACTTAACCAAACCATATGTTGTGGGTACTCAAAAGAATCGTCTCGCACAACATAGGGTTTGATTGTCAAATAAGGATTTTGGAATTTGAACAACTCACCTTATCTAGAGCTCTGCAAGTTATACGAACAACGGATGAGTTTTTGTTCCTGGAGCATCTTTCTGTTGTCCAGCTTCATTAGTTGTCATGTCATTGAGGACCGCCTCGGTAGTGATGTAGTGGAAGAGCGTTCGCCTAGAGTACGTTCTGCAAACTTCTGTGTTTGGAACATCAATATTCTTGCTGTTCACATAGCAACTAGCCATAGACATAAAACGGCTTAAAATATAACAAATAACCCCGTCTTATAATTATATCAAGAATGTTCCGTAAACTTAAAACCCGACCATGTTACAATCCTATGGTAACCACACATGTCTATGCTTCGCTTCTCCAAATAACTATCTATTCACCTTTTCCACATTCACTCTATCCTTTGCATACAAATCTTTCTTTACCAATAACATAGAGAAATTCTCTAAACAATCAATACAATAACAATCATCTCAATACCGGTCTTTACATAACACAATGTAAAGTTGTAAATTCGCACAGATTTCATTTAAATTCTGCCGAGAAAAACGTTGCACAATAAATAAGATTTTAACATACCCATCTGCCGTGTGTAATGGTCACACCATATAAGCTCCAACCACAACGAGTGAAACCGTCTGGCGACTTTCTGATACTGACGGTCATGTAGAATGTTTGAGAAACTTATATAGTACCAATCAACCTTGTAAAACCTGAAGCAGGCAAAACCCACGTGCAGCTTGCAATTTAGTAAACCACACCCAAATGGCAATACATATATCGGCCAAGTGAAACAGCAACATTGTTTATCATAATTAACCCGTTTAAACCCGTCAATTCCTTAATTCTTAACTGATTTACATGAAATAAACGTCTAATATGCTTAATCTCGAACTTCACATATGGATATGATAATAACTTTATAAACAATGGTATCCCTGACGATCCTGAGATAAGTTTAAATCATACGTGAGCAATCTGCACTGACTGACCGTATAGTATTCAGGCCACGCCAAAGCTATTTTGTTACAACACGTCCCCCCTAAGGATAAAGTGGTTACACTTTGTCAAAATAAACATAATACACCAGGTACGTTCCCTGTACTATTTCATTACTCTTATATATACACAGCTCTTATGACTTCAATATGTGCCTGAAATACTCATTTCACTAACTAACTTTCTACTGCTTTATCTACATGACTCTCAAATCTACTTAAATAATCTGCCCCTACATTGTTTCTACCTGGAATTTTGTTCAGCTGTCTGAAATCAATACAAAATCTAACTGTGCTGTCCTTTGTCCTAACCAATACTATAGGACTCGAAAACGGTGCATTCAAAGGCTCTATCACTCCTAACTCTAACATATTACTAACTATCCGTTTACTGTTGCCACCGACTGGTATGGAATAGGACAACCCTTGAACCTGATTGGTTCTGATGTATTTAACTTGATATCATGTTCAACAAATGAAGTAGTTCCCAGTATATTTTTCAAAACATCGGTACACTCTTCCAACACTATGTCAACCTGCTACTCTGTTCAAGTGAATTCTTTACAAATTTATACATCTTTTTTTGACTCTATACCTACTCTAGAATAACACTCTAATAATATGTTTTCATCTACCCAATCTACATCTGCATCCTCTAATTTCCGATCTTCACTATCTTCTACAACTACAGAACAAACAACTGCTAATACACTACCTTCATCAGCACTTCTCTCATTGTAATGTTTCAACATATTGGCATCAAATGTATTTTCCTTACCATTCATATTTATTCTATAATCTACCTTTTTATCACCTTTATCACTACACATGGACCGTTCCACTGCAATAATAACTTATTGTGACTTACCGGGAGTAATACCAGAACCTTGGTAACCATTAAGAACTTCTATTTCTTTGCTCGCTTGTTATAGTATAACTTCTTTGGAGTTTGACTTACTTAACTCGTCCTGTGTCATCTTACACGTCTCTTCGAGTCGCTCACGTAAGTCTGTTACGTACTGGTATATCAATTTGACTTCAACATCATTGACCTCGCAAGACCATAACGCTTTCAATATTCTCAACGGTCCTTTGACTGTTCGGCCTGTAGTAATTCAAATTGGGAAAACCCCAGACTTTCTTGTGGCACTTCCCTATACGCAAATAACGCTGAATGAATGTACTTATCCAAATCATTGGGCCTCTCGCTACACATACGTTTTATCATCCGTTTCAATGTTCCATTGAACTTTTCTACCAATCCGTTGCACATGGGTAATACGGCGTTGTAGTTAACTGACGCAAGAATAATAGCCTACTTACCTAAGCCATCAGCTTGGATGTGACCCCATGTCTGTCAGCATCTCTTCCGGGATGCCTAGTCTACAGAACATATCGACCAACGCTTCCGCTACTCGATCCGTCTCAATCCCTTTTAATGCAACGGCTTCTGGATATATCATAGCGTAATCTACCATGACTAGACTATACCTGTTTTTCCTGTCTGTCATAGGTTCGATAGGTCCTACTAGATCAACGGCTGCACGCTTGAAAGGCGTTTCTATTAAAGGTATCTCTTCTAGTGGTACTCTTTGAACCTTACCTTTTGGCATCGTACGTTGACATATATCGTACGACCTGCAAAACCGACTGACTTCAGCACTAACCCCTGGCCAATAGCACTGTGCTAATGCTCTATCCCTAGTTTTTCGTATCCCTAAATGTCCTGCCATCAACGACTCATGGGCTAACTTCAAAACCGCTTCCCGACACGTCTTTGGAACAACTAACTGATAAGACTGCTTTTCATTTGAAAATTCAAATTCCCTATACAATAATTATTTCTTAAACACATATCTTACCTGTCCGCCCCCTTTACAGTTATGCAGTGTTCCTTCACTCGCTTTTCTCTCGTCTTGGACAGAGTTTCATCAGTCATTTGCATGTCACAAATTGCTGCTTGCGAGATGTCTAAAATCTTACCTGGAACATCTACCTTCCTATATGGCTTCGAACTCCGTTGGGTTTGTGATCGAGTCTGCATTGCATTCGATACATCTTCGGGTTCGGATATTTCACATATGCAATATTACCTACCACTAAAACATAGAGTGGTGTGTCTATAAATAATGCCTCCGTTGTACCCTCATAATATGGAGTCTCCACGTCTTTCATTGCTACTGGAAAATAATGCTCAGACCCATCGATATACTTACAGCATTTCATCTTACCTAAAAACTGGTGTTCCTGTACTATCTGTTTCTTTACAACTACGCACGTGGCACCCGTGTCTCTCGTCATTTCCACTCGTACTTCGTTAACGGTGCCTATCCTTGTAGGGCAATTTTGTTTCCATATATGCACCTAGCTGTTTCGGACTATCGTTACACACAAATATACAACTAGAACTGTCTGTTCGCTTTAATCCCCCACGATACAGATCTCGAGGCTTTCCTCTTCCTTTGAAATATTGATTACTTCCTCCGTCAACTCAAAACAATGCAACAACGCTGACTTTAATTTATTATACTCTAAAGCGTCATCTGCAGGTAATCTGGAATAAACATCTAACGCCTTAGTAGTGCATTGTATTTCAACAATGCACTAAGATGTAACGACCACTGATCACCCTTCCATTTGTCATAAGATGGTCAAGGGCCGGCAATTCACTAAAGTAGAATTGATAATGAATCTTTAAATATGAATAAAAAGAGTATTTAATGTACATAAAAACAGCAATTTACACAAAAGAAAACAATTTCTTTTTTAACAGAAAGAAGTTATGTAATAATAAAACAAAAACTCGCACACTCGCGTTCTCACCCAGAACTCTCCTCAATCACTCCACCTGTCCCATCACTTCTGTCTCTGGATCCTATTAATAATTCTTTAACTTAATATCAGCTGCTAACTGACTATTTCACTGTCCGACCGACATCTTAAATATTGTCCTTAAGAAGGAACTATTATCACTTTCGACTTCTCATAGTCGCTGTAATCTAAAACACTGCGTCGTATATATCCTCTGACTCCGGGAACGACAATCCACACAACTGTGGTTATATGGATTTACGCGTCCTATGACGGTACTCCTCCTAATGCCCCCCGTTACGACGTCTTCTGGAGTTGTGCACTATGTCACACATACAATCTCCGTCCTGCAAACTTCTGTGTTTGGAACATCAATATTCTGGCTATTCACATAGCAACTAGCCATAGACATAACACGGCTCAAAATAAAATAAATAACCTAGTCTTATAATTATATCAAGAATGTTCCATAAACTTAAAACCCTACCATTTTACAATCCTATGGTAACCACACATCTCTATGCCTCGCTTCTCCAAATAGCTATCTATTTACCTTTTCCACATTCACTCTATCCTTTGCATACAAATCTATCTTCACCAATAACATACGGACAAATGATCTCGCTCCTGACGGTCACCATTTCTGTGTAAAGCATTACAGAAATTCTCTTAACAATCAATACAATAACAATCATCTCAATACCGGTCTTTACATAACAAAATTAACATTTGCACAGATTCCATTTAATTTTTTCCGAGAATAGATTTTAACATACCCATCTGTCGTGTGTAATGGTCACACCATATAAGCTCCAACCACAACGAGTGAAACCGTCTGGCGACTTTCTGATACTGACGGTCATGTAGAATGTTTGAGAAACTTATATAGTACCAATCAACCTTGTTAAACCTTAACCTCGTGTTGACAGGCCAAATTCACGTGCAGCTTGAAATTTAGATAACCACACCCAAATGGCAATACAGAATACGTAATTAACCCGTTTAAACCCTCAATTCCTTTATTCTTAACTGGTTTGCATGAAATAAACGTCTAATATGCTTTTTATGAAAATAGTACACCAATTAAACCCTTACTTTTTCGCTATTTCAGCGCCGAATTGCTTAAAGTAGCCACGTGCAAAAGTGGGCATCTCCATTTCCCTTATAATAAGAGTGATATAAGCTGACTCAGATGAATCTGCATTGTTTGTAAAAATCTCAATATTGTCATTGGCGCCCATACAGACGACAGTGAAAATCTCTTTTATTGAAATAATACTTTTTTTTTCAAAAGTGTTGAAAATGTTGCGTCAAAATTAGTAAAACGGCAACTGCTCAAGGATGTACATTGACAATACTGACCTGGTCATGTCCTTCGTGATTGTGTGGTGTTTCACGTCGCTTTCAACATACTTTCAGTCATGTCATGACCCTTCCTGGGTAAGTTGCGAGTACTACTGGTCTTTTTATCCTGACACCAGCTAGTCAGTCGTAATGCTAACCCTGCAACCCTGAGCGCTAAGGTGGGTAGTCATTACCATCTTTTTTTTTAGGTAGCTATATGTAAAAATGTAAAATGCTATCCAGGTGTAATACCAAATCCAGGACCAGGTCATAATTGTTGAGTAATACCAACGTAATAAGCCCGTCCTCACGCGCAGACGCATTTGGACTCTTCTGTAGCAGACAATTTTTGAAAAAGTTTGGTAAATGAAGAAATTGCTGATTAGTATCAATTTCTCAGATTTTGCTAAAACATTTACATCTCTATTTGATAAGAATACATGGGTTTATAATGATTTTTCACATTTTTACAAATATATTTTCCAAAGTCATTTGCTATAACGTTGTCGTATGTAAAACGGTATTAACACGCTCACACGGAAAGGATAAACAATTGTGTTTAATCATATGAAAAATGGCTATGAAACTCGAATGCATTTATTTAAAGGATCCTTGAAGTTTATGACACGAAAAAAACACATAATTATTATAACATACATTTTTTATAACATTATAGTTGGTACGAAAAGACGACGGGGACTGCCTCGGAACGTAGCACAGCGACAATCAACACCATAAAACAGTTTTATTCATTCGTAATGAGTGCGGTAAGTCTCCTTCAAAGTCTTTACTAAGAGGACCTTTACAAACTCGATACATTTATTTTGTCATACTCATAGTCGGCCTGGACATTCCTTTGTAAATGGATAATAATGGGTTCGATGCCCTTTGTTTTGTCACATTCATAGTCGGCCGAGACATTCCTTTGTAAATGGATAATAATGCGTTAGAAACCCTTTGTTTTGTCATATTCATAGTCGGCCGAGACATTCCTTTGCAAATGGATAATAATGGGTTCGAAACCCTTTGTTTTGTCACATTCATAGTCGGCCTGGACATTCCTTTGTAAATGGATAATAATGGGTTCGATGCTCATTGTTTTTCTCACATTCATAGTCGGCCAAGACATTCCTTTTTAAATGGATAATAATTGGTTAGAAACCCTTTGTTTTGTCATACTCATAGTGAAAAGTGAAAAGTACAAAATATAATCAATATTACAATACGTGGAAATATTTCAGTTGATAAACAAATTATTATTGAGGTTTACAGGTGTGTTTTTATCGTAAAGTAATAAAGATTGTGTTGTTGTGGTATTTTACCGCGCTTTCAACATTATTTAAGTCATATCAGGACAATTCCAGTGTTAACTACAAGAACTACCGGTATAACGTGTATTCATCTTGACAGCGACATATCGGTTCGAAACCCTTTGTTTTGTCACACTCATTGTCCTCTTGGACATTCCTTTGCAGATGTATTTTACTTAGTTCGATATCTTTTGTTTTGTCATTTTCAAAGTCGGCCTGGACATTCTTTTGCAAATGTATTGTAATGTGTTCGATACCCTTTGTTTTGTCATATTCAAATCCGGCCTGGACATTCTTTTGCAATTGTTTTGTAATGGGTTCGATGCCCTTTCTTTTGTTCCAGGAGAAAATTAACATTATAGAAGCTGTGTAATGTATCGACCGATATCAGCCTTCGCAGTAATCCGCCGACACTTTCCGTCTCAGGTGGATAGAGGTATAGAGTAATGCTTCCTGAAATAGAAAATCCTCAGGAGGCGGAAAGTGTCTGTCCAGGTTAGACAGATACATAAACATAGACAGATACATATACATGGACACATACATATATATATATATATGAGCCGTTCCACGAGAAAACCAACATTATGGACTCTGCGTAAAGGTATAGACCTGGATAGCCTAGAGATGCCGCGCAGACTAAGCCAGTCAGATAGTGTTCGCCTCCTGTGGAGTTTCTGTTTCAGGACTCATTGCTTTTGACCTCTATCTCCCTAAGACTGAATGTGTCGGCCTGGATTAGCCTGCATGAACTGCGCAGGCTGATTTGGGTCGATATATTACGCAGAGTCCATATTGTTTGTTTTCTTGTGGAATGGCTCATATACATAGACACATATATACATATACATAGGCACATATATACATAGGCACACATATACATAGGCACATATATACATATACATAGGCACATATATACATAGGCACACATATACATAGGCACATATATATATATATACATATATATTGAGGAAATGTTTTTATCATCGTTCTTATGTTTTATTTCAGCTTAATCTACGGTACCAGTCAGTGGCTAGTAGTGGTGCTGGTTTTTCAATAACCTGTCTGTATACTGGTATCTACATAGCAACTGTAAGTACTGACCATGTTATAACCTTCATGCGTGTTCTTTTTATGTTTGCGCCACCTCGGAAGGTAGCCAGTTGCCTTGGGTGGAAAGGTTCTTGTTTAGCTCTTGTTGAAAGAAAGTCAAGAAACGCGTGGTAATGTAAACTGGCTGCCGTGATATAAATGAAACATTGTTAAAATTGTTCGATCAATCATGCATGTTTCATATCAACAATACATGGGTTGAGTTTGTGCAATGATTTGGAAATGCCATTAGATCCATTCGACTTCACTAATCCGTCATCTCAACAAAAACACTTTAGTTGAGAAAAAGTTAAACACCCCTTTTACTTCTATTGCAAATGGTTGGGATGTTACTGAGAAATTATAAGACAATTATGAGTTGAGTTGAGGTAAACTCAAACCGCCGTTTGTGCAATGTTAAACAGTTTCTTTGCAAACGTTTAGTAATAAACCATTATTTATCGACTATGAGATCAGTCATAAAACAGTTTCCCACATACAACAAATCGGCAGTTAATCTGGGCAGAATTGTGGTAGTACAACTGTTAATACAAAATAAAATCATTATTAGAATACGTGGAACAACAGAAAAGTGAAAAATACAAAATACAATCAATATTACAATACGTGGAAATATTTCAGTTGATAATCAAATTATTATTAAGGTTTACATGTGTGTTTTTATCGTAAAGTAATAAAGATTGTGTTTATGTGGTATTTTACTGCACTTTCAACATTATTTAAGTCATATCACAGCGATTCCTGTGTTAACTACAAGATCTACCGGTATAAGGTGTATTTATTCTGACATCAGACATACATGTATCAGTCGCAGGGCCGTCGCTAGTCGAAGTTTCCATTGGAAGCCTGATCTGAAGGGGGGAATTTTTTTTTTTAAAAATCCAAATAGTGCGTTTTCCTGCATTCTAGAGTAAATAGAATAAACATTATTAGGTTATAAACTTGTAATAAAGGCAGGATAAAATAACAACTAAAATAACAAAATAGCCTTATATTTTTTTTTCAAATTTATATCATGATCACTAGATCTATTTAAACAAAAATGCCATTCGCCTGTCCTTTTTTGCTGCAAAAATGTCAATCACTCTTTCTACGTTGACATCCTCGTCTTTGTATGCATGTATGAGTGCAAGGGATGATAACCTATTTGAGGTCATAGTAGATCTTAAATACGTCTTGACTCTTCTCATAACACTAAAAGATCGCTCCGCAGTGGCCGTAGACACTGGCATAGTCAACCGAATACAAACGCAAACATGAATGTTGGGATAAAGGATTCTGTTCGACGATGCCATTGTCTCTGAAAGATTTTTTTTTTATGATGTCTTGAATGAGCCATGTTGCTTTCCTGCGCCCCACTTCAGCTCTAAACAGATCTATGTCGCCAGTTCCCAAATCAAACCCATAGAAATCAAAGAGTCTGTTTACTTTTTCGTCCGTCAGTCCTGTGTATATAGAAAACTATATCTGTCATATGAATAATAATAACAATGCGTAATGATCTATGTGTGGCAATAAGATAGAGTAAAATAAATAATATTCTGTAATAAAAATTGCCAATTTACATTGTTTAGTTTTATGTGATCATTTGAAAAATATACGCATATTTTCTTCTGTTAAATTACCGACACCTTCAGGCGTATCTTCGTACTGGCTATATAACGAACCAAGTATTAATGCATAATTTATGTGTTTTAGCCATATTTCTATGGCTATGTACAGCCTGTTTATATAAGTAGTGTAATGATAAAATTCAAACTAAAAACAATTCTGACCTTGCAGCTTGGATGGAATAAGGAATTCTGCTAAAAACCTCTCCTCATTGCCAATCAGTCGGTCCTGTAACTCCTGCAACAGGTGGTCCAAGAAAGTGAAATACAATGCCATTTTCCAATACGACGAGGGAGTTGCCGCAGGGACATTGTTTCTGTGTTGCTGCCGACCAGCTCCTCTTGGGATTGAGGGGGTAGTGTCAACCTTTTAAAAGTGAACAAGTTACTCTCATTTATAATTCTTATACTAATACTTGTATATATCGCTTTTACTGACATTTTAAATTTATAGCCGTATATAGTGCTTTCTTATTATTTTATCAATATTATAATTTAAAAAAAAGTGATAGATTTTAATGTAACATAAGTATCTCTATTTTGTACTTATTTATTTTCTTAAGTATCATTAATAATAATAATAATAATGTAATAATAATAGTAATATTATTAAATAATGATAATAACCTTGCTTGCCAAGTCTACAGCCTATTCAAAGTACTCCTCCCAAACAGTATCGTCTGCCCTCTTGTCCTGCACGTGCTGTATCACAGTCTTGGCTTCGCTAACGGCCTCTATCATATCAAATGTCTTTGTTTGCATCATGATCGATAGAGGATGAAGCAGCTGCAAAATACTCTTACAAACAACAAGTGTTATGATAAAGTCAAACCGTGTGATTGAGCTTGTGAATGATCGGGCCTTGGCATCACCTTGACTCTCGAGGTGTTCCAGAGAATCAACCACAACGGGATACGCAGACAGAAACGTATATAGACCAATCGCACGTTAATCGTTCCTGATAGCGTAACACGACGTCACGTCAAAATGTCATATTTAAGATTACGTTTGCAACGTCATAAAACGCTATTTCCTTTATCATAATTATATTTACTGAATATAACTTTTTTCTTTCATAAATAATATTCAGATTCATTACGCTATGTAATTCGTAGTGCATTCGAATTTTTGACATACTTTTGCGATTGTAAAAAATGTTTTATAAGAAATTCATTTTTCGAATAACTACTTAATGTTAAACAGCGATAAACACATCCATGAGTTTTGTACTTTAATACATGTATGCAATAGAATATATACAATCACTTACATACAAAAAAAATTAATATGAACATATCATGAACAATATCATGTTTAACATGTTTTCATCACTTTAAGTGTCAAAAATCACAAAGCGACGTCATCAAGAGTGTCAATAATCGTTTGATGCACTGCTTCAGGGACTTTGATGCGCTTGCCGCTCAACTCGCTACAAATTCGTACCACTGAAAATGAAGGCACTAGCGCCGTGTGTTTCGGGAGAAGCTTATACTTAAGTAATGAGTTCTTGAGACGCTCATAATAGAGGCCTTCGATCACACTAGTACCAGCTGTATAGTGAGTTCGGTATTCATCGGTTTTGTCTTCTGTAAGTGTGAACGGTTCTGTTCTCGCTTCAAATAAATAGAAATCGTCATCTACAGCACGAACTGCAAGTACATGCCCTATTTCGATAAGGTTTAGAAAACCAGACAGATCCGATTTGTCATTTTCATTATTTTGTTCCTCTCCTTTGCCATGCGATGTCCTCTCAAGTTGTGTCGATATAGGTGCGCCTGTATGAGAAAGATTACCACAGCTATGGTAGTCGCCATCGAAACAAGCGTCGCATGAATAACATGATAACCACCGACTTGTAATCGTGTTTGAAGCAGTTGCTCTAACTTGATGTATCTTCCTAATAGCTTTAATTGGTCGGAAGTAACATGCTTTGTTACGAGGAATTTCCAGTACGTATCGGAATATGCGGGCCTTACACAAAGCTGCCTCCTTTGGGATAGATAACCCGTCCACGATAAATTCAAAAAAATCTTTTGCTGATTGTATTATTCTCTTCCCCCTCAAAACTGCCAGGTCCGCTTGTTGTTTTAGGTAACCTCCGGCGGCATCTTGGGGACCCTTTGCGTGGGAAGTCTCGTAAAAGTTTCTAACAATTGTACACTTAAAATCTGAAGCTGCAATAGTAAGCGATCCTAGGCAATGTCGGCTCTTATATTGAGCTGCACATCCGTCCGTGTATTCATGAATGGTCGCTAGCGGATATGACATACTAGATAAATATTCATGTAGCAATGTTTGCGCGTGAAACGTGAAGTGATGATCATGTTTTGTGTCCGGCGATATCACGAAAAATTGTTCTCGCACAATATGAGGGTCGTTTTGCATGCTTTCGACGCCGTCATATTCCAGAACGGCATGCCTGTATAAGATTGTGACATGAATGGATACTTCAGTCTTTTGAAAGTAGCTACTTTGAATTTCATTTTTCTCCGTGCAACGATAGTTTTCTGAGAAGTCGTGGACGGCTACTACATCACCAAGTGGTAAATGTTCAATTAAGCGTTTTGCCTGTCTATGTTGCCAATCGGCCCTAAAGCTATGACCTGGAAAGGTGTTTAATAAAGAAATAATATGCGCATATAGCTCGCCGATCTTCGTGTGTTTATTTACAAGTACAAGTTTTCGTTTTGTCTGAGTTCCACTGCATTTAAATATTTGGTATTCATAGCGTTCCCATTCGACTTCCGCCGCATTGTCAGATTGATCTAGTTCTTCTGGCATAAACAAGTCTGCTCTGACGCCGCACTCAGTGCACTCGCGATTCAAACATGGCATACGGAAACGGTCATCCACCCGATCACATAAAGTTTTTTCAATCAGATCGACCGAATGTTCATATACTGGAAACTCGTCGTAATTAATGTTATTCTTTTTACGAAGAGCAGTGCGAATTTGCATACATCGCTTAAAGGCGTGTCCAAATTCAACGTGGTATCTACAACAGCATGTGTTTTTGTCCCTCATTCTCACTGGCAAAACAAAGAATGGCTTGTATTTCTCAAATGTTCTTTGGGAAATTTTCATGTCTTTGTGTTGGTTTTTAAAATCAAGATATGCTTCAGTTTGTGTCTTTTCCAGAATTTGAATACAATGACTAAGGTAAGTTTTTGGACCAATTCTATGACGTTTGGCGTCTTTCTTGTTGCCTGTTGGTCGTGAAACTTGTGGAGATGTCCAGAAGTTATATATGACTTCTTTTTGTTTATCCGTAATTGCATCCGATCTCGATTTACGCTGAGCGTATTCCCAACATGATTTTGACGATTTTAGTATCTTTGTTCTTATCCTATGTCCCCTGGATATTGTCTTAACAGAAACACCAAGTCGTCGAGCTAATTTTGATTTGGATCTTATTTCAGAAATATTTTCCCCACTAACTGATGCGACTACAGCGTGAACCTCGGTTCTTTTCTCTTTGGATCGTTTTAGCTTGTTCTCGGAAATCATTTCTTGTATGTTCTTCAAAACCGAGTCGGCAATTTCGTCCGGTTGTGAAACAATCTGTCGTTGGAGTTTCGATACAGTTGGAGATTTCGAGTTTGATAAATAAGCTTTTAAAACTGCGTGCCTTTTGATCGGAGTTACCGGTAAAGCACGCTTCATGCGGTCGATCGCTCTCTTTTTGGTCATTCTATTTTTAAATGAGTGTTCTTGTGAGTCGTTATTCGACAATTCAGCTGCAAAGCTAGCATTTTTTTTCTTACGCCAATTGCGTTTCCTTTCCCTTTCATATTGCGCATTTGCTTTTATAAGCTCTTTTCTACGTTCCCTTCTCACTTGTCGTTTTTTGGATTCCATCTTTGTTTTCTCGTCCGAATTACTAGTCTTAATTCCTAGGGACCGCCGCTTTGCACTTTCATATTTCTGTTCCGCTCTTTTTTGTCTCTTAATTTCTGCATACAACTGTGTACGCTCTGAATTACTCAATATTTTGATCTCTGTATCTGAAAAGCAAAATGGCTTTATTAGACATGCATCTAAAAGAATTGAAACCAAATTAGTAAAAACAATACGCTTGTAATTTTAAATATAACATTAAAGGAAAAAATACATTTCGTTTCAGGAAAAAACCTGCCGTCATTATTTATATCACAAAAGAATATATAATATATATGCACGTAGATACGGCACGATTGAAACATTTTGATGTTCACGCGTAACGCGCACCTCCCGACGTCGCCAAAAATTCACGTTGAAAAGCTGCTATACCGGACATTGATAAAAACGGATTAGACAACAAAATCACATCATTATAGAAACGGTTTTTTCACACATTGATTAGAATACTTTTTACTTTTTCAAGAAGAAATCCAACAGGCTATCGTTGAAGTAAATTCTTCAAGATATTCAATTATTTAAGGAGAAAATGTGTTTGTTTCAAGTAAATTTCCCGTTCTTTTCAAGGGCACCGGACATCTTAAAATACGAATACAAGACATAAAGCAGACTATTTCATATACTATCTCATAAGTAACTATTTTGTTATAATATTTACACCTAAAACATATCACATTTACATATTTGTTTTCATCATGTATTTTTGATATTTGCATTTAATTGTAAAACAGAACATCTAAAAAGACAAAATAAAATCGGGCAGACATTGCTTATATTGAATACAAACTATGATTTACCTTTTTTCATATAACGGCATTTTACATATTTTTAAATTTTCAACATGTTCAGCATTACATAGTGGATGATTTTTTCTCTTTTTTCTCTAATAGTATTTTTTATAAATATTCCATCAAAGCCACGCACTTAACGTATAGACTAAAATGACGTCCCGGACATCACTTAAGATATTATTTCCCCGGAGAGAAAATTTAGTACGTTTTATCAAAATTATTTGTAAATCTAACATCGTTTAAAAAAGAACATATAATATATTTCAACAAAACACCCTTACCTTTTCTTGTCGGCATGACTATCGGTTTCATTTGATTGTGTGACCACCTTATAGTAGAAAATACGGTCGGGACATTTCATTGAAGGTCCATTTTAATATGTTTTGAGACAATTAAATCCGACATATCGCCATTTTGTTGTAACCGTCTAAAGAGGAAATGACGTCATTCCTGCACGTGCAAATATTATAAGATTATCTTTTGGCGCCATTAAAATACAGACGACAACTTTTCAAAACACCAGTCAAATTGTTACTCCGGGACATGGAATAAAATGACGCTTGGTTATGATTTTCATTATTTTTCATATTCGCTTATAAAAAAGTTGTGGGATTTGAGTAATCAGCATAACAGGAATTTTATGTAGATTAATTTGCTTTTTATCATAATCTTTTATTTAAATCTAGTGAACACTTATTGAGTTTTTAAGACACACCAGTGAGCGTGTTTTCAAAGCAGCGTCATTAACGTGCGATTGGTCTCAGAGTGCGTCTGACAGACTGGCCCAGCGAGTGTCGCAGAGGGTTTGTAATTTAGCCCTTCTCCCCATATCCTCCTTTACCTGGTCATTTCTTGCTGCAATCTCTTCCCTATAATTAAAAAATGTAAACTTAAGTAACGAGAATTTAACATGTGTTTAGGCAGATATTTTCGTTTGCATTCATATTGCCGAAAGCGTGATGTTTCGACTATTAATTCATTTATGTGCATTCAAATAATAATAATTCACGCCGATGATTAATATATATTGTTGCTTTTAAAAATGTTTTTATTGAACAAACATAAATATTATTTAAAAGTATCTCTAAAAGGTGATAAATCCTCATAATGTTATTTTATAATCAAGATTACAATTTAATGCAATTGTACCCTAACTTAGTTTAAAATACGGTAATTACACTAGGTTGATTAAGATTTTAATACGAAACCTTATTGAATTATTACTTCAAACATTAAGAAAAGCTCTTAGTTTTACCTGAATGCCAACATGCGCTTCCCAGAAAAGTTGAAGCAGAAGGAGATTTGTTGAACGGTATCCATTATGTTCCGTACCAACGGCTGCTTACAGGCATGTACTATAGCAAGGTTAAGGTTGTGGGCCTTACAATGTACATAGGTTGCCTGTGGCACCTCCTCCCGTTTACGCGCCTGGACTCCTCGATGTTTCCCCGACATATTTGGCGCCCCATTATACCTATTTTGTATATAATTTGACAAAGTGATTTGGAAAAACTCGTCAGCAACAACTAACAAACAATCACAAGCAAGTCACTAAGTAAATAAGCGATTACATTATTTATCTCAGATATTTTTAATGACATGTATAAAAATATCCACATTTGAAAATTATTAAATCAAAAGCAATCTATATTGGAAGCAAAATTGTTTGTCAAGGTCCTGCTAGACAATAATAATGTAAATAGACACGCGTAATTTACTCTTAATTTATGTGTGATATTGCTACATACCCCTGAGCTCTCATTTTGTCTTTGTCAATACCAAGTTCGTCTAGTGTCTGTACAAAAATATTAGCCAAAGCCTCACCAGTAGTCCGTTGAGCTTCCACAAACATCAGAAAGTGTTCATGCACTTTGGATTCGTTATCGACATACCTGTAATAGTAACAAGACTTGTTGTATATACATGTTTAAATTTAAAAATTAACTGGTAATACATGTCAAACTTACGTTAAACATGTTAATTTTAACAATGAAGTATTCGGAACTAAGTAAAGTATAGTATAGTACAAGATGTATGGGTAATTAGGCAAATTGAAAATAGTGTTATAAATTAAAAGAGACGATAACTAATAGCGTACAATTAAAAAAGACAATGTCACATCGAGCCCTACCTCACGCAAATATATATTTGTTCTCGTGTAGAACAATCGGTTGCCTCGTCCGCTAAAAATGCAAAATATAGTGCGTTTTTGCAGCTGGCAATAATTGGCTCTCGGACTTGGTCTGCCATAATATCTAGCAGCTCGTTCTGAGTTTCTGGTGATGTGTAAGCTGCTTTTAACTCGACGTTTGCCAGGTGTTTTGCCAGTACGTCGTTATCTAACGAATGGACCAGTAGTACTGGTAACTTACCCAGTTGAATGCGGCGTAAAACACAAAACAATGAAATACCCTCCGAGGATCGTACCCTGATACCACGTCCTAATGGCGGACGCTTAAACCAATTCGCCACCGAGGCTTGACCGTACGTAGATGAAGTTGCAGGTACGATTCATTGCTCAAAAACGAGTTGAATCGCGATCTCTAGAACTAATGGTCATATGTGAGAAACAATCAGCGGTGTTACAATAATACACACCATATGGCAACTTTTAAAAAACAAACAAACAAAAAAGTGAAGAATCAGATCGCCAATCGCCATCGGAACAGTCGAATAAGACTGCACACATTTCGGATAAACCCCCGTCAGACCGAACGATGACAATTCGCGACCGTACGGCAACGAGAAAATGTACAAGTCAAACGTGAACACAATATGAGAAAAAGCCCCATTTTTTCTCAAAAACTTGTAAAAAGCCGCACTGTTACCGCGACCTGTGCGTTCATACTGCGTTACATGTACGAGTCAGATCAGTTATACAAATAAATATGTATCGGCACTTCTCACAAATACCCCCCGCCGAGCCCAGGTAGCTCAGTCGGTAGCGACGCGAGCTGTCAATCTAGGGGTTGTGAGTTTGAACCCAAGCTTGGCAACATTCTTTCCGACGTTTGACAAAAGTCACTGTGACAAGCGTCATTCTTCTTTCACCAATGGGCTAACAGTCTATGAGGAAAAGCAGCCAGTTTCTTGGAAAGAATGATTTGTGGACTACTGGTGTAAGACAGCCAGAACACACAGGAGTATGTAAACTGGCCGCCGTGATATGACTGAACAATTGTTGAAAACGGCTAAAACCCCAATCAATAAAAAAAAATATCCCCAGGTGGTATTTCCCGTAGCATGACTGAAATTGTGTATTTTCTGATTTTCAGACGAGCAATGCTGCGCCGTTTGTGGAGGACAACATCTTAACTGCTGGTACATCGACAGCGCGTGCTCAGATTGATTCTGCGATACTTTTACCAACGTTTAGTTTTTGGGCGAACGATAACCTAAATAATGTTTTCGATTACGATCACGCTATGTTGTTTTCTGCGTAAGTTTTCCTTTCCATTGTTTACTAACCCTTTCGCGCATACGACAATTCTGCAGCAAGCAGACGACTTTGAACCTATTTTTTTTAAAAAATAGGAAATCTCCATAATTGAATGAGTAACCTATGACTAAAAATGGAAAACATTGTGGCAATAGGAGAAATTGCTCGTTTTGAGCAATTTCTTCTTTTTCACTTTGTTTCAAAAGGCCGTCAAAAATCGTCTATATAAGAGAAAGGGTTAACATGTGCGGTGTTAACTAAAAAATATAAGTAAAAGGACTTGACCAGCTTTACATCTCGAAGATTCCATATCTTATTTTAGGTATATGAAGCTAAACTTATGGGTTGAGGAGCCATCAGTATCGAGCCTGGTCAGACGGAGTAGATGCGTCGAATGGCCTGACGCTAGACTGGTTTGAAAAGAAGTAGTAATATCTACCAAACGGAAAATGTTGAGCAATACATCCTTTTGTCAAAATGTTTTTATTATATATACCTGCTTCAGATGTGTCAAAAGCGTTAGCATGTTAGAAAGGGCTTAGTTTAAACAGCTGCAACTTCTTAACACATGTTTTAAAGTAGACTCTTCCGTGTTCAAAATCGGGCGACTTTCTTTCTCAGTTTTGGAATATTTTGATAACTAAAAGGTAAACAATGCTGGTTTCAGGTGAGACAGCTCGTTACCAGCTGACTCGCCTGAACCTGTATTGTTTGCAAACACATCTATATTGCCATAGTCGCTGAAAGAGTTAAACTGAATTTTGTAAACATTCGAACCTGTGTTCGAGACCAGTTCCCTGTCTATAGTAGCCACACCTGTTAGAGACCAGTTCCCTGTCTATAGTAGCCACACCTGTAAGAGACCAGTTCCCTGTCTATAGTAGTCACACCTGTAAGAGACCAGTTCCTTGTAATAGCAACCGCACTTTTAGTTTCAAAATGATATATTGTCTGAACAAAATGACCCTGCAAATGAAGAACACCAGATTACTATTTTCCCTTTATTGGTCTTTAAACGCAGGTCCAAATGTATATGTGTATTCTTACTGGTTCCCTCATCATTGAAGTCTCCGTTATCATGTATTTATTTTACCCTCGCCATGTGGACTTGACAGCTTTGTGAGCATTAGTCTGGAGTTCCTTCCCCTTATTAATGTATCATAGGAAGTCGGGAACTAGACTAGGTGAGCTTTTGATTTGTTGCTCAGACTGAGGTATTGCGCGGCCGCTTTCAACAGTAATTCAGTCATTAAAGGACTTGATCAACTTTGCTTCTGTAAGAGTCCATAGCCTCAATACCGAAAATCATACTGTAAGAAGAATCAAAGCACTGAAGTGTTGACTGCCTGGGCTGCAGGAAGGTTGGAGAAGTAGGGAAAATGTGAAAGGAAATAACAATTGCAGCTTATGTTTATTATGTATTTATTGTTAAGAAGTTGAAAGATCATATCAAAAATAGTAAATATTATGAAACTGCCAATTTGAAAAAAGGAGGACCTTGTTGGCACTATATCGCTCACCTGAGTGCAAGAGCTCACACGTACACACATTTAAGACATGAGGATCAAAGGAAAATTCTACAGCAGGTTTAGGAAGAATATTTTGAAGTTTCGGCCTTACATGTATTATATTGAGAAATATATGAATGTTAAATCACATCCCATCAAGTCGAAATAATTCTTTAAACCATGTACTAGACGAAAAAGTTTGAAAATGCAAAACTCATATGGACCCCCGTAAAAAATTGCGCCGGACGGGCCCTACAGGCCCCCGATTAATCCGCCACTGTATTTGTCTTTCCTTACCACTTCGACAATTTTGTATATATATATATATATATGTCGTATTATGGGCATAGTAAATATTATGCCTAATAACTTTAGTAATACAATTGTAATTGTAATTAAAGATATATGAAGCTAAAGTGTTGGGTTGAAAGTCAACAGTATATATCCTGGTCAGACGATGTAGGTGCGCCGACTGGCCTGGTGCTATACTAGTTACACGGGCTTCACTTACACGCTTCCAGTGAGTGGTCAACCATTTGCCACACATACATAGCAAATATGCAGCAGATATATTTGAAAACATCTTTGCAAAAATATGAATGTGCTGGCGTTTCAAATTTAATTCACTATTGCGTCAATTGTAATGCTATCCCAGCAACCTCTGAGTGCCATGGAGAGAAGTAACTACTGCCCATTGTAGTCTTTAGTATGACCCGACCGGGGATCGAACCCTATTGATTTGTAATTTGTACAATACTTTGCGTAATTTCAGGTACGATTTGGTTTCAATTAGCAATGGGGAAATATCCAGTTCAAATGCAGGTGAGTTTTTGCTTGTAACAATCTACTCTAAAATGTCTCTGCGTCAAACACCTTTACCTCGAAGGTCGCTGTGTCTCGAATTAATTATCTCAGTAGCATACTACCTCATTAAACAGGAAACCTGAATACACATTATTTCCATCTGTACGTTGAATTGTTTCAAAGTAAGAGCAAAATTCGAGGCGCGATATATCAGATTTTGACAACGAGTGCTTTTGATACAGGAGTCGTGGTTTCGGATTTAGGCTCGGATTTTCTTGTTTATCATTGGTATGGGCGTGAACAGCTGACCTATTTACCGGGACACTTTTTGTTATACGGTTAACCGCTGTGTTATTCAATGGATTGATTTACTCTGGTACCCGGGGAACTAAAGTAAATTAGTGCGTCTGGCATGAACGAGCAAAGGTTATTATTTATGAATCCCCCTATTTATTGCTATTGCATATATAGTTTATTAGTACGAGTAAATATACGAATAATTCTCGTAATATCTACAACGGACCAAACAAACTTGATGTTTGGAATCAATACATAAAAAATGACTTATACTACTTTCGAAAATCGAAAAGTTTCATCAAAAGGGCGCCGTCATTATTGTGCATGCCTGACCCGATGAAGTGATGAAGGTATACCTGTATCATGGTATGGTTAACCCTATCCCACATACAACAAATCTGCAGCATATTTACTTTGAAAATATAGTGACAAAAGCCTGACAAATCTCCATAAAAGATATCTTAATAAAGTTGAAAACATTGTGGCCAAAGGTGAATTTGCTCACCATGAGCAATTTCACCATTGTCCACAATGTATTCAAAAGTCGTCTGCTGCTATTGCGTCAAAATGCGTCTGCAGGTGGGAAAGGGTTAAAGAACAACATACTCAGCTTTTTGTATAAATACACAATACAGTTATGCTTTAATGGTATAAGTGTCTTTGTATATGTGCCCTGCGATTGTAGTACATTATATAACTCCAGATTAAAGACGAGTTTTGTCCTCCTTAGCGTTGCATCTGGTGTTACCATTTCAGGAATAGCATACATATCAGGTCTCTGTGGAAGTTACAAATATTCTGTAAATGAGGATATTAATTTTTTGCCCAGCCGCAATACAATAGCTACCCACGAGCTGGGACACAAGTGAGTATATTCATTCGATATACAAATAGAGAATATTTCATGAGTGATGCGGTCATGGTGGAGTGCCCAGGATGATGGGTATTTTTTCATCTTCTAAAACCTTTATTTGACACGCAAACCTCATGTTGTGGGTACTCAACATATTATAAAGGGTTTTGTTATTAAGGAGATAATGTAGGGCCAGTTTACGCCCCCCTTCTCTAGTCCTCTGGCCAGTCATCACAACTGTTGGCGTTTCACCAAACGGCCGTATCGGAACGAACTCTGCTGTCGACACTTTAATTAAAACCTTCGACGTCACGCTACGGATTTAATAACCACTGGGCGGTGGCATCACTGCAATACTAATTTAGGCTACGAAACACACAACCTTTTTTCAGACACATTAATTGACCCCGTAATAGGAGTGAGTGTATCGAGATCATTCATACTCGAAACCTTACAAGTCTGATACATATCTGATACATATAACGTAATTATATTCATACACAACCGAAATAAACAATTTTCCAGTGAATTATTGATAGGTCGAACATGTGAGCATTCGAATATATCGTTTAACTTGAACCAATTCCTTGAACGGATATGTCTTTCGAAAATAGTGTAGCAGCTGTTCTTATTTCTCAGACGAATGTTGTGCTGTTTGATTTCAAATGTTCTTTTTATCACTACTTTTATTTTCATGATTAATATTTCAGCATGAACTTCATAGCTTGAGATACATGAATTTAGCATTAATAAGGGATATGCCGAACACGTCGATAACTCGAAGTCAATTATAGGTCCGTTTAGAGTTAGAGTAATCGCGAAACCACTGTATTTGCAGTCTTGGAGCACGCCATGATGGCGATGGTAATACCTGTTCAAGTGCAGCAGGGTTCGTGATGGCGGCATTTACTAACACTATTGAAAACAACACGAACCAGTGGATATTTTCATCATGTTCTATCGAAGCATTTGAAAGATTCATCGATGAGTTTGAAAGGTATGCATTTGTTCAATCTCATAGAAATCTGACCAATATACTGTGCGTATATTGGATTTGACGACCACGGCACAGTCGACGTCTGGAATTGACCCTATAACATTAAATACAATATACTTCACTGTGCGTATATTGAATCTGACGACCACGCACAATCGTCATCTGGAATTGATCCTATAACATTAAATACAATATACTTCACTGTGCGTATATTGAATCTGACGACCACGCACAATCGTTGTCTGGAATTGACCATATAACATTAGTACAACATACGTCACTATGCGTATATTGGCTCTGACGACCACCTACAATCGACGTCTGGAATTGACCCTATAACATTAGTACAATATACGTCACTGTGCGTATATTGGCTCTGACGACCACGCAAAATCGTCGTCTAGAATTGACCCTATAACATTAGTACACTATACGTCACTGTGCGTAAATTGAATCTGACGACCACGCACAATCGTTGTCTGGAATTGACCCTATAACATTAAATACAATATTCTTCACTGTGCGTGTATTGGATATGACGACCACGCACAATCTTCATCTGGAATTGACCCTATAACATTAAATACAATATACTTCACTGTGCGTATATTGAATCTGACGACCACGCACAATCGTTATCTAGAATTGACCCTATTACATTAAATACAATATACTTCACTGTGCGTATATTGAATCTGACGACCACGCACAATCGTCATCTGGAATTGACCCTATAATATTAAATACAATATATGTCACTGTGCGTATATTGGATCTGACGACCACACACAATCGCCGTCTGGAAATTACCCTATAACATTAAATAACCACGAGCTTGTGCCCATGTTGTGTTGTTGTCGACAATTTGAGTGGCTGACACAAAGGAAGGAATTCGCCATGGCCGAGTGGTTAGCGTCGTGAATTTGAAACCGGACGTCCCGGGTTCGATCCCCAATCGCGATGGTCATGGTGGAGTGCCTTTGCGCATGGCACATTTCCTAGCAGTTTACAGTCAAATGGTTAAACATACATATACAACTCAACCTGCCTTATTGGGTTCTAAGATTATGACATCATGCAAATAAATAAAAGATATTATGACCGTGTTGGGAAAAGAAACACTTTCTAAATGTTGGCATGTTTTCTTTTCCCAGAAATGGCTTCCATGTCAGGAAAGGGATTTAATTGCCGACTGAATTTTGTTTTCAGTTCTACTACCAACTGTATGACATCACGGTCTTCAAACTACAACGCTTCTGCCTTTGATGCTTTTGCCAATGATGTCCCTGGTCAGGTCTACGATGCTGATTATCAGTGTGTAGAGTCTCAAGGAGAGGGATCCTATTTATTTACGGTGAGTTGTTCATTTTACTGTCAGACTACTTATTCCTTCTATTCCTACCCCTCAATGGCGTATTGGTAGAGAGTCTGCCTCGGAGGCTGGGTGTCGCGGTTTCGGTCCTCGATCAGGTCATATCAAATACTTTCAAAAATGGTAGTTAAGTCTGTCTTTCATTGGCGCTGAAGATTGCATTACGATTCACTGGCTCGTGTCAGGGTAAATTGACCAGTAATAATGGTAACGTAACCAGGAACCTAAAAATGATTGAAAGCGGCGTTAATGATTAACACATAATATATCATTACAATCTCTGTCATTCTTAGATGTATTGATACCGAATGGTGATTCTTGTGCAGTAAAAAACAGATACATTTTGTAAGCCAATACATATGCATTTGTATCCCTAATGATGATGCATTTAGTAAGACTTTAGTCTTAAATCAGTTTGCAAAACTATTGAATATATATATATATATATATATATATATACACCAATCATTGCGACGCCCATTGGACATGCTTTAGAGAAAAACCTTTTTTGTCAACCAATTGGTTTGATTGTAGTTTGCTTCATTATGTTTGTATTGATTTAAAACACCATATTGTACCACTTGTTAAGTTTACGATAATTAATTGAATAATTACCAATTGACTATAAGTAAGTAAATTGTTTATTATTGTGACATGTGTTACAAAGCATTTATAGTATACATTTATTCTTTAACAATTATTATTATCACCCGGCCCCATGGGCCTATAAGTCACCAAAACATATATATTTCATAATATCATACAAATATACAAGATATATATATATACAAACAAGCGTGATCGGACATGCAATAAGTCATTTTATTCGGTCGTATAAACAAATGTAGAAATCATTTAATAATAAATCATCAAATTATCTAATAGAGTAGAGTAATAATTCTGTTTCATATAATCAAAACCTTAGAAATAATTGTGGGGAAAAGTGGATATAGATTATATACTATATGTGCGAAATGTGGTACGTATTGTTTGTTCATACCGGACGTTTTAAATTACTATAGTAGCAGAGTACCTGACCAGTGGTTTTAATCCCGACCCGACCATTTATTCTTTTCTTGGAGCTGACGAAAGATAATACGTTCTTGTCATTCAACTACAAACCAATGGGCTAAACTAATTTTGTGGGAAGGTAGCCGGTTATCCCGGAAGTAAGTTGTGTTGATCAATTGCATTTAGTTTTAGACCGTCATACACACATGGGAGAGTGAACTGGCCGCTTAGACATACCGGAGATTGTGTTTTAGATATTTTTATAAGTAAATTTGTGCATGGTACCAGTCAAACTGATTTGTGTTGGATAACGCATCTGGGCTTTTGATTAATTGCTTTGTTGCAAAATGTACTAGTTTACACATTAATATATCTATAGGTGCTACCTATTTACGAAAAAAACGCAAGATAATTATAAACAAAAATTAAAGAGCATACTTTGGCCATAAAAAAGGATTTATAAGTAATTGACTAGACAATAATAATGTTAATGTCATGTTTCTTGCATTATCAAAACATATTTGGCATTCGTATTGCTGTTGTCTATTATTTGAACAGAAAATAATAAAGTAAAGACTTTCAGAAAATCAAGGAATACATTTATAATGAACGAGGTTAAAACATGAGGGCCAAGATGATCCTTAATCGATCACCTGCATTATGGTAAAGAAGCAAATAGATCAGCCCTTTTCTGATGCCACCTGGCGACTGCCTTTTTCAACCAGTCAATATGACTGGAACAAATTATGTAAGGGGTCACATTTCTGCTAAACCCTTTCCCTATTAGAGACGGTTTCTAAGGCCTATGCAACAGACGATTTAGGAAAATATTGTCGCCACAAGATCAATTGCTCCTTATGAGAAAGTTATCCTTTTGCCACAATGTTTGATAAATAATTATACTTTGAATGAGTGAGTCAATAGCTCATGTATAGGAATTTTGGGGCTTTCATGTTGATACCACTTTTTTGCGGGAAACGACGTCGCTCCATTGATGTTACGCCAAGATGAAGTGTAACGAAAATGACGTCACGTCCTTCTTTGGTTACGATACAGTCAACATTTAGTTTCGGGCATAGAAGGCTAATGCTGTCGTTTTTTTGACGAACGGGAAAACATATTTCTTACAGATTTCCATTTATTTTTAACTTTTCGTACAAAGCACTTTAATGATCTTAAATATCGATTTTAATAAAAATGATTAAAAAGACGACAATAATTTTCAATCCGTGTTTTTCTGCTCATTTTATACATACCCAAATATTTTATTCGGTCGCTTTTTCCAAGAATCCAAGGAAAATTTTCTTCATGGGGTTATGAACAAAACTTTTCAGCCAATCACAGACAAGCAAAAGTGATGAATACAAAAATCAAAGCGCTGAAGGCACTGAATTTGTTTGGGTACATAAAACTGTTCAAACATTTGCCTTTGCATAGATGTGTGATTTATAAACTATGCATTGTTTATAAATATTACAACTTCGGGTAAAAGAATAAATGACGCATCCGTTAAAATTAAATGCCATTTTAGTTGTCTATAAAAATAAATCATGAGACATACATGAGAATATTATATTTAATGTCCAAGTTTCAAAAGACATGTAAAACAAATGGATAACCATTATGGCCCCGACTCACTCATCTAAGTATTTAATAATTTTTGTTACAAAAAAAATCACCATTGACCAAGGGTTTTCTAAAATCTTACTCAAAAGCTTCCTGCTTAACAAGAGATTTTTCAAGTTTTCACTATAGCCATATAAGGCCAAATAGCCCTGTCCCCTGGCGGCCATGTTTTTCGACCAATCAACATGGCTTGGAGGAATCTGATAGATGGTCTCCCAATGAACATTTCTACAAAAAGAATTGAAAATTGGCCAAAAACTTTCGGATGAGAAGATTTTTCAAGTTTTTACTATAGCCATATTAGGCAAAAAAGCCCCGACCGCTGGCGGCCATGTTTTTCGACCAATCAACTTGGCTAGAAGGAATCTGATAGAGGGTCACCCTAGGAACATTTCTACAAAATTATTTGAAAATCGGCCTGACACTTTTGGAGTAGAAGATTTTTTTTTTAGTTTACACTATAGCCATATAAGGCAAAAAAGCCCCGCTCCCTGGCGGCCAAGGAACACTGTAGCAACGTTAAATGTCGCACCAACGCTAAATGTCACACTTGACGTTGTATGTCACAAGGCTGACGCTAAACGTCGCAACCAACGCTAAATGTCGCAAAACCTTCTGACGTTATATGTCGCATCTGTAACGCCAAATGTCGCAAAACAAGGTACTGCCGCTATATGTCGCAACATCAACGCTAAATGTCTCACTCCTTTATAAGCACTCTTTTGTAGTATTACTGTTTCACAATGTACAAATTACAATGTTTCATCTCACTCTGACCCTTCTTTTTTTAACGATATTGATTCATACACTTACGATATAGACTCTCACAAAAGCTGTATGCACTCTCGTACTAACGATAATGACTCGCACACTAACGATATGGACTCTAGTAATAGTGGTTCATCAGAATAACAGATTGCGCTTTGTGTTTATACATTCCTTGTGGGCCAATGACTGACTCTTTCTGCGGATAGCCACATTTTGTGGCTGGTATACAATAGATGGAATATGGTATAAACGTCCAAGACATTTTTTTTGTAAACACATGTACACGGACATACACTGTGACATAACGTTATAACATGTACAATTTTCTTAAGTTTTTTAAAACTGTAAAATTAAAGAAAATTGTACATGTTATAACGTAATGTAACAGTGTATGTCCGTGTACATGTGTTTTCAAAATGTTAATGCGTTCTATGGATAGCCACATATTGTAACTGGTATACAATTGTGTCTCTTGTCACAAACTGTATAAGCTAATACTGGAATAAAAACTGACACGGAATAAGTAACATGCTTTTTGTTGCCATTCCTTAACCTACTTATAAAAAAGTTTATAAATGTAGCGCTTTAACATCCCGTAACTGATACCTTGAACGTTTATACCCTATTCCATCTATTGTATACTAGCCACCAAATGTGGCTATCCGCAGATAGAGTAGAGCCAGGCATTGGCCCGCGAGGAATGTGTTAACACATCACGGATTGCCTGCACTAACCAACAGCCAGGTCCTGCTATTCATATAATTCTTCTAACACTAAAAGGCGACACTGATATATCACAGAACCGGCAAGGGTTGAGATACAACCGAGGCGGTTGTGTCTTGCTCACAATGTCTTTGAACAATCTATTCACCCGTTGAAGGGAGTATCGCGACGAAGGATTTTGTTTCGAACCAAGGTTAACAATAATATACCAAATCAACTGTGGTAGTTCTACATGGTGCTTTTGATGAACATGTTTCGGTTTCCGTTTTAAATGTATCATTTCTCACAATCTGTTATTCTAATGAACCACTATTACTAGAGTCCATATCGTTAGTGTGCGAGTCATTATCGTTAGAACGAAAGTGCATATAGTTTTTGTGAGAGTCCATATCGTTAGTGTATAAATCAATATCGTTAGTGAGCGAATCCATATCAGTAGTACAAGAGTGCATATCGCTTGTGTGAGAGTCCTTATCGTAAGAGTGCGAATCCATATCGATAGTACGAGAGTGCATATATATTTTGACTATATGTCGCACTTGACGTTATATGTCGCAAGGCTGACGCTAATTGTCGCAAAAAATGACTACCTCAGGAGCCATAACTAAAAAAAGAAGGGACAGAGTGAGATGAAACATTGTAATATGTACATTGTGAAACAGTAATACTACAAAAGAGTGCTTATAAAAGAGTGCGACATTTAGCGTTGATGTTGCGACATATAGCGGCAGTACAATTTTTTGCGACATTTGGCGTTACAGATGCGACATATAACGTTAGAAGATTTTGCGACATTTAGCGTTGGTTATTTACTTCGTGCTCAGGTGAGCTAAAAAAGAAACATCTATCCAAATGAAAGAGTAATTGAAATCATGCATTATAAAAGGATTAAATGCTCCAGAGAAAACCAATACCTGTGCCGTCCGAATTTTACTCTACAGTATACACCTAAGCTGGCCGCTGTTTCCTTTAAAGGGCGTTTAAGCTTGCCAAATCAATTAAGGATGCGTGACCATACACTGTTAATTACCATTGTGTACGAGTGTCATTCCAAACAAATTATAAATGTAACCCCTTTTCCCAATAAACCTATCATATACATGTATGTATTTGTAACTTGCCGGGATGTGTCGATACCGTCATGGTACAATGTGATATATGCACAAATTGGTTTCACAAATCTTGTGTTAATGCACCTGTGGATATTTCGACAACAGATGCGGACTTTAATTATAACTTTTGTTAATTATTTGGCTATTATAATGATAAGACATGTGATTAAATTTAAGTTTTTTACTTATAACAGCCTTCAAATACAAATTTGGTTTATACGACGGAAAAGAAAGGTTATTGGAATTAAGAAGTTGTTTAAATAAGTAAATTTTCCTTTTCCCACAATGTTTTCAATATATGTTGCTTTTTACTGTTTACACAGCAAGAAAAAAACATTTAACTTATTTGTTATAGATTAGTATTATAGTTGTATATATATATAATTACTAGAAATAAATTAAGATTTAAAGTGTTGTATATATATATATACTTATTGTTTATTTGTTATTTAAATTGTTCTGCCCCTTCCAAGTACCCTACAGAATAGAATGTTGCATGGATCATTTGCCTCGTAGTATGGCACATGGAAAACTGTTAAAAGTTACAAAGTAGAAAATGAAGAGGCCCAACAATAACCAGAACTCATGACCCTTCAATCGAGTGTAAATGAGAGGATATAATTGAAGCAAAACCTATGGCTAGTTACTAGCAACCTATTCTATTCTTGCAATGTTTTCAAATTTCGTCCGCTGCAGATGCGTCAAAAGACATTTACTTGTCGGAAAATCAATCCATCAATTCTCTTTATTGATATCTATAGATATGATATAAAGAGGAAAGTCGTTAAAACACTTTACAAAGAGATTCCATTTCAGCATGATCTCGATTTTTGGTTGATTCTATATCACTGATAAAAGCAATCAAACACATTATATATTTACAAAGAAAACCCCGGATATGATCATATGTAACAAATTATACACAGTTGCCCATCTTTAATTAAACATTTTTAACAACAAATCATAGCGTCCGCAGATTTGCTCTATATCTATTGCGTCGGCATTTTCCCTCTATATTGCATTTGTCCGCATTTTCCCTCTATAATGTATTTGTCCGCAGATCGCGTCCGCACTTTAGACCCTCCCCCCATACCGTTGTATTTATAAATAGAATTCAACGATCACGATTTCTCTGCAAATGTGTTACTCTCATTTTAAATGCATTTTATGACGCACATATTTGTTTTTTTAATTCTTTATACTATATTTATATGGCCGACAAGGCACAAAGAAAATATTTTCAATTCTGTTTTTATCTACATTTTCAATGCGTGATTGAAAATTCAAATACCGTATCTAGAGCTTAAATCGGAAATAGTTCTCCCTGTAGCAGTTCACTC
This sequence comes from Serripes groenlandicus, assembly GCA_031761405.1. Lineage (NCBI taxonomy): Eukaryota > Metazoa > Mollusca > Bivalvia > Cardiida > Cardiidae > Serripes > Serripes groenlandicus. The sequence continues at coordinate 24,581,818 of JASEVX010000006.1, forward strand.
ATTGAGATTTATAAATCTCTCCGCATTCATGTTTTAAAATACAATGTTTCATTTTATTTCGTAATTCTCTTTGAATATAAGAACCACATAAGAAAATAAAGACGATATAAATATATCATTATTTCAAAAATCGTGATATATTTGAAAAGTAAGAGCAAGTATTGAGTACTACTTTCACGCGTATGAAATTCATGGACTTTTACATAAGACGAACGGCTTCAGAATTGCAGCTACTAAATTTGTTTGTTCCAAACAAATAAAAACTAAAATATAACCCCATGAAGAAAATTTTCCTTGGATTCTTGGAAAAAGCGACCGAATACTAAGAAAGTGACGTCACGTCATAACGTTATTACTTTTGGCGCCAAATTGGACTACTGTTTGACGTGCTATATCATGGAAAAGAAAGTTGTTAAACACTATTATGTTTTATTACCCACGGTAAAAGCCATATTAATGCTAAAATATAAGGAATGGACAGCTTTTTTTTCGTGTTCATGGGGGTATGAACAAAAAAACCTGATCACACATTCTATGAAACCGCTTCGCGGTTTCATAGCGCGTGATCAGGTTTTTTTGTTCATACCCCCATGAACACGAAAAAAAAGCTGTCCATTCCTTAAATAAACCGATTTAAAAAAAGTTGATTAAAGGTTATTGAAAAAAAAAAATAAAAAAAAAAAAATTCACCTGTTACCTATAAGCGAAAAAAACCATTTATGTGTTTTTTTCGTATAATTTCCAGCCTAAATATGAAGGGAATTATACTGGTGTCTGTCAGCGCTTGGCTTGTTACATACCTGGAACCAACATACGATTTAAATATGTAATACCCTGGGAGGGGACGACATGTGGCAATGGAAAGGTAAACAATTATCTTGTCATCTTGTTTTGTCAAACAGATGCATGTTGACGCCTATGCAGCAGACGATATTTGAAAACTTTGTGACAAAAGCAGCATGTCCAATTTCTTCTTTTGCCGTAATGTTTTCAACTCTATTCATTTATTATGATTTCATTTACAGAAAAACTGGTAGCAACTTTAGATTAATGTAAAAGCTGGCATTTCTGAACGGTGGTGAAAGTGAAAGTAGAAAATGTGAAAAACAATTTTCGTTCAGTAACCATTTTCGCAGGGTGAATTATTTCTTGCATAATACATGACCCCACCCATTTAAACACATTAGTAACCCTTTACACAAATGTAAGTAAGTTGGTCAGTAATCGAGACTTGTGAACATCAAACATTTGAGCCGTCCCACAAGAAACCGAACATTATAGCCTTTGCGTAATGTGTAAACAAAGATCAGCGTGTACAGTCCTCGCGGGCTAACCCGGGCCGACGCATTCCGTCTCAGAGAGATAGAGTAATGACTCGTGAAACAGTGTCTATCCGGGTCGATACATTACGCAGAGGCGATACTATTGGTTTCTCGCGGGACGGCTCATTTAGTCTTGGACATCTAAGTATGTTATCATTTATATGGGATTTCTAATGTTTAAGTCATAAAGAATATTTTGTTGCAGTAGCAGTACGTCAATCTGTGTTTTACTACGTGACGCGTGGAAAAATTGTTAATGTTTTTATTATTGTAATAACACATTTCATTTCCGCATATCTATTATCTCGTTTTATTTTTCAGTTTTGTGAAGCTTCAAATTGTGTCAGTTCGGCAAATGCACCGACTGGACTAACAGGTAATAATCAAAGAACTTAAAGTAGTGAAAACTTGAACGACTAAATGGTTTCTACCAGGAATATGACAACATTATATTGCATTGTTTCAAGCTGTGAAGATTAGGTGACGAATATTGAAACATGACTTGTGTTGGACGCTCGAAAGTAGCCAATTTTCCAAGAAGTTGTCTCCTTAAATAAATGTTCGATGTCGAATTTTACATTGCGCTAAACAGTTACAATAATACACTTTATATCATTAATACTCTTTAATTATCAAATTTTCGACAACTTGGTCTTTATTAATATTAAAGAAAACAACGGAAATTTACGTGCAGTCCGTTTTGACGTTGAAGAAATCAAATTGTGATGAGATGACGTCGTCAGGACATCGTGACATCATTTCCGTCGCGGCATCATTATATTCCCGTACTTTTCCATCCGTTGAAAAGCATCTTTTTATGAATGATAGGATGAGTGTTTTACTATCAATAGATCACCTCGTAGGAAGAGTCATCCAACAGATGAAAAGATTTGAAGATATCAGGCAGAAGACTGTTACAATGAGTTTATACCAACTTTACATCAGAGTTTGTTTCATTCCAACACCATAGTGTTATATGCTCTCAAATTGGTACTTCTCTATGTTGGCGCATCTGCAGCAGATATCTTTTCACAACATTGATGATCAATTTCTCCCTTTTCAACAATGTTTTAGCAGTTTTCAATAAATAATAATTTTCAGAAATTTATTTCCGAGCCATATTCTTGTTTTCAAAGTCGCCTGTGTACAGATTTACAGTATTTGGGTACGGGTTAAATGAACTGTCACACGATATGCGTTCTAAAACTTAATATTCTAATTTTAATCAGAATCTGTTTCGTTTACAACAAAACACCATAACAAAATAAGCTCTTGGAGAAGGAAATTAAAAGATTTTAGTGTTATATATATATTAAACTAGATACTTCCTACAAATAAACATCGTTTTCATTGCCTCCTTTTAATATTTCTTTTTAAAAGACATTTTTATATAAATTATTGGTGATATTTGAATTTTTTTCACGATATTAGTTATCTGTAAATGTCCGTGTAAAATGATCATCTGTCTATGTATTCACCAAGTGACATTACACTTATCAATGACACGTTTAAACATATTGTATGTGTATTTTCAGACTCGTGTCCATTCGGTGATGTGCCTTACAACGTTCCCTTTCAGACCCAGAATTGTACAGAGTATCTCGGCGACGTTTCTAATTCTGTCAGGTGCTACGATTCAACAATCAGATTAAGTTGTTGTGCTACATGTGGAGTCTATAAACAGCGCTTTGCGCATGTGGAAGGTACAAAACAAATCGGATATCTTCGGCCGTTTACTTTAATATACATGTCATCGGGAATAGTTTCGCGCCATTTTAGCCGGGTTCCGTTGCAGAGCAATTTTACCCGACTATTGTAGTCGCCACTGTAAAATAGTTCACAAAATCTAAATGAATACTCAAAATAGGCAAATGTCATGTGTGAATAACTTCGTAAGTACGCAAAAAAACTGTTGAAAACATGCCTCTGGAAACACATATATTTATGGTTTTGATTCAGTAGATAAGTTTGCATGTTAAACGAAATTCGGTTACTTCCATGAAATTGCCGGAGACACACGATTTCCAAGTATGTAATCATGCACATTATTGGCGGAAGGATCCGATATCATGTCTTGTTGTCGCTTTCCCTATTGGATAAATAAATATCTCGCGAAAAACTCCAATTTGTTGTTTTTTTAACAAAAGAATATAAGTTTAATTTTTTCAAAAGATAAGTTGACGTTTTTCGGGTTGCTTCAAAGGTGACAATGTCTTAACTGAGACTGTGTACAATGTGGATGGTATGTAAAATGTTCCTCGTCTCAAACTGCCTTGGGTATGTAGTTTCAAGTGTCTGGAACGGTGTTGAACCTATCCGTTCAGCGTCTGTTTGGAAACGTCTCTTCCCAACCAACTCAAGCTCTAAGCTGGTGTTGAACCTATCCGTTCGGCGTCTGTTTGGAATCGTCTCTTCCGAACTGAATCAAACTCTGAGACGGTGTTGAACCTATCCGTTCAACGTCTGTTTGAAATATCCTAGTGCTGAACTGATACAGAACCACGTATGTAGATTCGAACTGCTCAACCGATGTAGGGTGTTCAACTGATACTCTTTCTATATATGTTGAATAGACGTTTAATGCATTGATGGAGAAATCGCAGTATTTCGTGTAAAACGATAGCGTAGCGGATTTATTCCTCTGATGATGATTTATGACGTTGTTTACCCTCGCGCTCGGCAATAATGCCAATTAGCGAGAAAATTTCATTCCTTTTCCGAAATGTGCACTACTTATGCTAGTCTTATAAAACGTTCAATAAGGGCTATGACTGAAACAAAGTTAAAACTCATTTAAAGATAACAATTGAACGAAACCACTTTCGATACCACACTTTCATATATGCCATTTTATATATTAAATTAACCTTTTAATATACATGAAACATGAAACTTAAACTTTCGTAATAATAAAACAGTTAAAAATCAACAATTGGTTTTTATCAACGTAATCATAACACAAAGTACGCTTATAACTACATTGTAAAGGAACTATATATTCAATATATTTTATTGCATAAAACAACAAACAGTATGTTTATAGCAAATAAAGAAATTATAAAATGTACAAACGGAGAAATGGATTTTCCAGAAGAATTTGCAATAATTTAACATTATGAGTGTTCTTGTTAAAATTGCTCTATTGTAGAAGTATGATGTATACATTTCGTTAAAACTTTGATATTAGAACGGTTATCAAAGCTGGACCATCACATCATTAGGTGTAATAATCCAGCATTGCTACCGTTCTCTATGTTTCATTGCAACGAATACATATTTTGATAAACTATTTATAGTTTTCGTAGAAATTGAAGACATTAATGCATTAAATTTAAGTATACTTGGCCAATGACAATAATATTTTTTTAAATATCTCTTGCGTATTTCATAATATTTTGGGCACACTAATAAGAAATGATATTCTGATTCAATGACGTTCATGTTGCAGTGTGTGCATATTCTCTCGGATCTAGGAATGTTCAAATATCTGCCTGTTTCAATTTCCAGATTGTGACATGATAAACGTAACTTTGTCAGAGATATTCGGTATTTGTTTACGTTTATACATGACAGATATAATTCAATGTTAAAATCATGTTTAAACATACAATAAGAAGCAAGCTTACTTGAATTATTAATGTTTGCATACCAGTTTTGTTTGTATATGTCGATGATACGTTGCTTAATGGTTCGGAAGTCAATAGTTTGTGGATTTTGGTCTATCCATATATTTGTCATACCGATTTCATCTAGTATGTTTTTAACGTTATGTGCCCAATTAAGTTTAAAGTGATTGATATTATTATCTGAATCTAGCTGCAACATGTTATAGATTTGTTTCATTAAGGAATGATCTGGTTGATTTAGAATTTTGATCCAGTACTTCATAATTGAAATCTTTCTTTTGATATGCATAGGGTAACGACCTAACTCGCCATATAGGGCATCAAGATTAGTACATTTTTTAACATTTAGGATCTTTCTTAGAAACTTAGTATGTATCAATTCCACATTTTTACTTGGAAAGTAACCCCAAATTTCTCCTCCGTAATTTAGGACTGATCCTACTAGACTATCAAACAGATTACATTTATCGTTTGTATTTAAGTTTAACTGGTTGAATACAATAAACAAGTTATGTAAAGCGTATAAAGAATGTTGTGCTGTCCTTTTCTGGGTACGAAACCAGCATCCGTTCTTGTATAAATTAATTCCTAAATATTTAAAGGAGTCCACAATCTCTAATTGAATATTGTTGTAGATAAATTCATGTAAGGTATGTCGTCCTTTTTCAAATATAATAATTTTTGTTTTTTTAGTATTAACCTTAATACCCCATGAATTACAATATTGTTCTAGATCGTTTAATAAAGATTGTAGAGCCTGTGGTGAGTGAGCGAATAAGGCAGTATCATCGGCGAAAAGTAACATGAAAATCTTGATATCATTTATCATAAACAGATCATCTATATTATTGTTTAAGTGAGATAGAATGTCATTAACGAAAAAAAGGAACAATAGGCTGGAACTTGGGTCCCCTTGCTTAACTCCAATATTTGAATCTATAAAGGGAGATAATTCATTATTAACCCTTACACAAGATTTGATGGTTCTATACATGCTCCTTATCGCATTTATGATTTTGGAGCTAACATCCTCATGAAAAAGTTTTTGAAAGAGTAAAGATCGATCAATCTTGTCAAAGCATTTCTCAAAATCAATAAATGCGCAATAAAGTTTTTTTCTTTGGCTTAATGTTTTAGTTATTATAGAATGTAGTATGAAAATACAATCGACTGTAGATTTTCCTTTTTGAAATCCAAATTGATTTATTGCCTGTACATAACCGAATTTCGTCTATGCAATGTTAATCGCCGTATGCAAACACACACATTATTGCGCGGGTGCATCAGCACCAGTGCATATATTAGTTGTGAAAAAACTATCACTGGTGCAATTGGCTTGCGCATACGCCATATTAATCGTCTTGATCGCGCATCAGCTCTCGGATATTTCCGTAGAAGTTCGTCACTTGACTGGTTCTCGTTCAAGTTTACAATAGAATATTAAGATTAGTTAACCAGTCTATTTATATGCGAGTAGTTTTTATGCGGGGGATTCAGCTGTGCTGAATACCTCCGTATATTGTCATGCCCAGCTTACAGGAAATGAAAATTTGTAATTTTGTTGTGCTGCCCTCTGTTTTTTCAAAATGTACAATTTGTCTTGATTGCCCAGGGATCAGTTAAATACGTTTCACAACAAGCTAAACAGTATGCACATTATACAAAGTAAACGTACACAATGTAAAGTTTTAATCCATAAAGTTGTATACATAATTTAGAAATTTAAGTATAAAATATAAGTAACTTCATTATATATAAAAGTATAATAATTTGCTTGTGCAAAAATAACAAAATGTAAATTTATATTGAAACCATTTTTTGTTTGAGAAAACCCCTAGTTATAGCGCTTGTTGTATTTTTTCACAACAGGTAGAAATGTTCACTTTAATCCCTAGTCATAGTGTCTGTTGTATTTTTACGCAACGGGTAGAAATGTTCACTTTAATGATTATTATCATATATATGCCACTTTTTACTTTATTTCAGTTATATCACGGCGACACTTCACTTATTCATGATCCCTGGGTAAACAAAGCAGTACTAGGCTAGGAAATATGCCTTGCCAAAGGGCACTCCACCGTGACCGTTGCACTTTAATGATATTGTGTATCACATTTAAAACACATGGCTGTCAATGTTCAAGGTTACTAAGAGCTCATAAGTCTGTATAAATGCTTCTGACAAATAATGAACTCTACATGTTGCCCCCATGTATCTAGTTAATTAAACGCTCCACTGTTTGCTACATCCACCGCATTTTAGTACTTCAGTACTTTGATTTATAATTAAAATGTAAATTAAAACCATGTCTTTAATAACACTCACCGTTGCCACCATTTGTAACGTGTACCGGCGTTAAGCCATCGCGGGTCACCCATCCAGGCACTAACCGCGATGAACGTTGCTTAACTTTACACAAAGATCAACCACTCTACCAACGTCGCTATCAACGCCGGATTTCTACGGAATTCCGTTAGGGCCATCGCCTATGAAGGAATAATCTGAAACGCGAAAACACGCTGACGAAAACTCGAAAGTACGATGACGAAAACGCGAAAACACGAAAGTACGATGACGAAAACGCGATACTACGATGATGGCAACGCGAAAGTACGATGACGAAAACGCGAAAACGCGTAAACATGATGATGAAAATGCGATACAACTTCGCGTTTTCATCATCGTACTTTCGCGTTTTCGTTATCGTACTTTCGCGATTTCGTCATCGTACTTTCGAGTTTTCATCATCGTAGTTTCGCGTTTTCGTCATCGTACTTTCGCGTTTTCGTCATCGTACTTTCGCGTTTTCGTCATCGTACTTTCGCCTTCGGGTACGCATGCGCAAAATCATATTAAAGTGGCATTTCTATCCAGAGGAAAGAAAACTCATTCAAAAGTTCGAATCGATTTTTTTAAAAGTAAGAAGCTGAATGGGTTTGGAATTAACCACAAACATGTTACCCAAGAGCCCACACTCACAAATTATACTTTTCTCCAAGATTTCAGGATTTTAAAAACGGAGCCGTTCATGTATATTTTCATTCCGAAATGTATTTAAAGGATGGATGTCATATACAAACCGTGTTGAGATAAAATGTACATAACTGTTATAAAAACACACTCAGTTCAATGAGGCATATACATTGTATACACAATAAGTATGTGTATCTAGTGCTTTTAAAGTAATATAAATGCTGTTTATGGAAAGTCACAGACAACTAACATTAACTTGTTTGCATGGTTTTCTGTGACATACCTGAAATTACTTACGCAATAAGTAAATGTTTATTGTTTGGTGTTAAACTCCGCTTTCAACATGTTTTATGTTATATCACGTAGTTTCCTGGGTAAGTTACCAGTGCTACTGGTCTATTTATCCTGACATCGACCAGTCAGTCGAAATGCTAACCCTACAACCCTCAGCGCCGCGGAAGGCAGCTTTACTATCAATTGTAATGTGGTATGACCCGGCAAGGGATCAAACCTGTGACCGCCCGCATCCGAGGTGGACGCTCTACCACAACATCATCGAGGCGGTCAAGTAAATGTTTATCTAGTGCTAAACTAATTGTGCTGTTTATTAGATGATTTACGGTATGTCACAAGAAAATACGATTCTCTTATTTCATAATAGTGAAGATCTGTATGTACTTATGCAGTATGATCAGGGTCTTCACTATTAGGAAATAAGAGAATGTTAGTTTTCTGTGACATACCTGAACTCATCTATATCCCATACACAGCAAAATTGTATAATGCTTTAACACTAGATAAACACACTTATTGTGTATCTGTGCTTCTGAGTTATTTTTATAACAGTTGACATGTGTACACTTTATTTCCCGAGCAGGGAAAAACAACTTTATTTAAATAATTAAAATATGAAAGCTTTCTCATACTACAGTCTAATTAGAATCAAAAATGTCCTCATAAAAGTTAATAAGGGGAAACAATTGGTTTTTTTTTTTTTATAAATTTCTATAAGAGTGCAACTTTAACAAAACAAAACAAATGGACGACTTCATACAGAGGCTATGCCTACAACGAAATAATTGTTTTATTGAAATCGGATATGGGTATAGACATAAGCTGAGCTTGCACCAATTGTAAATTTGCACGTGGAAGGAGAATTCCTGTATGCGCAAGCGCACCGGAAGGCGAAAGTACGATGACGAAAACGCGAAAGTACGATGACGAAAACACGAAACCGCGAAAGTACGATGACGAAAACGCGAAGGTACGATGATGAAAACGCGAAATTGTATCGCATTTTCATCATCGTGTTTTCGCGTTTTCGCGTTTTCGTCATCGTACTTTCGCAATTTCGTCATCGAAGCTTCGCGTTTTCGTCATCGTACTTTCGCAATTTCGTCATCGTAGCTTCGCGTTTTCGTCATCGTACTTTCGCGTTTCAAATTATTTTATTCAAAGGCGAATATGCAGATGGCCCTAACGGAATTCCGTAGCTTTCACAGCAAGGCTGTATAAGTGATATTTATACATATATACCTATACCCCGTTCCCGTTACATTTGGAAAATGGGAATATTTTCATGAATGCGAAGTTATTGTGCTAAATTTTGCGATTTTATGAATATATTAAGGGTAAAAAGGACGCGCATGTGCAGACAAATGTTTACAATAAGTTTGGGGTATCGAGGTCAACACGTTGGGAAAAGGTATTTTTGTTTTCTAAAAAGCTATTGTTATCATATATTTAAAAGCGGGTTTCGTGTTTTTCGAATCAAACAGTATTTCTTAAGCCATAAAATGCTGAATCCCGCGACAATTGCTGCATCTTGCAGCAACTCTTGTTGTGTAAAGTGTCTAGGTTATAGTCAATTGGTGTTGACATTTTCGCGCATTTCTATTTCCTGATTTGAAGAGTTTTACGTAGACAAATTCAATATACATTTATATTAATTAAAACAGTTTCTCTTTTAATTTTATATGCAGTAAACGAAACAAGGTTAACAGAATATTTACTCTTAACAGTTTGTTTAAACCTGCACACACCACTATCCATTTTTTCTTTGTACTTTCAACATCTTTGAATTTATTTAATCTTGGATTTAATCAGGGTGTTAATGTGAACCCGACTTTCAGTACTCCTATGTACTTCGATTTAACATTTTGTTTAAAAATGCTTTGACGAGCATCGCAAATTCGTACAATGATGTAATTAGTAAAACCGAATCTTCTACGAGTGAATGCAGACTTTTTCGAAATGTTCTCGACAATGCTCAACGCTTTACAACATACAGTATATCTTTGAAACAGCTGGGCAAATATTTAATATGGAAACTCTCTACCAAAGATAGAACGGTTTTTGATTAAAGTTTAAAACATTGGGGCAAGTAGAGACAATATTTTCAAAAGTCGTCTGCTTCAGAGGCATCAGAAAGCGTTTATATGTGGTCAAAGATTAAGGTTATTTTACCTTCATGGGAAAATATATTGCAGAACTTGGAAAAAGAAACGAGTCCAACACATTATTTTCCCACAATGATGCAATATCCCTATTATTGTTTATATTGTCTATTAAAATTCTGTCGTTTTTAAGTTGTTGTTTTTTAACACTTCGTATATATATAGAAAATTAACAGTAGAGTTTATGGACAGTTCAATATCCATATTGAGAGAATAAGAGCCGTCCCATGAACAAACTAACATGTTGGACTCTTCGTAAAGTATCGACCTGGATCAGCCTAAGCATGCCACGCAGGCTTACCCGGATAAACCCTTTTCGCCTCCTGTGGATTTTCTGTTTCAGGAATGATTACTCTATTACTCTATCGCCCTGAGACGGAATGTGTCGGCCCAGATCAGCTTGCGCGGACTGCGCAGGCTGATCTGGGTCGATATTTTACGCAGAGGCCATAATGTTGGTTTTCCTTAAAAATAAGCACAAGATCGCGTAACTATATGGTGTCAATACTTTAATGGTATATGAACCATGCTATATTTAGACTAAACGTAATGCTATCTATCATAATAAACTTCTTTTCACAAATATAAAGTAAACGTTTCTCCAGTGTGATAAGTGAAGATCCAGATCATCCAGCACAGTCTGCTCTGATTAGCCAGCCAGGATAGCGGAATATTGGGATCAACATGTACGCCCATCTCCGAGGGGTATAGATCGGACAGTATATTTTGGATTGTTTCATGTCCTGTACCCTGTATGGTACACTAGAGGTTTGCCGAACAATTAAATTTTGTTTTATAGTTACTTAGTGAAGGATATAAAAATGAATTTAGTGATGTTTTACTTTTGCCAGGGTGTATATATAAACTTATCAGACACAAATGGCACTGCGTTAAATCGGAGATTTAAAGTAGTATCATTGTTAGTGCCTATAATAATTGATATCATTTTGTCCATAGATTGTGAGTATGGAGATAAAGCTTATGGCTGCCAGGTTCAAGGTTGTAGTACTTATTCTGATGGAAATCTTGCATTGTGCTGTGGAACGTGTGCACCTGCAACAACAACTTCAACAACCACTACAACAACAACAACAACCACCACTACAACACCAACAACCACCACTACAACACCAACAACCACTACCACAACACCGACAACGACTACCACTATAACACCAACAACGACTACCACAACACCGACAACGACTACCACAACTCCAACAACGACTACTACAACTCCAACAACCACTACCACAACTCCAACAACCACTTCAACAACACCAACAACCACTTCAACAACACCAACAACGACTAACACAACTCCAACAACGACTACCACAACTCCAACAACCACTTCAACAACACCAACAACCACTTCAACAACACCAACAACGACTAACACAACTCCAACAACGACTACCACAACTCCAACAACGACTACTACAACTCCAACAACCACTACCAGAACTCCAACAACAACTACCACAACTCCAACAACCACTTCAACAACACCAACAACGACTAACACAACTCCAACAACGACTACCACAACTCCAACAACCACTGCCACAACACTAACGACAACTACAACAACTCCAATAAACACTACAACAACGACTACCACAACTCCAACAACGACTACCACATCAACAATGTCTACTACGCTCTCCAGTTCTGCTGCTACATTGACAGGTATTTACAACTTTGTGTTACTGGCATAAGTCTCGATGTCTCAAACAGATATTTCGTTAAAATAACGACATGGCAAAAGCTATGTGCTTTGTATGTCAAAGTGCTGGCTATCATTAACGCTTAATTGACTTGCATTATTCAAGCTGGTCTGTTTAATATTTTTTCCTAGATACAGTCATAGATTTGTGTAATTTCCATATTAAGTTGTTTTTGTTTGTTTGTTCTTTCGTACTCATGTATTGCCTTTACATCATTATATTGGTGCGCAAATCAGACGCTCACGTGCGTTTAAGGCAGACCAACGACGACAGGAATTATATTATTACTAGTATAAAGCAATACGGAATAATTGACATCGCAGTCATGATTCTGTCCAAAATGTCATTCATAGGTCCAAACCTACTGTTGTGTTGTCATCAACGAATTTTGACGTATGCAAAGCATACTTTGGGATCCTTCGGATACGATTTAATTAGCAAGCAATTATTATTATTATTTTCAAGTTTAACTACGAGGATCAATAACTCAATATATTTCTATAAATTAACTCAAAGTTTTTTTAGCATCTGGAAGAGAGCCGTTCGGCCGAATGTTTGAAGTTTTACTTAATTGAATATATTAACCGGCAAATTTCATGTGCATGTTTTCAAAATAAGCTTCGCCCCATAAATCACTTTATGGGATAAAAAGAATATCTCATTCGTGTTTATTTATTATCACTTTTAATAAACTCGTTAAATAGGCTAAGTATGACGCTCGTCAACACTCGCGGCATATCATCGTAATTTCAGCTGTGTAATTTGGCAATTTCGTGTTATACTCTTATAACTAACCAAAAACATACATTAAACCCTTTAGTAAACTCGTTTAGTAAAAGTGATAATAAATAAACACTCATGAAATATCCTCTATATATATATTTTGGAAACCGTTTCTTGAAAATGCACGAACAGGGGTATACATGGCACATCATTTAATAACTCAAGTTTTTGATTGAGTGATGTTTAACAACGTTTTCAAATATTTTCAGTCATATCCTGACGGGTGGGGGAAAAATGTACACAAGTCAACTGTTATTGAAGCACATATACACAAACAGTGTGTTTATCTAAGTATGCTGTTTATGGGATATAGATGAGTTTAGGTATGTCACAGAAAACTAACATTCTCTTATTTCCTAATAGTGAAGACCCTGCTCATACTGCATAAGTACATACTTATCAGGATCTTCATTATTATGAAATAAGAGAATGTTTTTGTCTTGTGACATTCCGTAAATCATCTAATAAACGGTATAATCAGTTTAGCACTAGATAAACATTCACTTGACCGCCTCGATGGTGTTGAGGTATAGCATCCACCTCTGGTGCGGGAGGTCACAGGTTTAATCCCTGGCCGGGTCACACCACATTAAACATTGTAGTAATGGCTGCCTTCCGTGGCTCTGAGGATTGCAGAGTTAGCATAACGACTGACTGGCTGATGTCAGAATAAATGGATCAGTAGGACTAGTAACTTTCACAGGAAACTCGGTGATATAACATAACAAATGTTGAAAGCGGCGTTTAACACCAAACAATACACATTTACTTATTGTGCAACTTAAGATGATATCAGGTATGTTACAGACAACTGTGGAAATAAGAAAATGTTAGTTTTCAGTGACTTACCAAATCATCTTATTTCAATAAACAGCATTTGTATTACTTATACAAGCACTAGATAAACATTTTCATTGTGTATACATTGTCGTAGTACAGTAGCACAGGGGTGACATGTGTACGTTTTTATTTAACGCGTATTTATCACGTGCGCACGACATACTATGTCGTGCGCACGTGTTACTATATCGTGCGCACGAGTTACTAAGTCGTGCGCACGAGATACTTAGTCGTGCGCACGAGATACTTAAGTCGTGCGCACGAGATACAATGTCCTGCGCACGAGTTACTAAGTCGTGCGCACTAGATACTATGTCGTGCGCACGAGATATTAAGTCGTGCGCACGAGATACTTAAGGCGTGCGCACGAGATACTATGTCGTGCGCACGAGTTAATAAGTCGTGTGCACGAGTTAATAAGTCGTGTGCACGAGTTACTAAGTCGTGCGCACGAGATACTATGTCGTGCGCACGAGATACTTAAGTTGTGCGCACGAGATAAATAAACACATGTCACCATATATATGCCTCATTGAACTGAGTGTGTTTTTATAACAGTTATGTACATTTTATCTCACCGCGGTTTGTATATGATACCCAACCTTTAAATAGTTATAATAATAGTTGTGTTTACGATTCTAACCGACATGATGTAGCCTACATGAACGGATCCGTTTTTAAAATCCTGAAATCTTAGAAAAAAAAGTATAATTCGTGAGTGTGTGCTCTTGTGTACATGTCTGTGGTTAATCCCAAACCCATTCAGCTTCTTATTTTTAGAAAAATATTTTTTTTAACATGAATTTCTTCCCATGCCAATGGAAATAAACATTTCAAAATCTGGAAGAATTCATTTTTATTTGGAGCTAAAGAAATTGTCGGAAAAGTTGAAATTGCTTGATTGATTTCATTTCAAAAGGCAACTACATGTATATGAGTTATATGGCATATACGTATATTGGTAGTTTGTACTGTATATGAGCCGTTCCACGAGAAAATCCATATTATGGGCTCTGCGTAATGTATCGATCCAGATCAGTCTGCGCAGTCCACCCCGGCTAATCCGGGCCAACATATTCCGTCTCAGAGGTATAGAGGTATAGTGTAATGATCCCCGAAATAGGAAATTAACAGGAGGCGAACAGTGTTTTTTCGAGTTAGCCTGCGTGACATGCTTAGACTGATCCGAGTCGATACCTTACGAAGAGTCCACGATCTTGGTTTTCTCGTAGGACGGCTCATATATAAATTAGAAGCATGTAGTTCCACATGGTATAAGAAAATATTGTCCTCCTTTTTTTAGCCCATGTTTTAACACACTAGAATTCAACTCAGCTTCATCGGGGCTGAAGCGATAGGGTTGAATGAATAACTGAAGCTTTGAGTAGTTTCTCATTTTACCCTAATGTTTTAAAGTCTATTCTGATTAATAGGCGTCAATTACAACTACATGTATATATTTGGTTGTTCCCCTTTATATCAGTCGGTAATGGGGGTTTGTGAGTTCTAGTCCCTGATGGGCACTCATTCTTTCCGACGTTTGACAGTGGGCTAACATTTCTGGTAAATCTCAGCCAATGCTTAGCAATACCGTTGTGTGGAGTACTTGTGTGAAAAATCCAGGATGTACATGAATTAGTGATGTGACTTAAAACTTGTTGAAAACCCAACCAATCAATACAACTATAATTTACAGGTGGCATATCTCTTACCCTTGCAATAGCCATAGGCTTACCAGTGTTCCTGAGATTGGTGCTAGAATGCATCGGCCTTACGCTCCGTGTTGCAAGATTGAAGAAATTAAACAATTAGATGATGAAGTGTTTGGAATCTTCCAGCCGCTCTGATAGGTTTGTATTCGTCCTTCACCTTATACTCCGACTTAATCACGTGACTGATATTTCCGGAAACACTATGATTAATCTATTTTAAAAAATCAGTATCTACCAGTCGCTCTGATAGGTCATTCATATTGATCCGTTGAGGGTCGAGCCCTAGTAGACCAATTGGTAGCGACGCCGGCTGTCAATCTAGGAGTTATGAGTTCAAACCCCAGCTCGGCCAACATTTTTTCCAACGTTTGACAAAAGTCACTGTGTGCACCAATTGGCTAACAGTCCATTTGAAAAGACGCCAGTTGCTTGGAAAGTATGTTGTGTGGAGTACTGGTGTGAGAAAGCCAGGACACACATGAGTAGGTGAACTGGCCGCAGTGATATGACTGACTTTTTTTGTTGAAAACGGCATTAAACCCAAATTAATCAATCAAGCAATCAATGATCCGTTGGGTAGCGTGCCTGATAGGTCCGTTTTCTACACGCGACAGTTGAATGTCGTTATTCACGTTATTCACATTGAAAAGTCGAAGTCACGTGACTCATAAATCGGTTAACATATGTACAGCGATATAGTTTGTATCTTCTACACGTGACCTTCATTCAATCTGCATTCATACATTACAGTTTGTAATCCACCGTGGTTGAATTGTTAGTGTTAGTAGCTTAAGTAAACATGGTCACCTTACGTCGGTCATGGTGGAGTGCAATTGGGCAAGACACATTTCCTAGCCTAGTTCTGCTGTGTTTACGCAGGGAACATGCACAAGTGAACTTTCGCCGTAATATAACTGAAATAATGTTGTAAAATGCATAAACCCCCCAAAAAACAAAAAATGTGTCTTAAGTGTGCCACTGTCATTCGTCGTGTAGTAGTAAGAGCATCCTTCTCTAGAGTAAGAGAACATGGCCCGTAATCACCAAACTTTCAATTTTGGACTTTGGCTAAATCTAAATCTAAATTCAAAGTCTGCTTTTTTCCACCTAATTACCGCTTAATATTAGAGTTTACACATTGATTAAAAGTCCAATTGAAATATCGAAGCGGTTGGCATTGAGCTGTCGCCATGTTGCTGTTTTTTTTGTTTTATTTAGTCTGATAATTTAGCACGTGAGACCAGTGCCCGTATTCACCAAACTTTCAACTTAAGACTTTGGCCTAAATCTAAATCTAAATTCCAAGTCCCCTGTTTTCCACATTGTTACCGCTTAATATTCGAATTTACATTGATTAAAAGCCCAATTGAAATATCGAAGCGGTTGGAATTGAGCTTTTTTTTTTTTTTAAATTTAGTCCGATAATTTAGCACGCACCAAAGTGAACTAAATATTTCGATTTTCAATTTAGTCGGGTTGGTGAATACGGACTAAATCTCAAAAGACGTAGCACATCTACATGAAAAAGGTTATTAAATCAAACAGCAGATATGATCAGATTAAACAAAATCGTCCTTTGTGACTCCTAATTATCATATATATGTTAATGGACACTATTAATGCTCATCATATTTGACTATCAAAATATGGCCACCAGGGGAGGTAATTCGTGTAGACCTAGTTCTGGAACTACGCATTGTTTACATCAATGTTCAAATCTGATTGCCAATATCGTGTCTCCGTGTTATAACTTTAGAACTACATCTTTATTGATATGTACTTTTGTTTTACAGCATGATTACGCATGAAAGGAGATGATATGCATCTCTATAGAAGACGCCGAACCTGCATTGATGCCAAACGAATACCTTTCTACCAAGAGATAGACAACGAGCATGAAGTCGACTGTTATGGTTCCTTCGACATGGGGGATTCTGAATATATGTCATTCATTATGTTGGTTCTAATATATCATATCATTATAATTATATTATCTAGTATTAATCACATGGATTGTATTTAGACATAGAACATCGTACATTAATTTATCTGTTATGTGGTACAATTAAAAAGTAGTTCCAAAATTCACTTTGGGTGATATCCGATGAAGAAGAAATGTCTAATGTGCTGTCAATTGATTATAGCTCGTGCTCAAAGAAAATACACATTCCAACAGCGTCTGCTTGACAATAAAGTCCCTGATACGTACACACTGTATAAGCGATTTGTGAAGTCGGGACATTTGAGATTGAGGAGTGTAAGCAATTTGATAGTTATTTTTTGTTCGGTTACATTTACAAATCGCCTGGTTGATATCTTCGCCAGCAGAAATATTAACACTTGAGCCGTCTCGCGAGAAAACCAACATTGTGACCTCTGCGTAATGTATCGACCTAGATGAGCCTGCGCTGTCCGCACAGCCTAATCCGGGTCGACACATTCCATCTCTGGGAGATAGAGGTATGGAATAACGATTCTTGAAACAGAACATCCGCAGGAGGCGAAACGTGTCTGTCCGGGTTAGCCTGCGCGGCATGCTTAGGCTGATCCGGGTTGATACTTTACGCACAGCCCACAGTGTTGGTTTTCTCGCGAGACGGCTCATTTGTGACATTTGAGATCGCGGAGTATAAGCGGGTTGATAGTTATTTTGTGTTCGGTTACATTTACATATCGCCTGGTTGATATCTTTGCCAGCAGAAATATTAACACATTTTGTGATGTCCGGACATTTGAGATTGCGGAGTATCAGCGAGTTGATAGTTATTGGAAGCCGCCAGTAGGCGGCTTCCTGTAGGAATGCTTTGGATTTAGCACAAGGAGATAGACCTGCCAGTGTGACCACATATCGGGATTTCTCTTTGTCATTACTAAGTATATTAATTTAAGGTAAATTACTTTTAAAACATCCCTTTTACACTCTATATACAGGACTACTCTTTATTATCTCAATAGTATCTCAAACCGGGAACCAAAAAATAACGCTTAATGTCAGGTTCCTTACATCCTGTGATATATTATGCAGTAATAAGAGGAAGATGTTTGACTGAACCCAAATCGAAATATTTAGTCCAATTTTTGGATTCCTGGCGTTTTAGATTTAGTCCGTATTCACCATTGCGTTTAAAACCGATGTCAATTTAGTCCAGTTTGTAATTTTTGTAAGCGGCCGCGCACCGACTCTGGTTCGGGAATAAAGTTAGGAGCTAAAATAAAATACAGTACCATTCATCTATAGTCTATTCATAGATTTTTATTTCTATCGTTTTTTCACATAGATGGCATCTCAATTTCCAATCATCCTAACTATTCATTTGCTTTGTTTTTTATAATCCGACTTTCATATTCAGTATAATATCTTCTTATTTTACTATGTTGCGTGACGAAAACTTCGTCTGTCGCTCTTCTAATAATTGTTTATTTGTGGTTTTCGATCATCTTTCATTTTCATTCATTTATGCTTTTTGTTTTTCGCAAATATCGCTGAAATATTCGTCTATGATTGCACATAGTTGATTCAAAGTTAACTTTGAGTTCAATTGTCATCGCAAAATGCATACATGAAAAGATTTAAATCACAGAATTATAAGTTTCAAAATAAATTACGCCGTCTAGTTAATTCGTTCTTTTTCGCTGTGTTCTGGTAATCTGAAATCTTCTGGTTCTTACAAACAAAGTGTGATCGGATCAACTGAACTGTATTTCATACAAACAGACACTTTCAGGCACCTCTGCAGCAAATATGTTTTGGAGGCATTGTGGCAAAAGTAGTACTTTTGTTCAACTTTAATCAGTTATAACTATGATTGTTCTTTCATTTATAGAGAGCGTCCTTATTTTTGAAT
The DNA here is from genome assembly GCA_031761405.1 of Serripes groenlandicus. NCBI lineage: Eukaryota > Metazoa > Mollusca > Bivalvia > Cardiida > Cardiidae > Serripes > Serripes groenlandicus. The sequence goes on from JASEVX010000006.1 coordinate 24,601,105, forward strand.
ACCGGTAAATGTTTTAAAAGACATTTGTTGGAGAATTGTTGTACTTGTGAAAGGGTTAACAAAATTGTGTCTTAAAATGTACTATAAATGTAATTTTACATATCTTTGCTTAACAAAAGAGTTACTTTAAATGTTTGTAATATAAAAGTAGTCTTATTATGAATCTATAGTCATGATTTCACAGTTTGAGAAATAATTCCAAGTAATATATCATGCACTGGTTTAATGCTTTCAATTTTGTTTAAACTAGTTCCTATTTTAAGCCTTTCCCGAGTACAACACATCTGTAGCACATTAGGTAATAATTGGAATATCTTGATAAGCGAAGGTATACTTTATGAGCATAAAGTAGAAAACATTTGTAGCAAAAGGATGAATTCCTCGTGAGCAATTTCTCCTTTTGTAAAAATGTTTTCAAAAGTCGTCTGCTGCAGCAGTTTTAAATTGCATATGTTTTAAGGAAATGTTTCACGAAATATTAACTTTACCCACCCATTGAATTGTATGTTGACTGAACGAACATTGTAGACATGAACACATTTTCTCTATTGTCAGTCTTTCGGATTACGTGAACATTGAAATGCGTTTCCTTGAATTTCTGAATGCTAATTTCGACACGAGTTCACATCATTTTCGTCCAATCGAGGGTATTCGTTTGTAATCCGACAGCTTTGATTTTCAATTGCTCCATTTTCCAAAATAATTTCAACTCTTTTCAATTATTACTATCATTTATAGAGATTTTCTATGTTTTTCTATGTTGTTCTACTTGATGATTTCAAAGTCTGTCAGGTTAAACATCATTGAAATCATTGTGGCAAAAGGAGAATTGTTTCATAATGAGCAATATCTGCATTTGCCACAATAATGTCAACACTTTTCAATAATAATACGATAATTTATAGAGATTTTTCTTTTATTGTGTACTTGATAATTTCAAAGTCGTCAGCTGCAGACTTGTTTTATGTAGAAAACCTTATCAACTATCTTTACTAACCGATATAAACCAAAAACAGATTTTCTGTGTGTGTCAGCATTATTTGACAAAACATTATCATAAGAGGGCTTGTACTCAATACAAATAGTAGATTGTTTTTGGAACTAATTGAAATTTATCATAACCTCTTGTCCATTTATCTTTAGTATTATATGTCTCTTTTCATGATCTGAGTATGTCTACCAAGTAAACCTGAAGCATACACGATTACTATTCAGATGTTTATTGTACTGAAAAGTGGAGTTATGACTCTCATTTTATCCCATAATTATGATTCTAATATTTCAAGACAACTTTTGAACAGTTTTAAAACGTTGACTATATTATCTAGTATCTGGAGTTCAGAACCTTGAACGTCGTGAAAAAGAAAAAAATCATGCTGTGAAATAGTTTAGGTACATTTTTGTTTTCACTGTTTGTTTAGTTAGTTGTAAATAGCCGGATCAAGTCGAATTAGTTATTTGAAACACTCACTAAATGGAATATTGGTAAGACATGTTTAAACGATATTTGCTCATTGATTGTTGTCATTATATATGTTGACGTATATTAATTAGCTCATTAACAAAAAACAAGTTCGTTCAGACATTGTGACTGTCAATCAGTCATAATGTTAATATGTTTATGTACATTATTTAAGTATTCAAGTATTCGTGCATTCTTTATTTAGGTTGCTTTTGTTTGTACGAATGTTTTTTTTTTTTTTGTGTGCATGCTGTTTGTATTTTAACCATAACAAGAAGGGTCCTTAATTGTTTTTCATAATAAGACTCTATTAGCTGGTATGTATCAATATTTGAATAGTCTTCCATAAATATTTCTATCAATTCAAATGATAATGTTTATTGCATATTTTGCGCTGACCTCAAAACAATGACAAAAGCAAACATACATTTTCTTTATTGAACCACGTGACACAAACAATCACATTTAGAAAGGAGCCATGTTGGTTTTCTCGCTGAACGGCTCAAATGTATTGCAATTATCGTAGAGTATTACACCATCGTGATTATCCCAAGTTCATGACGGCAATATTCTCAGCCTTATCTCGGATTAATAATTATACTAGCAGTCGAATGAGAAGTGTTGATGAATGTGGTATATATACAAGCTGTCAAACGAGAAGTGTTGAAAAATTGTTTGCCAAATTGTAGTCAGTTGTTGGTATGAACCGTTATCCAGCTTTCGCGGAGATGTAGGCTAATCTTGCTGTTCACTGCTTGCACATTCCCGGATTAAGGTTTTCACGTGGTTCAATTAATGTGCTATGATATCATCTCTAATTAGTATTACCTTTACAATAAATAGAATGAAAGGTTAGAACTATGATCTGTATCTTTAAACGTTGAAATATTTATTGTTGATAATTTATCTTTAACAAGTAATTAAATACACTGGTCATTACACTTGTGTTGGGTTATGTTTATATCATTAATTAAACAATAACATTTCGAAAGGTACTATTTCACTTTGCTGGATCATATCAGGTTAACGGTGAAACATGTGCTGCATGAAAATGTACTATGATGTTAAAATAGTTGTTATGGTTGATTGTTTGGTGTTTAACGACACTACCAACAACTGTTCAGCTATAGCATGGCTTATGTTTCCTGGGTAAGTCACAAGTACTACTGGTTCATTTATCCTGACTCCAGTCGGTAAATCGTAATGCTATCCCTTCAGCCATTATTACCATTCTAAAGTATTTGGTATGACACGGTTGGGGATGAAATCCTCGACCTCAAGCACAAGAGCCACACGCTCTACCATTACACCACCGAGACGGTGTTATGAACCGGCGGCTTTATGTCAATATCAATATAACTAACACACGTTTGATAGAATCTTCTGTCAAGTTGTGTTTTTTTTAAACCTGAATTGCAGAACAGGCTGACCTGAACCTATACATTTCAGAAATACCAACGTGTGCCTTTTCCCATGAACGGGAGTTATGTCAAAGTACTGGAAGCACTAACAGATAATAATCCCAAATGCTTTTAAAATTGTTTGTTTGGTGTTTTACGCCAGTTTCAACAATTGTAAAGTTATATAACGGCGTTTCCTGGGTAAGATACCATTACTACTAGTCCATTTATCCTGAAACCACACAGTCAGTCATAATGCTAGCCCAGCAACTCTGATCTCCAAGGAGAGCAGCCATTACTACCATTTTTAAAGTCATTGGTATGCCCCTATTCCAAATGCTTCTTTCAAGAATATAGTTGTTTTAAATCGAGCTTTTTATGAATTTCTTAGTGTCCGAATTATAGACATATGTTCGCGGGTGCAATCCCCTGCCGGATCATATCAAATACTTTTAAAATGGTGGTAACTATTTTCTTTCGATTGTGAGGTAAGACTGTCTCGCTGTTGTCGGAATAAATGGACCAGTTGTAATGGTATACCCGTACTATAACTCAACACATGTGGAAAGGGGCGTTTAACAACTTACGAAAAACAACAAGATAAAAAAAGACACAGCTGTCAACCATGTCAAATCCCGATCTAAGAGGGAGTTTAAAAAAAAGTAAATCGAATTGAGTTGGACGGTCGAAAGTAGTTATTTATTCAATAAATTATCTACCATTATTATCGATGTGTGCATGTTTATGTATTTCAGACTATAACTCATGGCTGCTGGATTCGTATTTGACCAATCAGCTAAAACACTATGGTTTTAATACGGCTCTGATAACCTCTACAGTGTTTGGTTTTATAATCACCGTCAACTCTGTCTGCGGTATGGCGTCCATCACAAACAGCCCCATTATACCATCGTAAACCGTGTATCCCCGCTAGTCAGTCAGGCAATCTCAGTACATGTCAGGTGAAGCTGCAGCCTGTCCCCAGGGTCGGGTAACTGTAGCAATGCTATCGCAAAGCTTCCAACTGGATTAATCGGCTTTGCCCAAACATCTACAATAGAACCATTTATTAAAAGTATTGTACGCAATGCATTTAGCAATTTACATAGTATGACCCACTTCCGCTTCCGGTCCGACAAGATGGAAACAATTTTGGTGAAGAATTTCGACCAAGAAAATCCGTAATAATCTCCATAATGGAGTGATGAATTAATTCATTTGGGTGTGATACTTGAATAACTAACACTACTACAACAGATTCCTGCTTCTGAAGAAGGGAAGTACACCATATTTTCTATAGTTCGACTTCGTATTTTCACCATGATGGCCCTTCTTATTGACAGATGGACAGATGACTTTGTCAAAGATAAATAAAGAATACAGTAGGCTTCTCAGAGAAGAGAACGATAGAGATTTTGTCCAATTTGAGAGAGACACATTCTCAATTAGTGACGGTAAAGGTCGTTACCTACAAAATGAATTAACGCCTGATTATTATGGAAAAATAAAGATTATCCCTCGTAGTGGTGCGACGATTGATGATGCAATGTCCAACGTTCTTTCTTAAGAAATCTCAAACTGGCTAGACGTCCAATAGTGTGTTTTTGGTTCGGTACATGTGAACTGACATCAAAACAGGGAAAATATAAAGAACTCGGACCGGACCCTTATTCACTAGTGGCGGAAATGATTAAAAAATAAAGAGACGTACAAAATAAAATTCTTAAAATAAACCCTAATGCATCAATAAACTTCGTAGACTGTCCATATTATTCGCTGACAGAATGGAATCGGCTAAAAGGATGCACAGATAAAGAACTAGAAAGTGTAGTTGACTTTTAAAATCAAAAGATTACAAATTTAAATAACAATCCAACACCTAGTCTCTTTCAGGACATCATTCGACCCAGTAAACCCAAGAAGTCAAAAATATAAAATATACAAAAAACTACTCTTTATATTTAGACGGTGTACATCCAAACAAGCAACTATCAAAGTTATGGTTACACAAACTATTAAAACTTAAATATCAAATTGAAACGGCAATAACTTAATTGTTTTAATCTTCAGTGCAATAAACAAATAAACAAATAAATGAATAAATAATTAAACCTAAAATATCAAAAAGTTTTATAAAGTCGCCTTTGCCCTTTCTCAATTAAATCAGTATAATTCTGCACTATACGGATACCCTGTTGTGATGGGATTGTGATAATATCATGTGCACTGTGCATTATTAAAACATAAAGTTAAAAATAGTGGATAAACCATAGGAAATAAGTCTTCAAACAGTTAGGCAAACATTAAAACAATTATATAATTGAACATTGCATTTAATTCCATGAACAAATAGGTGAATTTCATCAAGGTAGGGAAGCCCTATAATAAACAAATAAATAAAACAAAATCGTCTATTAAACCAAAAGTTTCCAACAGTCATTTTCCTTTAAATCAGTATAATTCTGCACTATAGGGAAGCCCTGTTGTGATGGGATTGTGAAAATATCATATGCAATGTGCATTATTAAAAGTTAAAAAATAGTGGACCAAACATAGGAATTAAGTCTTCAAATATTTAGACAAAAATTAAAATAATTATAAAATTGTATAATGCATTTAATGCCATGAACAAACAGGTGAATTTCATCAAGGTATGAAAAATGGTTAACAAGAAGTTAAAAAATATCCTACTGGCAGTATATCGATCCTGTAACCTAGCAAAGTGCGCCCCGAAGAAAATCTAGTGAATGATCAAAAGTGCTTTAGTAAAATGTGAAAATTTTGGACACTACAGAAGTAGGGAAGCCCTATCTGTAAAACGTGACAAAAAAGTGTTAAAATATACAAGTGTGTATATATTAAGTGATATTGACACTCAATACACATAACTGGTGAAAACTTCTTCACTGACTAAAAAAGTGTATAAATTTAGAGTAGGAAGTAATACTTGTCCGAAATGTGAAATCATTATAACTACTGATAGTCGGTATCTCACTTATTGTGTTTGTGAGCTTAATTTTAGCAACTGTTGCACGAACATTTACCCATTACTGGCTAAAGCCTTAAAGGAAGCCACAACACAAAACTTTAAATGGACGTGCAATGTTTGTAAACAGAATGTCCCAAGCATGACAGGACTATCCTCTCAATTTAGATCAATAGAAGAAAACAACTGACTACAGACTAAACATACTGGAACAAAAAGTTACTGATTTAGATCTCGGACTAAATAAAAGAGTAGACCAACACTTTTCAAACATAAAACAATCCATAATAGAAGAGATTAAATTCGAAATCAAGGCTAGCTTACAAGACGACGTGCGTAAAGAAATAGGAGAAATTGAGGACCAAAAAACCTGTGTGATGAATATAATCATATTTAATTTACCAGAAAGTAGTCATCAGTCTCGGCCTTCAATAAGAATTCACGACATTAAACAAATTAAAGAACTTTGCTCTCGAATAGATGTTTAAGAAATTGATACAAAGGACGCTAGTCACATTGGTAATCCAGGCCCAAAAAAACCCTCAGACCTTTGAACATAATATTAAATAATAAACAGCACAGACAGAACATTCTGGACAATGTGCATAACATAAAATACCTACCTGAACATCTTGGACTGAAAAGGTGTATATGTGTCAAATATCTTACTATCAGACAAAGAGAAACCAATACAATGAGGTGAGAGGCTAAACCAAACAAATTTGGTACTTGAACAACCATTTCCACCAAAAGAGGAAACAAAAAATATAAATGTAACTGTATATGACAGGGAACATACTTCAATTCCAGAGCTAGAAAAATCTCAGGAAATGTCACAGCTTCTGTTAAAACCAGTAACACAAGAACCATTTTTGGTAAACGGTTATCCAAGCCAAGCATCTCTTATCATCTCCATTTTCCGATCTCGAAGAGACAATTATAGGTGGCACAAATATGCATGATAATGTGACGTCACCAAATAATGTTTATTTATTTATTTATATTGCCAGATTTGTGTGGAATGCAGTGACGGAAACCTACTGGTCACTTGTATAAACAGAAGCCCAAGCGTTAGAGACCACAACTACATACAAGAATTGGAGTATTTATTCTCTATCAAAAATCTAGACAACAAAAACAATCCCAAACCAAGTATTCTTAGGGGATTTTAGTTTTAAAGATATAAACTGGGAACTGCAAATATCAAATATGGGAATAGAACACTTAACATCCAAATTTCGAAAGACAGTATGTGATGCATACCTATTTCAACATATAAAAGAGGCCACTAGAGCAAGCGGAACCGACAAGCCCAGTATTTTAGATTTGATATTTAGTAACGAGGAGAGTCTGAAAAGCAATGCAAACAATGGAACTCCACTAGGAAACAGCGATCATAACACAATTGAATTTGAAATGATCACAAGCACAAAAGCTGATAACACTAACAATAATTTTTAAGAAATCTTTGGAAGAAATGAAACTCCCAGAAATATGGAAAACAGCAAATATAACCCCTTTACATAACAAGGGAGACAAACAGGACCCTTCAAACTACAGACCAATAAGTCTAACATCTGTACTATGCAAACTAATGGAAAAAAAACATTCGGGACGAACTAATGGAGTATATGGAGAAAAACAATCTTTTCACAAAAAATCAACATGGGTTCAGAAAAAGGCTTTCATGTATAAACCAACTCATAGAAGTTGTAGATAAATGAAGTGCATAGTTAGACCAGGGAAGCAGTATAGACACAATCTATCTTGATTTCAAAAAGTATTTTGATACTGTACACCATAGGCGCCTTTTGCTCAAACTGAAGGGTTATGGTGTTAGTGACTGTTTACTGGGTTGAATAAAAGATTTCTTACATACTAGAAAACAGAGAGTAATCCTAAATGGTAGTCATTCAGAGTGGACCACAGTCACAAGTGGAATCCCACAAGGCATCGTACTAGGTCATATTCTTTTTAAAATCTATATCAATGACCTTCCAGCCATGATACACAATATGATCCAACTATTTGCAGACGATTAAAAAATGTATGCGGTAGTCAATAATGAAACAGACCACATGAGTCAAAAACGTCTTGTTAGTCTACTAGACTGGTCAAATAACTGGCTACTGAGTTTCAATAAATCGAAATGCAAACACTTTCATTTAGGACCTGAATAAAAATAAAGCTATACGCTCGATATAAACACATTAGATACGGTAACTGAGGAAAAAGACCTAGGGATATCAATTGACAAAAACTTAAAATTCAAAGAACATATCAACCTACAAGTCAAGAAAGTAAATCAAATGCTAGGCCTTATTAAAAGGTGTTTCGAATATTTAGATACAGAATCTTTTACAACAATTTATAAAAGTATTGTTAGACCACATTTAGAATATGGAAGTACCGTCTGGTCGATTATTAACAAAAAAGAGACAATATTAATTGAAAATGTGCAAAGAAGAGCCACAAAAAGTATTAAATCAATAAAAGATCTCCCATATAAACAAAGATTACTCGAGTTAGGACTACCGACTATATATACATGTAGATACAATATGACAAACATAACGAAATTTAGTCTGTCGCAAAGAGTTGTAAATACGTGGAACAATCTACCTGAAGAATTTATTTCTGGAAAAAGTGTAAATAGTTTTAAAAGCTTGCTCAACAAGCACTGGAAGATCAATACTATCAAGTTTGTGCCTGATTTCTATGGACCGGAGGCGGAGACAAATACATTACCAGTAACATAAAATATCCCTTTCCCAAACACAGACGCACTTTGTGTGTAGTCTAATGTCTGTATTATTCTCATGTAAATCATTGAATTGATTCTGAGTATTAAAGAATTTGAATTTGAATTTGATTTTTTTTGGTCAGTAAAGCTGGGAGGCACTTATGGATTAATTATACGTCCTTTCTTTCTCTCTCTCTCTCTCTCTCTCTCTCTCTCTCTCTCTCTCTCTCTCTCTCTCTCTCTCTCTCTCTCTCTCCCCTCTCTCTCTCTCTCTCTCTCTCTCTCTCTCTCTCTCTCTCTCTCTCTCTCTCTCTCTCTCTCTCTCTCTGTCTCTCCCCCTTTCTCTCGCTTTCTATCTCTCTATAGTTCTTTCTCTTTCTCTCTATTGCTCTCTCTATTTTCTGTCTGTCTCTATGTCCCCCAGTCTGACTCTATCTCTCTCTTTCGGTTTATCTGTCTGTCTCTATCTCCCCCTGGCTGTCTATATCTCCCCCTGTCTGTTGCTCTTTTTCGGTTCATCTGTCTCTCTCTATCTCCCCTTGTCTGTCTCTATCTCCCACCGTCTGTCTCGCTTACTTTTAACTGTCTGTTACGCATATAATTATATTCGTAATGTTTTGTTCTAAATTCAAATTTCGTGACAAACACTAAAATACAACGTCCAATTTAAAATAGGTTATACACATCATTGTATCTTAGTTAGCTCCGTGCGTAGCACACATAGCTGCCAATGCAATGGTCACGGGTTCGAATCTCTAAATTAGAATGTCTTTTACATTTATGGCCTTTTAATCATGATGCGCATTTATTGTTATGCGAGCATGATTCTCTTTTCTTAAATTCTTTTTTTAAGTACAGGTATACTGATTTAGTTATATGTATTTTATAGTGTATCAATGTGGAATACGAGGGTGACTGAACAAGAGTAAATGTGGCTAAGACTGACTGATGGCTGCTGAGACTTTGTGATAGTAACTGAGTGAGAATTACTGAAATTTAGTGATGGTGGCTGAGACTTTGTGACAGTAACTGAGTGAGAGGGACTGAAACTTAGTGATGATGGCTTAGATTGAGTGACTGAGGGAGAGTGGCTGAGACTTAGTTATACTGGCTGAAACTGATTGAGGATGGGTAAGACTGAGTGATGATTGCAGAGACTTAGTGGTGGTGACTGAGTCTGGGTGGCTTGCACTGAGTGGTGGTGGCTGAGACTGAGTGATGGTGACTGAGAATTTCTGAAGGTGGCTTATACTGAGTGAGGGTAACTGAGACTTACTGCAGGTGGCTTATACTACATGAAGGTGGCTGTGACTGCGTGAGAGTGGCTGAGATTAAGTGATGGTGGCTGACAGACTGAGACTGGATGTGATTGAGATTGGGGGAGACATAGTGACGGTGGCTGGTACTGAGTGAGAGTGGCTGAGACTAATTGATTGATCGATTGATTGATTGGGATTTAACGCCGTTTTTAAAAATTTCTCAGTTATATCATGGCGGCCAGTTCACATACTCATGCATTTCCTGGTTTTCTCACACCAGTACTCCACACAACAATCTTCCCAAGCAACTGGCTGCTTTTCAACATAGACTTAGCCCATTGGTGGAAGACGAATGACGCATGTCGCATTGACTTTTGTCAATCGTCGGAAAGAAAGTTGGACGAGCCGGGAGTCGAACTCACAACCCCTTGATTGACAGCCCGCGTCGCTACCGACTGAGCTACCGGGTCTCGGCTGAGACTAAGTGATGGTGACTGACTGACTGACTGAGACTGGGGGAGACCTAGTGAAGGCGAATGATACTGAATGGAATGAGTAAGTAGGGGTAACTGAGACTGATGTGAGTGAATAGAGGTGACTGCCACTGATTAGAATTCCTGTACCTGGCTCTTGACAAAATGTCAGCAGGATCAGTTCACTAACAAGGAACACATTGAATAGCACTATCGATAGAGGTTAAACAATTATAAACAAATCCTTGTAATACATACATTGCCTTTACAATGCCCGTTAGGGGGAGTCATTAAACCGAAAATCGCTTGACATGGCTTTTATGTAAAAATAATTTTGTTTATTCTATCAGATCAAGACTTGTAGGTCAATTAGTACGTACACTGTACCTCTATATTCAGGTATTCGCCGTAAGCAAGTGGCATCTTTGACGGGGCGTCCCGGGTACGATCCCCGTATGTATCGGTCATGGTTGTGTGCTTTTTGGGTGGCGCACATTTCCAATACTTGCACTGCGTTGTGATTGATAGGTCATGAAAGCGTGTCGCCGTGATATAACTGAAACACGCTAAAAACGGCTTGAAACCCAAATAAAAACCCGAACCTGTGTATTCTTTCCTATTCAGGGTTGTCCATGCTGCAACTACCTCCAGACGGATTTCTGTTTGGCTTTCATGAGTAGCATCTATGACACTTAACCAGCATATCTTCTCCTGCTCGTTCCATGAAATCGTCCTATAATTCCCCCGTCGTACACTCTCCTTGGCGCATTGAATGAGGCTATCCAGTGTAGTGATTTCAATTTCAACGAGATCCGATCGGAGCTTGTTTCCATCCCAGCGGATATTTCTGAATTCGTGCTCAACTGATTCAGCTAATACAAAGTGTTTGTTTTTTAAAAGAATATTGCACATTAATAAAACATTTATTGAACAAATTACACCCATTCTTAACATTATGTTGTTTTGTCTTTAATATCAGATTGTACTAGTATTCATTATATGATACAATAGAAAGTAACACGTTCCCTTTCACTACAATCGTATACAAGAATATGAGACAGGCCGGATACAAATGTATTATACGAGCCGCGTCTAGCGATTTCCATTGATTTTTACACAATGCACCATTTATAAGGTATATTTACATTCATTTCGAGGGGCTAGACTATTTGGTTTTGTCAGAAAATGCATTTAGATCTATATGTCATATAATCCTGACGATGAAAACCATGTTGAGTCTGTGCAGAGCTAACGATAAGGAGCAGCATACAGCACTTTTCCTCACAGTATCTCTCTTAAAGTCAAACCAAACCCTATGATGTGGGTACTCAAAAGGATCGTCTCATTGAGACGAATCCTTTGATTACCAACAGCAAAATCTCTCCAGAACTGATGCTATGCTTTTTTATTTGTGATGTTAGCTGTTTCGTTTCCAATTCAGTTTATTGTTGTATTCCTTTAGTTCAATTTATAAGCAATATCGAAACTACATAAAACAAAAGTTAAGTTCTACAATTGCTTTTCAACAATAGACGAGTATGTCCTTTATCATACGACGTATGTTTTGTAAAATTGTACACATAGATGCTCAGGTAAAACTATGCTTCTATATATAAAGATGAAATGCGTACCATCATTTCGCATTTTTCTGCTTAATTGGTATATTTTCTTTTGTATTGCACTATATTTTATGATGCATACATTCCTTTGAAATAGATAAAAAGATCCACCCTGCCGGGTACCTCCTAAAATCAGTTCAGTTTAATATGTTTCTATTTATGACATGTTGACCTGTTTCTAGGGACATTGTTTTTGAAATTAGGTCAATAAACAGTTACCCCCCTTGGTCTTTGTCAAACATATCGAGCCTGTTCTGTTTTGTCTTTGTTTCTCGTCCGTTTGCATTTTACCAAGAACATATAAGCCGTCCCGCGAGAAAAGTAACATTCTGGACTCTGCGTAACGCATCGACACGGATCAGCATACGCATGCCGCGCAGGCTTATCCGGTTAGACGCGTTTCGCCTCCTGTGGATTTTCTGTTTCAGGAATCATTATTCTGTACCTCTATCCCTCCGAGACAGAATGTGTCGGCACGGATCGGTCTGTGCGGATTGAGCAGGCTGATCTGGGTCGATACATTACGCAGAGGCTATACTGTTGGTTTTCTCGCGGGATTGCTCAATTATCGGTGATGTTGTGGTGTATAATATTGATGACATCTTACGAAAGGTCGTAATTTTGATCTACTGGATGTACTTGATGCGAGTTGTACGTATGTTGAAGCGTTTTCAATCAGATGATTTTAATCAGATTGTATGAACCTACGACGCATGCTTTAGGACAGACTTAAAAGTGTTTTAAAGGCATTTGTAGAATGATAGCTATTGTTTAAAGGAGTTTCGAAATGAATGCAAGACATATAGTACCAATGAAAAACTTACCATGGTGCATTGTATCGTTCATAAAATGATAACAATGACGTCCGTATATAGAGTCTGAGCCGTCCCACAGGAAAACCAACATTATGGACTCTGCGTAATTTATCGAACCAGAGCAGTCCGCGTAGGCTAATCCGGGCCGACACATTCCGTCTCAGGGGGATAGAGGTATAGAGTAATGATTACTGAAACGGAAAATCCACTGGAGGCGAAAAGTGTCTGCCCGAATTAGCCTGCTCTGCATGCTTAGGCTGATCCGGGTTGATACTTTACGCAGAGTCCCGATGTTGGTTTTCTCGTGGGATGGCTCAGAATCTATATACGGACCTCATTGTTGATGAACGATACAATGCACCATGGTAACGTGTATTTACATGCACTCTTTATCTACATGAAGGATATGCAATTCCATTTCCGCTTTTTCTTTTCACTTTCGTCGAGTCCCGGTAACTCAGTCGGTTACGACGCTGGCTGTCAATCAAGGGGTTTGAGTTCGAATCCCGGCTCGGTCAACTATCTTTCCAACGATTGACAAAAGTCATTGCGACATGCGTCATTCGTCTTCCATCAATGGGCTAAGTCTATATGGAAAAGCAGCCAGTTGCTTGGGAAGATTGTTGTGAGGAGTACTGGTGTGCGAAAACCAGGAAACATATGAGTAGGTGAACTCGCCGCCATGATATGACTGAGAAATTGTTAAAAACGGCGTTAAACCCCAATCAATCAATCTATCAATCAATCTTTTCACTTTCGGCAAACCTTTATATTATCTGACACATTTAATCGCGTCAGTCGACCTTAATTCAAATTATAAGTACTTTAAGTCAATGTGATGACTGAGCGCAGCCTCTCCAGATCAACATAGAGCTGGTACATCCGCTCTAGAGAGGTGTTGCTGTTAAGAGGTTAATTCATTCCCGAATCAATTTTTTTTGATATGTCTGTAGCGGACAACTATAAACAAACTTTATATTTGAGTCGACTCGCAATAAGTTTTGTCTTCCAACTCTGTTCTTTTATGCCTGGTCAGTCAAGGGAAGATGAGCAAATACTTGTAGATGTTTGAGTAACGTACCAATAAGCATCCAGACCAAAGTCAGTAGGACTGTCTGTCTGTCTGTCTGTCTGTCTGTCTGTCTGTCTGTCTGTCTGTCTAACTATCTATCTATCTATCTATCTATCTATATATATATCTGTCTGTCTATCTGTCTGTCTGTCTGTCTGTCTGTCTGTCTGTCTGTCTGTCTGTCTGTCTGTCTGTCTGTCTGTCTGTCTGTCTGTCTGTCTGTCTGTCTGTCTGTCTGTCTGTCTGTCTGTCTGTATGTCTGTCTGTCTGTCTGTCTGTCTGTCTGTCTGTCTGTCTGTCTGTCTGTCTGTCTGTCTGTCTGTCTATCTATCTATCTATCTATCTATCTATCTATCTATCTATCTATCTATCTATCTATCTATCTATCTATCTATCTATCTATCTATCTATCTATCTATCTATCTTCTATATATCTATCTATCTATCTATCTATCTATCTATCTATCTATCTATCTATCTATCTATCTATCTATCTATCTATATTTATTGATCGATCTATCTATCCTCGTTGAATTTATAAATCTCAAAGAGTGTATATACTGAGTGAGCTTTGTGTAGACTATGTTAATTACAGAACGTAAAGCGATTACAAGTAAATAACTCTCACTTGGTCCCCCTCTAACATAATAACCACTAATCAACATCATGTAGTTCATGTAGTTCATTTAAAATTCCCGCTGATCAGCGCACTTTATGTACACGACTTCATTGTTTAAAAATCTATGACAAAATTGATGTTAAACAGCTACGTCGAAATATCAATGTTTTATCAATAAAAAGTACTTGCTCTATACATCACACGCTATCAGCGCCGAGTTCCCGAAAGTAGCCTCTTCCATGTTCAAAACCAGGCCTATTCATTTGTTATGTATCAATAGTTTTGGACTTGTTTGATAACTCAAAGTCAAACAATACTTATTTCAGATGATACAGTTCGTTATACAGTCTCATTTGAATATGTATAGTTTGCACGAAAAAAACCTCAATATTTTCATTCTAATCTAACGTGTTAGCATAGGATACTTTTTGTAACAGCCAAACAACAGCAGGCTTGAATTATACGATACAGTACATGTTCCTTCAGTGCGAGCTATAGTACGAGTTATAGTTCGTCAGCACTGTGAGTTTACCTGTCCATTATACACCAACTCTGAAGCAGACGACTTCGAAAACAAAAGGGTAAGAATACGGACCTTCCCTATTATTGGCTTATTAGGCGCAATATCCACCCCTTTCCCTTATGCCTTTAGAAGATTTGCAGAGGATTCGTCTACAATAAAATAATAATATATCAGGCCAACCCATAATTTTCTTACTTGATCACATTGCGTTTCGGAATTTTCTTTTTTTAATGCGATTACCGATTTTTAACAATGTTTGAGCACTTTCATTTTACTGAGTCAATGTTGTATGCTTTACCAGGCTTCATTTTGAATTTTCTTTAAGTCATGCTAATGTATTATTTCATTGAATATATAACGATGATGATAACACAGTGTGGACAAAGACTGGACTGTAACTGTGCAGACCTTCAATATTTTTCTCGAACGTTCGATATCTAAATTTAAAGACCTGTCAAGCATATTAAAGGATAACACTTCTTGATGGTTACTTACCGTAAAACAAAGACAATGTTGTTACATATAGATCTATTACACACTGAATGACCGACTGAGTGTCTGACTGGAGTGAACTAATGGCTAAAGCTGCAATTTCACCAAGAATTGTTTTGATCCCGATAGTACGCGATCCTTTTTTTGGTCAATCGGCCGTATTTTTGCGAATATAGTCGGGAACCTGCGAGCACTGTCGGGCACTACCCTATACCTTCGGGGGGGATATCTGGCGCGATCGCCTTAGTCCTCCGAGGGTCGGGTACCCAAAACATGATCTGCTACTGTTTTTAAACTTGTTGAAAAACAATAACCGATCGAAAACCGTCGGCCCGTGATCGTCTTGGTCGTCCGAGGGTCCCCTGGAGGTCCCCTTGTCTGGTCCGCGCTCTGGAGCTTTCGTATAGCCTCTGCCGCTCTCTACCGAGGGTCGTGCGTAGTGTCGGCGGAGTGTAAACACCTGACACTCACCAGATCCTCGGAAGACCGACCTGCATGTGCCCAGTAAGTGCCCGTAAGTGCTCGATCACCCCCGCAGGTAGCCGACCTTCGAGCTGACTCACATGAGTCGGTGTTGTTTGCAGAAACCTCAACATTACAATCGACGCTCAATAACCTTAAGAATAAACATGTTTTATTGAAAACGAGGCTCTGGTATTGCATAACTATTCTTTGAGAGTAGAGAGATACAATCAAGGGAGATAACTGTTCACTAACCTGCTACAGCTACATGTGGGTTGGACTGCGCTTGTGTCCCTCTATTTTAAAATTATTTTATCTCTCATATGATGATTTATTTACGCCGGTTTTCTCTTGGTTTTCAATATGGCTCTGAAACAGATAGAACTTCGTACTGATCATCAGATGTTAGAAACATACTTTTAATCAACAAGACGGCAAATTGTCCAAAACTTTTGAAATGCGTAGATCAACAATAAACAATATTTTGAATTTTTATATAATTAATCAAAATTTTGGGTATTTACAAAACAGATCTGAAATAAATAGGGATCATTTTCAGAGAAAAATGAATTCATTCAAACACAGCAGGAAAGGTTACAAGAATACGATACTTACTGGATATGACTTGTATGTGTAATGAAGTCAAGGTCCATTCCATCTGTTTCAAGTATGTTAAAATATTGCTATACAAGTTAATGATACACACGACGAGCCAGCCGTAACGAACAATGTAGAGAAGTGATGAGGAAAAGTGTGATTTTGTATGAGGTAAGGGAAGGAAAGATCAGGCAGCGGTATCACAGACGAAAATAAGGCTATGTGAGTGTGGCGTTTTTTGGTATTTTCACATATATATGCATACCAGAGAGAGTCTTTGCGTCCGCGTGTGTCCTTTACTATTGTGTTCTGTAGATATGTTATTGTTGACATATGTCATCTCATTTTCTGGACATGGCAAATAAGGCTCGCCGATTGATGTACGATATAAGACTCAATTCTACGATACATGTATTGGAATCAATTAACGGTACATGTGTTTGACCTGTCTTGCACCTAAGCCTTTCACTTTTCACAAATGTATAGTGCGGTTCTAGGAATTAGTGGGGAGAATTGGAACAGACGATACATTGTGATGCGAGAGCGGGTTCGGATCGTTATAAAAGATGTTTAAAAAGAGCGCACCGGATCTTCTGTCGATCATCTTTCATCGGTACGTTCATGATGTTACGTCTAGGCTAAAATTTACGTTTTAGTATCTTTGTAAACTTGTTTTACATTTAGTTTTTTTACTTTAGAGACTTTATATTATGAATTCAACATGGACGATCCGAATAAAGGAATGGAAACAAAGGTTACCATGATTGTTTTATTCTATTTGCGTTATAAATTGCGAATGTATTGAACTTATGTTAGCCAGATACCGTTCCCGGTACGTGACATTGAACCATAATGTCACTGCTGCCTTTGTTACAATGTGTAACATTATGTCGGATATATTCACGCACTACATCTCGAGAATTTCAAAAGTATCCTGTAACAACTATCCTAGATATTCTGTTCAAAGTGTGATTTTGTTAACTATATTTTAAAACACTGGCATCATCATTTTCTTTAGGGTTCAGATAATGGTTCTTAAACCCGGTGATATGAATTTAAAATTAGGTGACTGCAGCCTTTTTCTCAAAATATCAACAGTGCCTGTTGTTGATTTTAAATCTATATTTTAAAATACTGGCATCATCATTTTCCTTAGGGTTCAGATAATGGTTCTTAAACCCGGTGATATGAATTTAAAATTAGGTGACTGCAGCCTTTTTCTCAAAATATCAACTGTGCCTGTTGTTGAGAATATGACGTTTTAAAAAAAGTTAAGTACCATTCAATTAAGATAGTGCTGTTGAGAGTTTGCCCTTTCAATTGAAACAGCCAAATGGATATAAAACACGACATGCATCCTTTATCTAGCTAAATCCTGAGTTATTTTAGTTAGAATAAATTTATTCACATATCTGGCGAAAAATGCTTCAGGCTCGATGTCTGTTTCCTTGAGCATCATAATCCAATACTCGCATCGTTCGTGTGTCATAGTCCTAAAGACAGAACTGGCTCTTCATTATATTCGAACCCGGGGCATATAACGCTCTACCATTATTTTAAACTCACAACACACGTTTGACCTTTGGCAGTTTAAGTCTTGCGAGAGTGCCGTTGGAAAACGGTCATCTAATTAGCCTAATAAGAATACTGGATAATAAACGACGGATCATGGATTAGTGTACAACCGCCATGATATGACTGAAATACGATTGAACACAACATAAAACGCAAATGATCAGGGTTATTAGTCCAAAAGATATATCTGTGATCGGCAACCGGTCCTAATTATATGTTTTATATGGAGCGGCGCTCTATACAATCCAACCTTTACGTAATAATTTCACGTCACGTAAAGTGTTTTAGATGAACAAATATTAAGTAAGCATGACCCAAGAAAACCAACCTTATCGTAATTACATGTATTACACCTGTAAACTAATATCCGCCTGCACATCAATGCTATCGGATCCTAGCAAAAAATGTTTTTCAGACCTTTCTTGAAACATTCTTAGACTTATTGACGGACCAATACTGCAGAGTTAAATAACTCGTAAGCTGATTTGGATCCACACCGGTCGAATAAGGTGTGTTTTCACAGAGCACCGCTCAAATAAATACAAACGTTCGAACAAGTATACAAGCAGTTAATACCAGCGCCGAATGACCGCCTCAGTGGTGTATTGGTAGAGCGTCCGCCTCGGGAGCGGGAGGTCGTGGGTTCAATATCCGACCTGGTCATACCATAAAGTCTAAATGGTAGTAATGGCTGCCCTCCTTGGTGCCCATGGTTGTTGGGTTAGCATTACGACTGACTGGCTGTTGTCAGGATGAATGGACCAGGAATACTGGTAACTTACCCAGGAAACGCCGTGCTTCAACTGAAACATTGTTAAAAGCGGTGTAACACACCAAACAATATACCAGCGTCGAAGATAATCGTTTCTTCGCCGGATTACAGGTAAAAACGTGTTCAGTGTTAGCCCCAGGACTGTAACATTCTGTTTCTTTAAATGTAACTACACCCGGTTATAGTGCAGTCTTCGTCGCGTGATCAGGTTCCTGACTATCCTGCGTATCCGCTCAGGTTTTTTCTGGATCTGCACGGTTCGCTTATAAGTCAAGAAGGTTTCAAAAATTGTCCATTTTGATCTCACTGAATAGATTCCTAGGTTTTATTTGATTTGTGTGGAGCTATTTTATAAAACAGTGCGATACAGATAAGTGCCAATCAAACGGATCATTTGTGCTTGTATACCTGACGTTTGACTTGGTTGCGGTCAAACGTTGAACTCTCGGAATCAAAGTTGTAATAAGCTTTGCTTTGCTTCGCCACCTTTCGCTCAAAAGCCAGGATTTGATGATACCACTTGAATGAAGTCAGTCGGATAAGGGATTACGTCTCTGTAATGCCTCATCCATAGACTCTGGCCTCACAATATTCAATGTATGAAATGAAAGTTAGGACTTTGAAACATTTTGTACTGTTCCATGATTAACTTTCAAAACGTGTATGTTACAATCTGCGTCCTGTTGCAGAGGAACTGTTATACTTTTTCCCACATTGCAGACGGTTTCTAATGCATGTGCAAAGGAAGAGGTTTGAAAACATCATCTGCATTCATAATGCGTAGACAAAGGCTTGTTATTTTGACTTACCAGGCGTTTTATATGCGAACCTTCGCAACGCTGGTTTTTACTTCATAAGGATCATGCTTGTTGTCAGTCCACTCGGCAGTTTTATAATATCAACGTCTTTGCGAACAGAACCAAGACATATTGATGTGCGATTAGTAAATGTACAAAATATCGACGTTCACCATTTCTTCTACGAGATATTGCATCAATGATTTTCATAGCGATGCAAGTTGGACATCTAATAAACATCATCTTGCAGTATTAATATGCAACGTTTGTAATACAATGAAAATAGTCATAATATGCAAGAGACTGGTTCTTTTTATCCTCCTAGGATTATTCTATATTCTCATTTTTGTCTTGTTGTGTATTTATTTCCTTAAATGCATCATATTTATTTCATAAAGGGTTATGCAATAGCCCTTTAATAATAGCAATAGACAGATAGATATATCTTTATTTGACAAACACATACTTACATAGTCATATATACATGTTTATAATACATATGCCATACAAAATGATCAAGTATTAAACATTCTGTATTAATTATTGTTTCTTATTGAAAAACAAACAAACAAAAAGGAAAAAAACAAATACAGTTCTCATACATTTTAGCGCAAACAGAATGTTAATGAACTAATTACCAATTCCATTCGTATAGTGAAACAAAAATGTTCTGGTGATTAACAAATAAAGCCATATGACGATTCAGAATAATTGGATTACTTGTACTAAAAAATGGAGCTCTCAGTAAATAATTTATATAGAGATTGGTATTGAAGATAGAAATCGATATTACACATGAGCCATTCAATGAGAAAACCAACATTGTGAACATTGCGTTAAGTTTTACCCGGATCAGCCTAAGAATGGCGCACAGGCTAATCCGGGCAGACACTTTTCGCCTTCTGTGGATTTTCTGTTTCAAGAATCATAATTCTATACCTTTATTCTCCTGAGACGGAGTGTTTCGGCCCGGATCAGCCTGCGCGGACTGCGAAGGCTAATCTGGGTTGATACATTACGTAGAGTCTATAATGTTTATTTTCTCGTGGAACGGCTCATATAAAAGTCTTGTTTCCTTTATTCTTCTGATTTTACATGCAGTTATGTCACGTTATTTAAAGTGTGTTGTAAAGGTACTAGCTATAAAGGTATAACCATCTGCAGTACCATTCTTCTTTTCAGGCTAGTTATAAACGTTTGGCGTTTTTTAATACGTATCGTGACGACCATCTCCTGCCTTTTAACCGCATATGTCCGATACACTTCCATTCTTTAGACATGTATATGCTCATGGATTTTCGCAATACCTAGGTACATGTAACTGTGTGCACATTTACTTCCATATGTCTGTCGTCACATTAATCATCACCATTTGCTCTCTTTGTTTTGTTATATGTTTCTACTTTGATCATTGTATATTCTATTGTATATGTCGTACATTTAGTAATATATGCAAAAGAGGAAATAAAGAGTAGATATAAAAGCGGATGTTTTAGTATGCAATAAATATCAATAACATAGGTAAAGTTTAAATTTAAACTTATTTATTTTACATCGATTACGAAACAGGCTTCCAGCTTATATTAATCAAGCTCGATGTCTACTTCCTGTATACTTAACCAGTACGCGCGCAGTTTGTGTGCACATATTTTCTGCTCGCCAAATATTTCATTCTGCACGGCGAGGGTTAACAAAATCAAATAATAATTTATGTGGAAAAATCTCACACGCAGAACCACAGGCAGAACCCGCGCATCACATAATTTAAATGTTGTTGCTGTGAATCCCTTTATTTTAGCTACCTTTTAAATACATCATCCAGTATAAATAAGTTTGTATTTCTAAAATCCCAATATATAATCCAACAATCACATGTAATTAACATAAACAGGCAAACCTGTGCTAAAGACTACTTTGTGCATAAATGACCCAGCAATTAAAGACCACATTTGAACAAAGACCAGATTGTTGCCTTCCCATGGGTTCCACTGTATTTCCATAATACAATTAAACCGGGTATAATTTGTAATTTTAAGATCGCTTAATATAATTCAACATTATTCACAGTCAACATTTATATGAAAATGCACCAATCGATAAGTTCTGTATTTTAAAACCCCCTAAACCAACTATAAAATATTTCTTTTGCAGCTATTAAACAATACTGATTAAAGGCAAATATTGGATTTAAAGTATTGTTTACTTTTAAAGTTTGCACTAAGTAATTATACATGAGCCATTTCACGAAAAAATCCAACTTTATCGGCTCTGCATAATGTATCGACCCAAACCAGCCTGCGCAATCCGCGTAGGCTTATCCGGGCAGACACATTCCGTCTCGAGGAGGTAGAGGTATAAAGTAATGATTCCTGAAACAAAACAAAATCACAGGAGGCGAAAAGTGTCGGTCCGGGTTACGGGTTAGCCTGCGTGGCATGCTTAGGCTGATCCGGTCGATACTTTACGCAGAGTCCACAATGTTGACTTTTTCGTAATAAGGCTCAAATCAAAGTACATAAGAGTGCAGTTATGATAACAGAAATATAACACACCTCCAACGATCAAAGTCTTCAAGTGTATCCAAAGGCATGCACACAGCCACACTAGAGGTCTTACCGTCGGCAAATCAAGGGCTTGGCGTGAAACGGTTGTAACTGAAATTGGTGTTATTTTTACTATGGTTAATCACCTTGCCGTAAAGTCTTTATAATCGTTAAATCATTTTTTGGTAGAGTTGCGCAACATTGTTACAAGTTGGATTTTGAAGTGACGTGATGTAAATGCCCCCAGAACACCAATTATACCAAGTATCAGTACGCCAACAATTAAGTGCAAATTTGTTTGACTAATTTACGAATGCTAACAAAAGCAAACATGGAATAATTAAAAAAATATCCAATTATTCAAGCTTGTCATATAAAATTACAAGTCTTATAATGTGTAAATATCATATTTGAATGTATATTATATTTGAATATGTTCTTACGCAAATCAACCTAAAATCTCACCACGCCCTGTTTACATTATCAAGTTAGAACTCTTTCTTAAACGCAGAACCGCTTGTTTGATTCGGAAAATTGTTGAGAACGTATTAACTAACGAAGGGTCTAACAATGCGAATGTCATAGCCTTGATAAATATATGTAACTGCACGTAAACTGCACGTAAACGTTCTGCTAGACTCGCAAAAGGATTTACGATCATATTTTGATGCGAAAACTGCTGTAATTCAGTTAAAAGCCACGTTAAAGGAGGGGTTTGTTTATCTGACCTCGCGGCCTTGTTCCGCGTTGAAAGAAATCAGAATTTATGAATATTCATTATTTATGGTTGGCCCTGGAAATAAATTTGCCTGGATGTGGCCCTTGAAAATATACATATATACTGGTACCCTGCTTTCGGAACATATTTTCAATCATCCGGTCAAACAGCAGAGTACCACCTGAAAGTACCTTGTGATAGCGTCCATATCTCATTGCAGCTCGGAAATAAAATTTCACACTTATTTTATTGCTGTTTATCGGTAAAAAAAATCGACAGAAATCCGAAAATAACCTTACTTTTCTCGTCGTCAGTTAGTGCGAGTGTCTATTAATTGATTCTGTATTTTCCTTAAATTGCAAATGGCTACGAGGGAAGACAAACTCGTAAACTGAACTTTAAATCTATGAAATCGGCTATCACTAGGCTTAAATTTAGGGAGAAGTGACTTCTCCATCCAGGCAATTTAGGGAGAAGTGAGGAGACTTAAGGGAGAAGTGGGGAGACTTAAGTGAGAAGTCGCCGAAATATAATTAATGAAGCTACCTTTTACTCGCCGTCCATTCCGTAAAGGTGTCAGGCATTTTGTTAAGAAGTCGGTCGTAAGTGTCATAAACAACATACATTATTTGTATCGGGTTTGCGATCCGGACATTGTGCTCTAAAGTCGCCGAAATATAATTAATGAAGCTACATTTTACTCGCCGTGTAAAGGTTTCAGGCATTTTGTAAAGAAGTCTGTCGTAAGTGTCATAAACAACGTAAATTATTTGTATCGGCCAATCATACACACTCTTTACAAGTAGAATTGAGGTATTGTCTTTTGATTGGTTAATTCCAAATATTACGACACCCCCATGCTACAGCATTTATTATGAATCCCCTAAAAAAAATATCTGAAAAATTCTCAATTTCTCAATTATTGAAGACGGTTATCTCATTTAACCAAGAATAGATTCACAATATTATCTATACTATTGAAAGGGTTAAAACATATTTCGACTTCCATCTCATTTACATCGGATACGTATTTAATGTTTTATCAGGGGGGGCGTCATAATATTTGATATGACAATCGGTTCTTTGTTTATGCAAATTTGACAATCGGTTCCACGTCATTGTTTGTGTTAAATGATTCGATTTTTCAGCTTTTAATGGATATACACTCTCAGTTGTCAAATTACTGATTACGCAACTGTGTATATCGCGAACTGTATAAATCGATTCGACATGGTGCGTGACCGTGATCATTTTAACAGTGTCCGATGATAGGACACAATTGGCTGCGAAGTCAACTTCGCTTTGACTGAGATTTTGGCCGAAGTCGACTTCGCTTTGATCGAGTGAATGGGCGAAGTCAGAAATGTTTAGGCGACCACTTCGCCCAAATCGCCCCCTTGTAAGAGCCCTGTTTTAATTATACATCACTTATGGCGGCGAAAGACGACTTTGAACATATTTTCTCAAAAAATAGGAAATCTCTATAATTGAATGGATAACCTATGGTTCTCTTATCAGTATGTTTTCAAAAAGAGCAGTTTCTACATTTTTTCAATGTGTTTGTGAAAGTTATGTACTTCATAGGCCTCCATTAGATTGGATATGCTTGGCAGGGTAACATTTAACACTGTTTGACAGTTTGTCTTGATGATATTGCCATTGGCGTAGAAAGAGTTAAAACTTAAAAGTCATAAATAGCCCATTCTCAGGTGAGCGATCCTGGGCCTCATGGCCCTCTTGTTTGATATGCTAAACTGTTACTTGCAATATTATTATGTTTTTGCATTTGCCAAACTTTTTAGAATTGTTTCTTTCCAAATTGTTCAAAGAATTATGAATAATATTCCTTATTTTGATTGCTGCTACAACATCAGAAAGTAAGGAAAAGGAAAAAATATCCAAAATATTGTGCATTGGTACAAAAAAACAATGTAAAAAGCAGGAATATTTATTATAACTCTTCGCAGACTACCATCATTTTGATGAAAACAAATCTGTTTTATCAATTTTCCATATATTTCCATTTATCCAGTGTATTCAACTTGTAAGATTAGAAGGCTCGTAATGAGCAGTCTGAAGTTTCCTGTACTTTTTCCAAGCAATATACATATTGCTGTTTATGAGCAGTCTGAAGATTCCTATACTGTTTCCAAGCAAAGTAATGAGCAGTTCGAAGCTTCTTGTACTGTTTTTTCAAGCAGAAGATACACACAAAATTATACTTAACTCTCCCTCATTTAGACGATTTCTGACGCCTCTGCAGCAGACAACTTTTTGAAAACATATTGACAAAAGATGAAATTGCTCAAAACGAGCAATATTTCCTTTTTGCCAGAATGTTTTACACTTTTAGTCATAGGTTATCCATTCAATTATGGAGATGTTCTATTTTTTGACAACATATGTTCAAAGTCGTCTGCTGCAGAATTGTCATATGACGGAAACGGTTAATTAGCTTGTAAATGTCAAAAACTCGTTCTTGGACTATTAAGGTTACACAATCTATTTGTTGTGTACACTTCAACTATTGCTTTCAATAAGGCCTTAATAAATTAATCTGTAAATTTTCATCCAATTTTTTTTTTTCAAACAAAGGCTTGTAATATCATTTTCATACACAAAAAGTATAATACTTGCACATTTTTTTTGCTACATTAAACTTCAGTAGTCATGATACTAAATATATGTTATTAATGTTTATTAACTGATCACTGAAATGAATCACTTGGTCTACACTCAACTTACCTTTAAGAAACTGTTTTGGCATGAATATGTTTAGGTGATGTTATCATGTATCATGTGGACCAATTAATAAGGGGCTAATACATGTTAAAACCACCAAGACGAATGTGTGATCAAGGATAATTTATTCTGGCCTTATATTGCATATTTGTCTATCTATCTGTCTTGCTGAATTAATTTAAATAAAAGTTTTTATATATATGCACTTTAGATTTTCAGTTTTCCTTCATCACATAACACAGCAATTCTACCTTCAGTACTTTCAGTACTTTGATCTTTGTAAACAATGGAAAAGTTAGTGCCATTGCTCGTTTCGACCAATTGCAACTAAATTTCCATCGTTTAAAAAGGGGTCAAAATTGCCACTAAACCCGGGTTTTCAAAATAGATTTTTAGTTACAACCGTTTCACGCCTAGCCCTCGAAAGATATAACCTGGAAATTAAGCGCCGCTAGTTCAATACCAATATGTCTTTAACCATTTCCCACATACAACAAATCTGCAGCAGACGACTCTGAAAACATCTAGGAAAAACTAGAAAACATCTCTATAAATGAAAGTATAATGATTGAATAGAATTGAAAACATTGCGGCAAAGGGAGAAATTGCTCGTTTTGAGCAATTTCTTTTTGTGTTAATATGTTTTCAATAGTCGTCTGCTGCAGAGGCATCAGAAAGCGTCTACATGTGGGAAAGGGTTAAATGATTTTAAAATGTTTTATTTAGACCTCAACTGAAAAGACGCTTCCTGATTAACATTTATTTCAAAACGCACATCGCCCATGGACAGGACATCAGTATACAAACATGAATCACCAATTCATCTTGCAGCACATATCCAATAGTGTTGTCGGATAGCCAGCAACATTTGAAGTATTCGAACCCGAGACTTTTGGAGTACATAAGATCATTCGGTGATGCCAAGAAGGTCTGCCGTGAATGACATGAAGCACTAGCATCTGCATAAGTCATACAAGAAAAGGGCTTGCTCGGTCTGTATTTGATGCTAAACACTGGAAATAAAAAAAAGTAATGTATTGATAAGAAAGTCATATTAGCTTAATTGATGACAGTTGTACAGTGGTAGAACGTCGGCCTCGCGTACCAACGGTCCCGGGTTCGAATCCCGTGATAAGCGGGTTCTGACTTTGGGATTTTTCCCACACAAACGGAAGCGAGTACTGATTATGTCTCCAGCAAACAGATATCGACCGTGATTAATATTAGCTTAAAGCTTATTTCGTGATCGATATAAAATGAAAAAGAATAAATTAGTTTAATTTCATGACTACCACTTTCACTGATTTATCTTAATGTCTTCTTTTTGACGAATTAATATTTCCCGCATATATTTGACCGGGAAACCTAGCGGTATAAGAATATGCTTAACACCCTTTTCAATATTTTGTTCACTTTTTACGGCGTTTCCTGGGTAAGTTACTACTGGTCCATTTATCCTGACACCAGCCAGTCAGTCGTAATGCTAACCCTGCAACCGTGAGCACCAATGAAGTAAGCCACTACTTCCATGTTTCAAGTCTTTGGTATGACTCGACCGGGGATCGAACCTACGACCTTCCGCACCGAGTTGATCTAAACTGTTTGGTAGGTCGAAGAGGTTCAACGAATGTTGTTTATTATACCAGAGAGTAATCCGCCGTGGTCGGGTGGTTAGCGTCGGGGATTTGAAACCGGGTGTCCCGGGTTCGATCCCTAGTCGTGGCACTACGGTCATGGTGGAGTGCCCATGGGCACGGCACATTTTTTATCCTAGTACTGGTTTGTTTACCTAGGAAGCATGAATAAGTTAACTGTCGACGTGATATAACTAAAATAATGTTGAAAACGGCGTAAAAACCCAATAAAACCTTATTCTATCAGATCAAGACTTGTAGGTCAATTAGTACGTAAACTGTACCTCTATATTCAGGGAATTCGCCGTAAGCAAGTGGGACCTTAGACGGGGCGTCTCGGATACGATCCCCGTATGTATCGGTCATGGTTGTGTGCACTTTCCAATACTTATTTGTCATTGATAGGTTATGAAAGCGTGTCAACGTGATATAACAGAAACACGCTAAAAACGGCTTGAAATCCCAATTAAAACCCAAACCTGTGTATTCTTTCCTACTCAAAGTTGTCCATGCTGCATCTACCTCTACATGTTTTTCGCCGTATTGTTCGAGAGTTACATCTGTAATACCTAACCAGCATGTTTTCTCCTGAGCGTTCCATGAAATCGTCCTGTAATTCCCCCGTCGTACACATTCGCTGGCGCATTGAATCAGACTCCTGCTTGAAGTGATTTCAACGTGAACGAGATCTGATCGGAGTTTGTATCCGTTCCAGTGGAGATTTCTGAATTCGTGCTCAATCGATCCAGCTAATACAAAGTGTTTGTTTTTCAAAAAAATAGTGCACACTAATAAAACATTTATTGAACAAATTACACCTATTCTTAACATGATGCTGTTTTCTCTTTAATATCAGATTGTACAAGACTTCCTTATATGATACGATAGAAAGTAACACGTTCCCTTTCACTACAATCGTATACAAGACTATGAGAGTATGGCCAGACACACAATGCATTATATGAGCCGCGTCTAGCGATTTCTATTGATTTTTACACAGTGTACCATTTATAAGGTACGTTTGCGTTCATAGGGACTATTTGGTTTTGTCAGAAAATGAATTTAGATCTACATGCCATATAATCCTGACGATTATGACCATGTTCAGACTATAGCTATAGATAAGGAGCAGTATACAGCACTTTTCCTCAAAATATCTCTCTTAAAGTCCAACCAAACCCTATGATGTGGGTTCTCAAATTGAGCCGATTATTTTAAGTACCAACAACATAGGGTTAGAGGTCGAATCAGGAAGAACATGTAAAACGCCCATTATCTGGAGCTCTGGACTGTGTGTTTACACATGTTTGATCAGAGTCTTGTCTTAAAACCTTCCTAATAGTTTTTTCATGTACAATCAGTTAATAGATGCAAAATATAGTTTGGACACTCTATTTTCAAAAAATAGTAAATTTTATGAAACTGCCAATTTGAAAACAGGAGGACCTTGTTGGCACTATATCGCTCACCTGAGTGCAAGAGCTCACAAGTATACACATTTAAGATATGAAGAATCAATGGAAAATTTGACAGCTGGTTTAGGCAGAATATTTTGAAGTTTTCGGCGTTATTATATTGAGAAATATGTCAATGTTAAATCAACTTCCATCAAGTAGAAATAATTTTCTAAACCACGTACTAGACTGGGAGAAAGTGTTTGATCAATGTAAAACTCATCAAGACAATTATTCTGACAAAGATAAAAATGCAACCTTAAGAGTGTTATCAAGATTTTCCTTCATTTGGCATAGTGAGTACCTGCTTTGACCCATATTCAAACATGGACTAGATATTATCAATATAAACATTCTGACAAAGTTTCAAGCTGCTGGAAATACGTACTCCGGCCAAAGTATTAACATGATTTTCCTTCCTTCAATCATTTTAACCCGGCATGACTCATATTCGAACTTGGTCTAAATATCATTAAGATAAACATTCTGACCAAATTTTAAAACATGTGGCTTCTACAGTGTTGACAAGATTTTCCTTCAATTTTGCCTAGTGACATAGTTTTTGAACAGACATGGTCAATATTCAAACTTGGCTTACATATCATCAAGACAAACAATCGGAAACAGTTTCAACATGCTCAAGTTAAAAATGCAGCATCCCGAGTGTTAACAAGATTACCCTTCAAGTTGGCCTAGTGACCTAGTTTTGACCCGGCATAACCTATATTCAAACTTAGATATCATTAAGATCAACATTCTGACCTTATTTTAAACTGCTGATGCAGAACATGCGGGTTGTACAGTGTTTACGGGATTTTTTTTCAATTTGGTCTAGTGACCTAGTTTTTTTAATAGACATGACCAATATTCGCACTTGGCCTACGTATTATCAAGACAAACATTCTGATACAGTTTTAACATGCTGAAGTTAGAAATGCAGCCGCCAGATTGTTAACAAGAGTTCCCTTCAATTTGGCCTATTGACCTAGTTTCTGACCAAATATGACCCATATTCGAACTTGACTTAGATATCATTAAGACAAACATTCTAACGAGAATGCCGTTGATACTTCCACAGCGCTTGCGGGCACCTGCACAGCGCGATCGGGTCGCTGGGTTGAGGGAGAGGTTGGCGTTTGCACGCTACCGCTACAACTTAGTTCTTGGTGCATTGGTGGCTACAGAGGAGAGGCATGGTCTCAATCATTTCACTGCCACTCTCACTCTCTTGCGGGTTCTGCACTCTCCCTCTCCTTTATTCCTCCCATCTTTTCTAGGGCATCTTCTAGTACTGTTACTCTGACACTTTCGTGATAAACTGTGTGTTAACTTGTTACCTTCTGTAAAGAGCGCGACTTGGTGATCTGATGAATGATGCGATGACCTGCGAGCCACAGTGGGTGGTCGGTCAGACGCCGGCCTGTCCCTGGCCAATGTCTGCCCGATTTCCGACCGGCCTCTGAGCGGCGTCTGGATAGTCTGGGCCGGACATCGGCCAGGCATAAGGCGATTAATGTGTGATATGTTTGCGATGAGGTTTTAAGCCCGAGTTAATGGTAACTCGGTGCCCGTGAGGAGTTGCAGAGGGTTCCGGCCAAAAATGCCTACAAATCCGCCGCAAACTACTCGCATAATTCATGCATAAATTTTGAAAAAAATATAAATCTTCAGAAGACTTTTGAAAACATAAAGGTTGATATCCATATTTCTATGTACAGACATCAGGTACATTCCTGTAAGCATTTTCGTCGCCATTGATGATCTTCAGTCGGACTTCACTAGGCCAATGGTTGAAATTCTTTCTTCGAACTCGCAAATTGTCCCCAGAAATTTGATCGCTATCCAACGAATTGTATGGACATTCGGATTATATTCCTTAATGAAGTCGTCAATGGCTGATTGGTCGGTAAGATAAGGGTGATACACTTCCCCATTTATTCCTCCAGTTCTCGATTTACACATGGAGTTTATCGTCCAATGGCACGCCTTCCCTGATCAAGTTTACCGACTTGTCGTTAAGTGCTATATAAACTGGCGGGAACAGTAAGATTGTCATAGTAGCTCGCTGCTGAAGTGAGGTATATCGCTTAAGGAATTCTTGGATCATATGATCAAAGAATGGGATAGTTATAACAGGCTTATAATATTCATCTGGAGTATCATCGGGGTTGTTGTTACGGCGTCTCTGTTGGCTACATAAACCGTTATAGTAGGTACTATGCCGACGAATTCAGCAATAGCCGCAGCTTCCTGAAACGCCTGCTGTTTCAGTACTGGTGTCATGTCTAGGACTGGAAACGGACTCGAGATTAATCAGCGTGGACTTTTCTATAGTTTACATATATTAACAAATTAAATAAATAAATTGCATCGCCATGTGACGGGTTCCTTTGGGTAATACACAATACATTTTATTACATTCAGGCACATGGCCGCCAGTGTCATAACATATTATTATGCTAATTAATAGTAACACCATGGTAATACATCTATCTCCATTGATTAGTTGTCCAGAGCACAACTGAGTGCTAGAAGGATGTCCCTATGTAAGTAGGTCATCCACAAATTCAAAATGGCCGCCAATACCCTTAAAAGACTATAAATCATTTACTACATACTGTAGACTAGTGATTTTGCAATATGGTGTTTAAAGGGAATTTCAAGATGGCCGCACATACCATGAAACAGATGTACATCATTTATTGGTCATCCTATAGTGTACATATTGTCTATGCATTGGTTGTCGATCACATATTAAGCACTGAGGCATACTAAATGTATGGAATAAACTTCAATACCTTTAAAACCAGGCATTTACTCTTCACATCCATGTTGTATTGCTCAGTTATCTAGCAAATGTCATATGTCTGGTTGAAGATATTCGGTAATGAGTCAATCACAGTCACAATCCTACTCCTCTTAAACAACAGACTGGTTAAACGGATTGTCACACACGTTAAGTTGTCAAAGGCCACACACAGCAGTGTATGGTAGCCCATAATGTTACGCAGCTACAGCGAAGTGAACCACGAGCAGTTGAACAGATACAGTGGACGATCGTCAGGAGATTGACAGGAGCAGCATTTAAATCTGTCATGAATGTTACGCACTGGGTGTCCTACAGTTTCCAGCCCCAACTTAGGACATCTATACCCTTTTCTTCTCCAATCCATATCATGATCTGGTAGACTGTGGTATTTTGTGGACGATGCTGTAAGGGGAAGGCGTTCAGAAGTGAAAAATTACTTGGACGAGACAACTTTCTTGCTGAACATGACGTAGTGCAAGAATGCAAGAGAATCGATGCCTTGTCCGCCAAACATTACTAACATTGCCTGATTGCCAAGACTCTGTATTAAGTTGTGATTTATCGGCCTTTCTATAGACACTTCTGGCATCGAACAGGGCAGGTGGGAATGGACTGAGCTCGTATTTCATGACGACTTCCAATGAAAGATCACTTGTTTTGGACACTAGCAAGAACCGCTTGAACAACAAGGCTGGGTCAATAGTTCGATAAGGAGCAACTTTTAATGCAGAGCTATATACAAGCGTTTTAGCTTTTTCTTTCCATTTGAATGAGAATATGAAAATCCGGCTGTCCATTCATTTTACCAATGATTGTGCTACCAACTGACATCTTCCGAGGCCACTACACCATTGACAATGTTTCTGAGAGTAGGATCTTTGAAGAAAGGTGTGCATATCACTAGTTTTGCATGGATTTTTGCCAGATTAGATAAATCTCTCTTGTGCTGTCTTGTTGTGTAGGAGAGATTGTTGACCTGTTGCATGGCATTGTTGTACTCTGATGTTACGGGTATTGACACTGGCCATAGCGAACGTTGTTCAACGTTTAATCCTTCTTCCACGTGTCAAACCTCCAGTTCTCTTCAGTGACCTCATCAGTGTTTGTTCGATTAGAAGGTCAGCGCTCAGGCCAGCCCAGGACGAGTTACAGCGACGAACGGGAAGCAATCGAAAAAAATTCAAGTAGTTTTAATGTCCAGCTGCTGCAAATATAGGTAGGTAATCCGAGACACCCTTTAAGTGCATTGTCGAAGATCTAGTGCGATCCGCTTGGATCAGAGTTCGTGCGATCTGTAGCATCTCCTGATAATTCACCATAACTGACTTGTCTTTGACATAGCACGAAGTTCAGCCTTCTTTTTGTCCATTTCATATTTCATTTCGGCAATTGTATCCGATGTAACACTCTCTATCGTGGTCTCGTCTGCCAACAGGGATAACAAATTAGACTGATGAACCAGTGATGCTAACTCAGGATTTTCATTTACTATGGCTGACACAATCATGTGGTTAAGGCAGTTGTTTGCAGGTGACCGCGGAATGATCTTCCATAATGTTTGTAAGTCCTGTGCCATCCATTAGTGTTCCGATGGCTCCGAGCAAGTTCATGAATGTGTAAAAGCATCCTAGCATCAGAACAATTTGTTGTATATGGCTATTCTCTGGTGCATCTGTGATGATCTCAGCAGCCTTCAAATACAGCGGCTGGTCAAATGTATAAATAATACGTGTCTTACAGGAATTTTAAAATGTTAGTGGACATCTTAGAAATCATTTAAGCATCAATTTAATCATTTAATCATTTAATCAGTCATTACCTGATTACTCATTGATAGTTTAACATACTTTATTAGATTCCTTGACCCGCAAAACCTATGGATAGGCACCAAAAGGTCTTGTCTGTGGTAAACAGTAAATGATTAATAGGCGTTTTAGGGTATTGTCAGCCATATAGGATGTCATTTTGGCAGCCATTTTGAATGTTTTGACTACCTACATACTCGAGGACTTTCTTACAACACTTACCTAGATTCTGGACAACTGAACAATGTACAAAATGCGTTACCCTGGTGTAAATACTAAACAGCTTAAAACCATTTTATGGCACTTGCGGCCGTCTTGAGAAAAAGCACTTTCCGGAAGTTGGATTTATATTTAAAGCAATAAGAATAAAGAAAACAAATAATAGTGGAGCTGGGATCGTCGAGAGGGGGGTGGGTGGAAGGGAGGCCCCGTGGTTAATCCATCACTCCATTTGCCGCGCGCCATTCTTTGTTAACAATTTATTTTTCAATAAGCTTCCACATTTTACCTCTCGGTGCATTAATTTCTAAGCATTCGTAAAAATAATATTGGAGTACTCACGCCTTAAGATTTTCACTGTTGTTCTAACAACACTATAATTATCTTTTTCGGGTGATCTTAACCTATTAAATGCAGTTTTATTGAATCCTTGAAGAGTTATTTTCTGGTGCAGTCTCACCCAAACATGCGTTATAGGCTGTTAACAGCAGCTCTCGACGTCGGCGCCGACTTTGAGCATCAAAACGAATAGGAAGGAAAGGACATGGTTTGCGGAGTGGGTTCAGAAATTCTGCATATTTTGGGGTCTATCTATTCCCGACCAGCCTTAAATCGAAATACCCAGCAGATCGTTCCAGTTTTGTTACTACCTACATACCGGGACCTATAGAGTAGACAGTAAAACTGTCATAGCTATCAGACGTCGGCACCGACTTTGGGCATCGAAACGAATAGGAAGGAATGGCCATGGTTTGTGGAGTGAGCTCAGAGAGTCTGCATACACTTGGGTCTATCTATTCCCGACCTGCCTTTAGTCGAAATACACAACACAACACAGGAAAATTGGGACCTATATTATTAGTAACTTACAGAAAGACAGCCGTGATAATAACTGCAATATGTTAAGCGTCGTGAACACATAACAATACAATCATTCATAGAGCTTTATATGCGTTTATACAATCTTCACAAGAATTTATAGATTTGATGTCTGGATATGTTTGACAGACGTTTCATTCATTGTCCTTATGCAGACGCATCGAACGTCGTCTTTTTAATGACTTTTAAGAACATTATTGATGTGCTTTGAGGCTACTATTATCTATTCACTTTTGATAGATTGTGGCAAAAGTAGAATGTGTTCATGGTGAGCAAATTCTGCTATTGTTACAATGTTTTAACTAAGCTTTCATTTGTAGATCTACTTATATCTGGTGTGCCAATTCGCTTTGACAATCGTTTTCTTCCTTTTCCTATTACAGACACATTGAAAGTCCAACTTAAAAGATTTTAAAGAACACATGATTTAAACCGTTTCCAACACGCAGGGGCTTATGTAGGAAGGCACTCCTGGAATACTACGGCAAAAGAAGAATTTGTTCATGATAAACAAATTCTCCTTTTCTTACAATGTTTTAATTATGTTTGTTTTCATTTATAGATCTGTATATATATATATGATGTGTAGATGTGATATTTCAGGAACACAGTTGACAGTTCATTGGTTCATTGATTGATTAGGGTTTAACGGCGTTTTCAACAATTGTTCAGTCATATCACAGCTCATCTAGTTCATCTAGTCATGCGTTTCCTGATTTTCTCACACCAGTACACCACACGACATACTTTAAAAGCAACTGGCTGCTTTTTCATAGTTCACAAATTATCCATCACACCGTATAAACACATGTATTTATATGTCTCCGACAGCAAAGTCGGAAGGAAAGCCATTTTATTACAGATTGCATCGGTAATACTTAATTGTATCGAGTTTGTTGTGAGTGTTAAAGTGACATTTGTAATTTGCTTTATACTGGCTGTTTATATGGAGGTTCTTTTGAGTTAAATCAACGATTACATAGAGATCATAAATAGGTCAATAGTTGTTGAAGACCTACAATTTGTCAAAGAAAGTTTTCCTGAGTATTCGTGGTTTTGTTGAACGTTTTTACACATTTATAGAGTGACTTATGTGATTTCATATCGGTGAAGTACTATTTCGTAAATTTAAGTATGTATTGTATTGTCATATTTCTTAACCCCAGGTCAAGAACAGTTCGATATTCCAGTTCATTTAGTGTTGGAATGTTAACAAAGAAAGCATTAGCTATTGATTGACCGACATTACTGAGTTGGAAACTTTGCAGTGCATTTCTATGTCTATATATGCAAGTATATTTTGTCTTCAATGCAATTTCTAAATGCATTGTATTTATGCAGTACCCTTAACCTCTTGACAAACAATGAACGGTTATGGCATCTGGTCTTGCACGACTGTTAACATTACAACCTTGTTAGTATTAACGCAACCCAACTTTAACATGCACTTTCGGTTTCCTCATTATCGACTGACTTGTTTGCATTGA
Organism: Serripes groenlandicus; assembly: GCA_031761405.1. Lineage (NCBI taxonomy): Eukaryota > Metazoa > Mollusca > Bivalvia > Cardiida > Cardiidae > Serripes > Serripes groenlandicus. The sequence goes on from JASEVX010000006.1 coordinate 24,637,061, forward strand.
CGACTTCATGACATTCTTCACGTTGCTTGGAATGGAGGTTGTGTGTATTACTTTTGTTAGAAAGCTAGGAAACACATGAATAGGTGAACTTGCCGCCGTGATATAATTGAACACATTGATTGAAACGGCGTTAAGCTCCAATCAATCAATAAACATTCTTCAGGAATGTTTTACACCTCACTACGTAGCTCTTCATGGAATTTAATATAATAATGTAAATGGTTTGACTTAAACAGTCATTACATCTTTAGCATACTAGCGATTTTTGCCTACTAATATAAATATAAAGTGTATGTCAAAGTATCAACAATTTTAAAGTTTTTATCATTTATATTTAATTTACTGTATTTTACTGATGAAGGCGTAATTCCGAAACTATGAAGTATAAAATAATTCACTAAACAACAAGTGTAAGTGTAATTTTGTATACAATTTTACCATTGAAACTGTATCAAAATAAAGAAGTATTAATGACTTAAATTCTTTGTTTCTGTTATTTTCAGAATATTTCATCTCGTGTGTTGCTATCCACACATCTTTACCATGATCTGTTTATACCTTGCATGAATTTCATTACCCCATCTGCACCTGGGTCACATCACTCTAAAATCCCTTTCCAGCTGTACTTTCGGTACTTTGATTTTTATCTGGGAATGAATTTAACTCTTAACAGCAAAATCTCTCCAGAACGAAACCTTTTTCATTTGTGATGATAGCCATCTTCGTCTCAATTCAGCTTATTGTTATATTCATTTGGTTCGATTTATAAGCAATATCGAAACTACATAAAACAACAGTTAAGTTCTTCAATTGCTTATTAACAATAGACGAGTATGTCCTTTATCATACGACTTTGGTTTGGTAAAACTGTACACATAGATACTCCTGGTAAAACTATGCTTCTATATATAAAGATAAAATGCGTACCATAATTTCGCATTTTTCTGCTTAATTGGGATATTTTCTTTTGCTATATTTTATGATGCATACAATGCTTTGAAATAGATCAAATGATCCGCCCTGCCGGGTATCTCCTAAAATCAGTTCAGTTTAATATGTTTCTATTTATGGTGTTTTGACCTGTTTCTAGGGACATTGTTTCTGAAATTAGGTCAATAAACAGTTACCCCCTTGGTCTTTGTCAAACATAACGAGCCTGTTCTGTTTTGTCTTTGTTACTCGTCCGTTTGCATTTGACCAAGAACATATCGGTGATGAAGTGGTGTAATAATGATGACACGGAAGATCATCATTCTGATCTATTTGGTGTACTTGATGCGAGTTGTACGTATGTTGAAGCGTTTTTCATCAGATGATTTTAAATAGAGTGCACAAACCAACGACGCATGATTTATGTCAGACTCAAACACGTTTTAAGGCTTTTGTAGAACTCCGTGTTAGCTATTGATTAAAGTTATTTCGAAATAAAGGAATGTAACAATTGAATGAATAATGAATGAAAGACCTTATTGTTCAAATGAAAAAAATACAAGTTACCATGGTGCATTGTATCGTTCATAAAATGACAACAATGAGGTCCGTATATAGAATCTGAGCCGTCCCACAGGAAAACCAACATTATGAACTCTGCGTAATCTATCGACCCAGATCGGCCAATTCGGGCCAACAAATTCCATCTCAGGGGAATAGAGGTATAGAGTAATGATTACTGAAACAGGAAATCCACAAGGGGCGAAAGGTGTCTGCCCATATTAGCCTGCGCGGCATGCTTAGGCTGATCCGGGTCGATACTTTACGCATAGTCCACAATATTGGTTTTCTCGGCTCAGATTCCATATACGGACGTCATTATTGTCAACTTTAAACCCAACTTTAACATGCACTTTCGGTTTCCTCATTATCGACTGACTTGTTTGCATTGACGACTTCATGACATTCTTCAGGTTGCTTGGAAAGGAGGTTGTGTGGAGTACTGATGTGAGAAAGCTAGGAAACACATGAGTAGGTGAACTTGCCGCCTTAATATGATTGAACACATTGATTGAAACGGCGTTAAGCTCCAATCAATCAATCAACATTCTTCAGGAATGTTTTACACCTCACTACGTACAAATGTAGCTCTTTATGAAATTTAATATAATAATGTAAATGGTTTGACTTAAACAGTCATTACATCTTTAGCATGCTAGCAATTTTTGCCTACTAATATAAATATAAAGTGTATGTCAAAGTATCAACAATTTTAAAGTTTTTATCATTTATGTTTATTTTATTGTATTCTACTGATGAATGCGTAATTCCGAAACTATGAAGTATAAAATAATTCACTAAACAACAAGTGTAAGTGTAATTTTGTATACAATTTTACCTTTGAAACTGTATCAAAATAAAGAAGTATTAATGACTTAAATTCTTTGTTTCTGTTATTTTCAGAATATTTCTCGTGTGTTGCTATCCACATATCTTTACCATGATCTGTTCATACCTTGCATGAATTTCATTACCCCATCTGCACCTGGGTCTCATCACTCTAAAATCCCTTTCCAGCTGTATTTTCAGTACTTTGATTTTTATCTGGAAATGAATTTAACTCTTAACAGCAAAATCTCTCCAGAACGGATCCTTTTTCATTTGTGATGACAGCTATCTTCGTCTCAATTCAGCTTATTGTTATATTCATTTAGTTCGATTTATAAGCAATATCGAAACTACATAAAACAACAGTTAAGTTCTACAATTGCTTATTAACAATAGACGAGTCTGTCCTTAATCATACGACGTTGGTTTGGTAAGACTCTACACATAGATACTCAGGTAAAACTATGCCTCTATATATAAAGATGAAATGCGTACCATAATTTCGCAATTTTCTGCTTAATTGGGAAATTTTCTTTTGCTATATTTTATGATGCATACATTGCTTTGAAATAGATCAAATGATCCGCCCTGCCGGGTATCTACTAAAATCAGTGTTCAGTTCTATGTATGGTGTTTTGACCAATTTCTAGGGACATTGTTTCTGAAATTAGGTCAATAAACAGTTACCCCCTTGGTCTTTGTCAAACATAACGAGCCTGTTCTGTTTTGTCTTTGTTACTCGTCCGTTTGCATTTGACCAAGAACATATCGGTGATGAAGTGGTGTAATAACGATGACACGGAATGTCATCATTCTGATCTATTTGGTGTACTTGATGCGAGTTGTACGTATGTTGAAACGTTTTCATCAGATGATTTTAATCAGAGTGCACAAACCAACGACGCATGATTTATGACAGACTCAAACACGTTCTATCGTTCATAAAATGACAACAATGAGGTCCGTATATAGAATCTGAGCCGTCCCACAGAAAAACCAACATTATGGACTCTGCGTAATCTATCGACCCAGATCGGCCAGGCTAATTCGGGCCAACAAATTCCATCTCAGGGGGATAGAGGTATAGAGTAATGATTACTGAAATAGGAAATCCACAGGAGGCGAAAGGTGTCTGCCCAGATTAGCCTGCTTAGGCTGATCCGGGTCGATACTTTACGCATAGTCCACAATATTGGTTTTTTCGGCGCAGATTCCATATATGGACGTCATTGTTGTCATTTTATGAACGATATAATGCACCATTGTAACTTGTATTTTCATGCGCTCTTTATCTTCATTAAGAATATGCAATTCCATTTCCGCTTTTACTTTTCACTTTCGACAAACCTTTGTATTATATGCAAATTTAATCGCGTCATAAATACACGAACAGTCGACCTTAATCCAACTTACAAGTACGGCAAGTCAATGTGTGATGATTGAGCTCAACCTCTCCGGATCAACAAAGAGCGGGTACATCCTTTCTAGAGAGGTGTTGCTGTTAAGAGGCTTATTCATTCACGAATCAAGTTCTTCGATATGTCTGTAGCGGACAACGTTGTCAAATAGTGTAGGTAACGGCGTAATTGCTAGTTAATAGCACGTTCTCCTTTTCCCACAATGACTTAACTGTTTAACCATCCCAACACTATGCGGAGTTACCATTTACATGTATCATTCGAAATTGATGTTCGAACAGAGGTGACGTGTTGATAGGTTACAGATGATACTGTGTCATTAAATAACAGCATGTACAAATATGTGCCGTTCCACGAGAAAACCAACATTATGGAATCTGCGTAATGTATCGACCCGGATAGAGTAATGATTCCTGAAGCAAAATCCACAGGAGGCGAAAAATGTATGACCGGGTTATCCTGCGCGGCATACTTAGACATGATAACGACAAAAGTTGCAGTCAGCAGTTAAATTTATGATTGATCTCGAGTATTAGGTTAAATTACGCCAAATACATACTGATCTACTGGCCAAATAGTCCCTAAAAAACATTTGTTGGCATAGAAATGGGTCTATACATTCACCAGAATGCTATGAATATATGGCATTCAGTTTAAATGTATTGTAAATTCACAATTGAAGGTTGAAACTGGTCACTTTACATGTAAATAAAGAAGGAATCGATTTGGTGTATTGTGACCTAAAGGCTGAAAAAATATGAAGTCAACTGTGTTCCGTTTCGCAGCAATCGTACACAAAAGAAATGAGAGAGACCATATCAAAAATGCATGATATGAGTCGTGTTTCGACTCTTATTAACATACTTGTACTTGCATGGCACCATGTATATGTACATTCCCTTTACACTAGTGGGCTGCACTAGTTAGTTTTTTATCACAGGACATTCCCTTTACACTAGTGGGCTGCACTAGTTAGTTTTTTATCACAGGACATTTTATCTATTACATGATACGTTAACAAGTAGAACGTTCCCTTTCACACCAATCGTACATTAAAGAAACGGGATAGACCATGGCATGGCACCATTTATAGGTACATTGGCTTTAAAGCGACTGAACTCCAGATACCCAACTGTCGAAAAAAAATAAAATTTCCAATTTTAAGAAAATAAGTGTTATTTTATATTTTGGGCATTAAAATATGATAACTGACATATTACATACCCCTATAATCGGTGAGATTTTCTTGTTTTCGATACTTTTTCCATCGCAAATTCTACCCTGTCAGTAACGGGGTAAGTATTTTTAATAGGAAACCCCTTCATCGGAACAATTGAAATCGACTCAAGTTCACTTTATTGATAAAAACCGATACATTTTCTATCCTGGTTTTACTTGGATAACATTTAGGGCGAATTCGATTTTTTTTATTTTTTTTCGTGCCATCTGGATTTCAGTCGCTTTAAACTAGAGGGGCTGCACTTGTTTGTTTTCATCAGAGGACATTTTATTTATGTTATGATAGGTTAACAATCAGAACGTTCGCTTTCACACCAATCGTACATACACGAAATGAGAGAGACCATATCCAAAATGTATGATATGAGTTGTGTTTCGACTCGTATTGACATACGTGTACATTTATAGGTACATTGTCTTTACACTAGAGGGGCTGCACTTGTTAGTTTTCATCAAAGGATGTATGACATTTAATTTATTTCATGATACGTTAACAAAAAGAACATTCTCTTTCACACCAGTCGTACATAAAAGAAATGGGATAGACAATATCCAAAATGCATGATATGAGTTGTGTTTCGACTCCTATTGACATACTTGTACTTGCATGGCACCATGTATAGGTACATTGGCTTGAAACTAGTGGGACTGCAATTGTTGGTTTTCATCAGAGGACGTATGTCATTTTATTTAATTCATGATACGTTAACAAGTGGAACGTTACCTTTCACACCAATCATACACAAAAGAAATGGGACAGACCATATCCAAAATGAATGATATGAGTTGTATTTCGGCTCTTATTAACATACGTGTACTTGTATGGCACCATTTATAGGTAGATTGGCTTTAAACTAGTGGGCTGCACTTGTTGGTCAGAGGATGTATGCCAAACAGGCGAAAGATTAAGACTTTGGGGAGACTGTGAGAATACACATGATCTAAGGAGTCCTGACTATACGCAGTTTAGATAAGACTCCTTATTGCTAGACAGGGCTCATCATTTTGTATTGATTCATCATCATTGTTGGATATATGTTTATTTGACCTTCAACACAGGTGATGTAGTGGTAGAGCGTCCGCCTCGGGCGCAGGAGGTCATGGGTTCGATCCCCGACCGGGTTATACCAAAGACTTTAAAAATGGTAGTAATGGCTCCCCTTCTTGGTGCTCAGAGTTACAGGGTTAGCATTACGACTGATTGGCTGGTGTCAGGATAAATTAACCAGTAGTACTGGTAACTTTTAAGGAAACGCCGTGGTATAATTGAAAATTGTTGAAAGCGGCGTAAATACCAATCAATCAATCAACGCAGTTCATGATGTCTCGTGATGTTTTAAATTAGACCCCTAGCAATTATCACCGTTTTGGAAAACCTTATTGGGAATTTTGAGAGCACTTATAGGTCAAATTACGCTAAATACATCCGCGGGCCCCTTTGATCTACAGCCAAGTAGTGCGTAAACAATTTTGTTTGCCTAGAAATGGTTGTACATCTGGCCCAGACTGCATTGGATATGTGACAATGGGTGTAAATTCTTTGTAAATATGTGGAGGATGAACTGGAACTGTTTGATTTGATCATTTTAGGTATTTTGACCTTGTGTGAAAGTGAAAGTAGAGTATGGGTAAATCCATTTTAAGCCTAGCTGGATTGTGGTAAAAAGGACGGTCCCTATCTTCACAGAGCGAGTTCTTTCTTGCATAATACATGACCCCACATTTTCTATGGATTATTTTAAAGGTAAGAAGTATCTCTTTTCAATGATATATGGTGTTCCACCTGGGAAACGCTTAGAAAGTGTGACAAACGAGGGTTGAAGCTGGTTGATTTACATGTAAACAAAGAAGGAATTTATTTGGTGTATTGTGACCTATACAACCTTAATATGTGATCAATACACAGTGGAATCGCACTAACTCGAACATTTGATAAATCGATGTATTGTTTTCCGACTCTTCCGATATTTCGAAATTGTTGTGTCTGTCATACGAATTTAACCATCTTAAAATGACTACACACAAAGTTACGATTCTGAAACATTCGCCATTTAATGTTCTCCTAATATCCAGAACAACAACAACTAGGGAATAATTAAAAAGTGTTGATTCGAAAATGCTGTCAAATAGTATAAACTTATACACTGCATAAATGTGTTTCTGACAGAATCCTCACTAGAAGGGATGCGTTTCCTTTCAACCGCTCTTTGTTACTCTTGAAAAGGTGCTTCCCATGTTCACATTGACTTACTTGTAAGTGGATTTAAGGTCATGTGTTCATGTATTTACGACGCGATTAAGTTGACAGAAAGAACAAAGGTTTCTGAAAGCGAAATGCAAAAGCGGAAATTGCAATTCATAAAATTCATATAAATAATACTAGTAACGATGGTACATAGTCTATTGTTGTATTCCTTAATAACGATTAATTGGCAATATAGAAATTACAGTTTACAAGTTTTGCAAATTATTTAAACAGCGTTTCATTCTGAAATAAATTGAAAGACGTTGGTTTTGTTTATAACACTACAAATTGGTAAATAGGTTGCTGGCAAAGTTATGCCTCTATATAATATGAAATGCACTTCATCAGCACGATATGTAGGTCAAACGACGTCGTTCCGTACGGGATTTACTGTTTAATTCGTATATTTTCTGTGGTATTGTGCTTACAAATATTGTTTAAAGTAGTTTCGAAATAAAGGAATGTAACAATAGACAGAATGGGCAACATAAAAGCTATTGTCACAATTGAACTCCGATTTCATATCAGATAACTTTACTTTTGTCATTTTATACCCATTACAATGCACCAACTTATATTTACATGCATTTTTTATCCAAATGTAGCTTTGACGTTTCACTTTCAGTAACCTTTGTACTATCTGATAACTTATTCGTGTCATTATAACTTGAACATTAGACCTTAATCAAAATTACAAGTACTGTCAGTCAATGTGATCATAGCGGACAGCGTTGAAAAGTATTGTAGGAAAAGGATGAATTGCTATTATAATGCTTTCTGCTGCACTCCATAGCTATTCAGAGTTTTCATATATCATTCGACAGATGCGGGAGAACTTGAGTTGTTTGTTATACAAAGAGAGCTTTGCTCCACAGAGGGACCGTTCTGCGGGGTTACACTTTGGAACATTCTCTATGGTTTAGAAGGGCCGCGGCCCATTGGCCAATGCTTAGTGCATAGCATATCACCTTTGCGATAATGTTTGTATTGCGCTTTTGATTATTTACACAATTTAATTTAACTGCCTTGGAATAAAAGGCGAAGATTAAAGACTCGTGTGTAAAACAGAAAAAGGAAATCCAAATTGGACTGTACGTTTGATAATCAATTTCGCCGTCGTTTGTATGTGTGTCTGTCCGGTTGTCTGTCTGTCTGTATGTATGTCGGTCTATTTCTATCAATCTCTCTCTCTCTCTCTCTTTATCTATCTATCTATCTATATCTATCTATCTATCTATATATCTATCTATCTATCTATCTATCTATCTATCTATCTATCTATCTATCTATCTATCTATCTATCTATCTATCTATCTATCTATCTATCTATCTATCTATCTATCTATCTATCTATCTATCTATCTATCTATCTATCTATCTATATATCTATATATCTATCTATGTAATATCTATCTATCTATCTATCTATCTATCTATCTATCTATCTATCTATCTATATATATATCCTATCTATCTATCTATCTATCTATCTATCTATCTATCTATCTATCTATCTATCTATCTATCTATCTATCTATCTATCTATCTATCTATCTATCTATCTATCTATATCTATCTATCTATCTATATATCTATATATATCTATCTATCTATCTATCTATCTATCTATCTATCTATCTATCTATCTATCTATCTATCTATCTATCGTCAAGCGATTACAAGTAAATAACTCTCACATGGTCCCACTCTTACATAATAACCACTAATCAATAATAACCACTAATCAATAGCATGTAGTTCATGTAGTTCATTTAAAATTCCCGCTGATCAGCGCACTTTATGTACACGATTTCGTTGTTTAAAAAACTAGGACAAAATTGATGTTAAACAGCTACGTCGAAATATCAATGTTTTATCAATAAAAAGTACTTGTTCTATACATTAAACGCTATCAGCGCCAGCCTCTTCAATGTTCAAAACCAGGCCACCTCATTTGTTATGTGACAAGAGTTTTGGACTTGTTTGATAACTAAAAGTCAAACAATACTTATCTCAGATGAGACAGTTTGTTATGAGATGTCTCATTTCAATATGTATCGTTTGCAAAAAAAAACCTAAATATTTTCATTGACGCTCAAAGAGTCTAAAGATGGCAAATCTAACGTGGTAGCATGGGATACTTTTTTATCGTAACAGCCAAACAACAGCATGCTTGTACTATACGATACAGTACATGTTCCTTCAGTTCGAGTTATAGTACGTCAGCACTGTGAGTTTACCTGTCCATTATACACCAACTCTGAAGCAGACGACTTCGAAAACAACATGATAAGAATACGGAACTTCCCTATAAATTGGCTTATTAGGCGCAATTTCCACCCTTTTCCCTTATGCTTTCAGAAGAACTTGCAGAATATTCGTTTACAAGAGGGAAATGATTATATATCAGACCAAAACATCCTTATCTTACTTGATCACATGGCTGTTTGGATTTTTTTTTTAATGCGATTACCGAGTTTTAACAATGTTTTAGCACTTTCTTTTTACTGAGTCAATGTTGTATGCTCTACCAGGCCTTATTTTGAATTTTCTTTAAGTCATGATAATGTTTTATTTCATTGATTATGTAACGATGTCAATAACATAGTGCAGACTAAGATAGGACTGTAACTATGTGCAGACCAATTACGATATTTTTCTCGAACGTTCGATATCTAAATCTAAAGACCTGTCAATCATATTAAGGGATAACGCTTCTTGATGGTGTCGTGTTAACTAACCGTAAAACAAAGACAATGTTGTTACATATAGATCTATTACGCACTCAATGCCTGGCTGAATGTCTGACTGAAGAGAAATACTGACGAAGCGGTGTTAACCCCCCAATTCCGTGCAGCAGACGACTTTGAAAACATAGTGACAAAAACATGAAAACTCTACATAAAATATAGCTTAATTGTTAAATAAAGTTGAAAACATTGTGGCCAAAGGAAAAAATTGCTCATCATGAGCAATTTCACCTTTGTCCACAATGTTTTCAAAAGTCGTCAGCTGCTATTGCGTCAATATGCGTCTGCAGGTGGGAAAGGGTGAAACATTATTGGATCGTAGAAACTGTCACGCCTGTGTCTAGGATTAGAAGGGCTAAGCGCATTTGTTAATTAGAACAATAGCCTCGTTTTCAAGTCGATATTAGATAATATTTCGTTAAAACATATGCAGGTTCGAGTCCCAACGACTTAACGGTAAATTAACTGTTTTAATAACCATTACTTTACCAGCATCAAATAACCATTCATTTACCTGCATCAAATAGCCATTCATTTACATGCATCAAATAACCATTCATTTACCTGCATCAAATAACCATGCATTTACCTGCATCAGTACACATAACTTTACCTGCATCAAATAAGTGTTATTGTACCTGCATCAGTTAACCATTTGGCAGTCAAAAGAAATTGCACGAGAACTTCTCAATTCTTAAATATTTCCCTGCCGAATTTCCAAAGGTAGACTGTACCATGTGCAAAAGTGGGTTTCTCTATTTATCATGTAATAAGAACATTTTAATAATTAAAAGGCAAACGGTGCAGATTTCAGGTGAGATAGCTCGCTACGAGCTGACTCACATGAATCGGTATCGTTTGCAGAAACTTCAATATTCCATTTGACGCTGAAAGAGTTAATAATATTCTTAAGAATATTCGTGCCTTATTGAAAGCGAGGCTAAGGTAGTGCATCAATATACTTTGAGAATAGAGTGATACAATCAAGGGAGATAACTCATCACTCCGTCAGTACTAACTTGTTTCCCGTCTATTTTAAAATTATTTTAGCCATTGTGTCATTGAATATATTGACGTTATCAACGATGTCTCATATGATGATTTATTTACGCCTGTTTATTTAGATTTTAATTTGTATTGGTTTTCAGTAATGTCTACGAAACAGATAGAAGTTCGTACTGGTCATCAGATGTTAGAAACATGGCTTTTATCATCAAAACGGCAAATGGTCCAAATCATTTGAAATGCATAGGTCAACAATATCCATTTTTTGATATTTTATTAAAATAATGAAGATTTTTGAAAGTTTTGCTATTTACAAAACAGATATAAAATACCTTCAAACATTGCAGGAGAGGTTACTTACTGAATATAACTTGTAAGTTTAATAACGCCAAGGTCCTTCTCCTATTGTTTCGACTATGCTCAAATAATTCCGAACGATTAGCCGTAACGAACAATTTAGAGAAGTGACGAGGAATATTGTGAGTTGTGTGTTGCAAGGAAAGGAAAGACCTGGCAGCGGAATCACAGACGAAAATAAGGCTATGTGAGTGGGGCGTTTATTTGGTATTCTAGCATATATGCATACGACGATGTGCGTCCGCATGTGTTCTTTACTATCGTGTTCTTTAGATATGTTATTGTTGACATATGTCGTCTCATTTCCTAGACATGGAAAATCAGGCTCGCCGATTTATGTACTTTCCTAGATATATTGGTTCTGTTCAAAGTGTGATTATTATATGAATTTAAAATTAGGTGACTGCAACCTTCTTCTTTTTTAAATATCAACAGTGTCTGTTTTTGATAAACAGTTGAGTACCATTCTAATATGATAGTGTTGTTGAGAGTTGGCAATTTCAAATGTAACAGTCAAATGGATTTAAAACACGACATGCATCCTTTATCTAGAGCTCTGCGAAATTCGGATGACATGAGTTATTTTAGTTAAAATAAATTTATATCACATCGATTGCGAAAAACGCTTCAGGCTCGATATCTGCTTCCTGGAGATTTATTAGCCAGTACTCACCCCGTTTGTGTAGAAAAATCCCAAAGACAGAACCGGCTCTTCACAAGATTCAAACGCGGGACATTTGGTACGAAAGACTGACGCTCCACCACGGTACCACTGTTTTCAACTAATGTCACGAGTTCGACATTTACTAAATCAAGTCTAGCTATAGTGCCTTTGGAAAAGGTCATTTTCTTAGCCTAATAAGAAAACTGGATAATAAACAAAGGGTCATGTATTAGCGTAAATACGCCATGTTATAACTGTAAAACGATTGAACATGGCATAAACTCAAGTGATCAGGGTTTTATGTCCAAAAGAGAAATCTGTATCTTCCCCGATTGTCAACCGGTCCTAATGCTATCATTATGAGCGCTGCTCTATCCAAACCAACCTTTACGTAATAATTACACCTCTGGAGAAAATGCTTGCTAGTGGATTCATGCTGAGATTCCAAACTGATGTTACTTAACATAAATTTCTTGAAACTTTCTGTTAAATTAGCGTGACAAATCTAGGCGTTTTAAAACAATGTGGTATGGATTGAACGTGTTTTAGACGATCAAAAGTACATGTATAATACCTGTACACACATATCTGCCCGCTCATCCATGCTATCGTATCCAAGTAGAACATATTTTTCAGACTGTTCTTGAGACATTCTTTGCCTTATTGACGATCACCGCAGAGCCATATAGGACTGCGCGGATCCGCAGGCTGATATGGATCTACACTTGTCAAATTAGGTTTGTTTCCGCAGAGCACCGCTCAAATAGATGCATACTTTCGAATAATTACACACGCAGTTTATACCAGTGCCGAAGATAATCATTTCTTCTCCGGAATACAGGGATTAGTGTGTTCAGTGTTAGTCCCATGACTGCAACAGTCTGTTTCTGAAATTTTGACCACACACGGTTGTAGTGCAGTCCTCGACTCGTTGGCAAGCATAAACCGCCACTAAAAGATATAGACGTAAGTTTAACCAGTTTGATTCATTGAGTGGGGTTTAACGCCGTTTTCAACATTTGTTCAGTTATATCACGGAAACCAGTTCACATACCCATGTGTTTCCCGGCTTTCTCACACCAGTATTATACACAACAGTCTTTATAAGCAATTGGCTGATTTTAAAAATAGGCCTTAAGACACTTGGTGGAAGGAGAATGAAGCTTGTCGCATTGTCTTTTGTCAAACGTCAGAGAGAATGTTGGCCGAGCTCAACTAGTTTGAACAGTCATGAACAATCCTCTTCCCTAATGACTCGGAATTGGGTACTGAAAAGAATACTATGTCATCTGTTTGTATGGTGTTGGGCACCGCTTTCAGCAACGTCTCACTTATATCACGACGTTGCATGTGTAAGTCCTGATACCAGCGAATCTGTCGTAATGCTATCTCAACAATCCTGTGCGCCAACTAGGGAAAGCCGTTAGTACCATTTTAAAAGACTCTGGTATGACCCATCAGGGATCGAACCCGAGGCCTCCCGCGTCATTCCTATTCCATTGATGAACTTTATATTTTAGAACGTGGACACTTGTATGGGAAGAATGTTTCGGGGTGCAGTCCATAACGAGAATGTCATGAAACATACTGGTACTGTTGAAAACGGCCTTGAACTACAATCAATAACCTTTCGTGGTACAGATATGCCCTACAAGTGATCCCCGAACATTACCCCGAAAATTGCAATAGCATCGGGAACTAGATAACAGGTATGTCTTCAGGTTGTCCTAACACACCGATTGCTCGGCGATAGGTAGTCAAGGGTTTTAATTTGATTGGTTGATTAGAACACTGTTTCGAGTGCAAGGTCTGTCAGGCCAATCTGAATAAGCCCCAATCCCGGGTCAGGTGGTTGGTGGTGTTATTTCGAACACTTCAAATGAAAGGAGCTTTGGAAAGAATAAATAAAATGGATTTTCCGCCTAATGTGGATCCAAACCACTGCGTATCCGCTCAGTATGATCTGGATGTACAGGGTTCGCAGGTTTCATGAATATTCTACTAACATTGTCCATTTTGATTTAACTACATAGATGCGCAGGTTTGATTTGATTTGTGTGGATCTATGTTATAAGGTGCATGAAACACAGCCAATTAAAAACACAACGCGATGCAGATGAGGGTAAACGCACTTTCCGCGCTTATATACTTTACGATTGGCATGGTTGCGGACCAACGTGGAATTCGCAGAATCAAGGTTGCAATAAGCTTCGCTTTGCTTCGCGACCTTTCGCTCAGAGTTCAGGTGTGATGATACTGCTTGTATGAAGTCAGTCGGATACGGGATGACGTCTCTGACATACCCTGTCCATAAACCCTGACCTCACAATGGAATGACAGTTGAAAGACTTTGAAACAATTCGTATTGTTCATGTTTAACTTTCAAATTTGTATGTTACTTTCTGCGTCTAAATTCAGTTGTATCAGAGGAACTGTTATAATTTCCCCTCATGCAGACGATGTGTAATGCATGTGCAACGGAAGGGGTTTGAACACATTATTTACTTTCATAATGCGTAGACAATGGCTTGTCGTTATTTTAACTTGCCATGCGTTTTATATGTTTTATATGCGAACCTTCGCAACACTGGTTTATACTTCATAATGATCATTGTTGTTGTCAGTCCCCTCAGCATGTTTATAATATCAACGTCTGTGCGATTAGTAAATGCACAAAATAACGATGTTCAACACTTTTTCTACGAAAAGAAGTTTAAAAGATTTTCATAGCATGCAAGTTAAAAATATAATAAACATCATCTTGCAGTAATAATATGCAACGTTTGTAATGCAATGAAAATAGTCATACTATGCAAGAGACTGGTTCTTCTACGTCCCTCCCTCCATCCTAATCATCATGTTCGCAGTCGTCTTCTTCTTATTTCGCCCTTGCGTCCTACTCACCATCGTGTCGTTCTCTTATATCCTCATTTTTGTCTTGTTGTGTATTTATAGCAATAGATAGATAGATAGATCTTTATTCTACAAACACATAAGTACAGAGTCATATATACATATTTATAATACATGTGCAATACAAAATGATCAAATATCAAACATCCTGTATCAATTATTGTTTCTTATTCCACTGTATATCCATTATATAAAAAATTAAACCGGGTAAACTTTGTAATTTCAAGATCGCTTAATATGAAATTGCACCAATCGATAAATTCTGTATTTTAAAACATCCAAACCCACTATAATTCTTTTTGCAGCTATTAAACTATACTGATTTATGCCAACTATTTGATTTAAATTATTAGTCGCCGGGCAGAAGCCCGCGACTTCTATTCTTAATAGGTTTTCGGAAATGACATGGGATGGGGGGTTATTATTATATTTTTTTTTTTTAAATATCTTGAACATATTACAATTGCGTTTGTTTAAAAACACTAAGTTATGACACATCTAAAATGAAATAAATATTCCGATGTTTTAAGTATTGGCAGTTTCTTTATTTTGACTGGCATTTACGTTTTTGTGTTTTATTTACGAAGAAAAATAGTCCCTATTAGCTAGACTGGGATACTTTATTTTCATAAACTATGTAATCAAAAGGCGATAACTACAAACCTTTACGTCGAAAAGTCTAATTTGATTACATACGCGCACCTGCTTGCAGCCGATTATCGATATTAAAATCACGTCGAATTCTCCTTTTAATAAATAAGTATCAACATAAACTGGTAACAGAAACAAAAATAAGAATAATTGGTGAAAATATGTCTCAAATATAAGCCTGTTTATCGGTCGTGAACGTCAAAACGCCTTTTCCTCAGTTTGTGACCTAGTTTCATATTGCCAAAATGTAAACAAAGCGAAGTAACCGGAGGTAAAATGTAAACTTAGAAAAGTGACTTTTTGATGCATACAAAAAATGTCGCACGACAAATTGATTTCTTAAACGTCACGAAACGAGTGCATGGGTCGAATATAGGAGAAAGACAGATACTATAGAAATGCTTTTTTCTCTCGAATGCACTAAAGCTTTGCCTGATTTTGTATTCACTTTCTTCGATGTTTGACACTACGACTCGATTTTGAAACGAGGGTCAACATTTCGAAAGAATGCTCAAACACCTTATTACAGATAGATAGCTAATATTACACACTTAAATGTTTAAATATATGTGATATTAAATGATTATTTGGCTTGAAACAAATTAAGAGAAGAACAAACTCTGATAAACAATCGATTTAGAAATAAAGAAAATCTGCTCTTTCGCACCCAATTAATTTCATACTTGCCACCTATTAAATAATAATGGGACTCGCAACTGGCATTTCTCTTGCGCCAAACATATATTGTATGCATCAACGATTTAGATAAACAATTTAGCTGATATGTTGTTGCAAGTGTGGTCTACTTTTTAAACATACGAGGATAAATTTTAACATCTGTGAAATAGTTATTATAATTATTATTAAAAAGGAGGAAGTTCATGTCTTCAGCAATTTAACCGTTTTCTCAATGTTTTAAACGTTTAAAGGTTTTCATTGTTGCTTCAGACATGGAAATATTTAATAGATTTTTATTGCATGTAGATTTAAATCCCAAAATGTATTTATTTGTTGTGGTTTTATTGACAAATACAAAACATCCAAAATCCTGACCAAAAGAAATCCTGAAATTTGTAGATCTATGTCGAATTTCAAAAATCCTGGAATTAGTCCTTATGAAAACATTATGTGTATGTTTAGACAAATGAAAGTCAAGAATACATGTGTGTTAACAAATAAATCAATGCAGTCTTTTCCGGCGACATTGATGCCTTGCATCAACTTTCTCTTGTTGGTTACTTTTAAAGTGTTCACTAAGTAATTATATATGAGACATTCCACGACAAAAACCAACATTATTGACTCTGCGTAATGTATCAACCCAGACCAGCTTGCACAGTCCGCGCAGTCCGCGCAGGCTTGTCCGGGCCGACACATTCCGTCTCGAGGAGATAGAGGTATAGAGTAATGATTCATGAAACAGAAAATCCACAGGAGGCGAAAAGTGTCGGTCCGGGTTAGCTTGCGTGGCACGCTTAAGCTGATCCGGTCGATCCACAATGTTGGTTTTCTCGTAATTTGGATCACCTATCAAAGTACTTAAGAGTGCAGTTATAATCACATACATGTAACACACCTCCAACGATCAAAGTCTTCAAGTGTATCCAAAGGCATGCACACAGCTTTACTAGAGGTCTTACCGTCGGCAAAGCGAGGGCTTGGCGTGAAACGGTTGTAACTAAAATTGTTTGTTTGTTACCAAGGATAATCACCTTGCCAAAGATTCGTTATAAGCGTAAATCATTCTTGGTAAACAATGGACATTTAGGTGCCATTTCTCGTTCTGAGCAATGTCACATACATTTGCATTGTTTACAAAGGGGTCAAAATTGCCGTTAATCCAGGGTTTTTAAAATAGGTTTTTAGTTACAACAGTTTCACGCCAAGCCCTAAAAATATAAAACCTGGAAATAAAGCCCCGCTAGTTCTATTCCAATACGTCTTTAACCCTTACCCACATGCAACATATATGTACCAGACGACTTTGAAAACATCTAGGCAATACTATAACACATCTCTATACATGATAGTATAATGATTGAATCGAGTCGAAAACATTGTGACAAAAGGAGAAATTGATCGTTTTGTGCAATTTCTTTTTTTTGTCATAATGTTTTCAAAAGTCGTCTGCTGCAGAGGCATCAGAAAGCGTCTACATGTGGGAAAGGATTAAATTATTTTCAAACGTGTTATTGAGACTTCAAATGAATAGACGCTTCCGGATTAACATTTATTTCAAAACGCACATCGCCCATGGACAGTGCACCGCCTCTATACAATAATGAATCACCAATTCATCTTGCAACACATATCCAATAGTGTTGTCGGATAGCCAGCAACATCGGAAGTATTCGAACCCGAGACTTTTGGAGTAAATGAGATCATTTGGCGATGCCAAGAAGGTCTGCCGTGAGTGACATGAAGCACTAGCCTCTGCATAAGTCATGCAAGAAACGGGCTTGCTCGGGTCTTTGTATTTGATGCTAAACACTGAAAAATAAAAAAGGTAATGTATTGATAAGAAAGTCATATTAGTTTAGTTGATGGCAGTTGTACAGTGGTAGAGCGTCGGCCTCGCGTACCAACGGTCCCGGGTTCGAATCCCGTGATAAGCGGGTTCTGACTTCGGGTTTTTCCACACAAACGGAAGAGAGAACTGATTATGTCTCCAGCAAACAGATATCGAGCGTGATTAATATTAGCTTAACTCTTTCAGCGCCAAAGGCAATATTGAGCTTTTTGCAAACAATACAGATTCAGGTGAGTCAGCTCGTAACGAGCTGTCTCACCTGAAATCTGCATTGTTTGGCGGTGAGTTATAAAAATATTCCAAAAATCCTATAACATGAAAATAGAGTCGTCCGAGTTTGAACATGGAAGAGTCTACTTTAAACAATTCGGCGCTGAAAGAGCTTATTTCGTAATCGATATAAAATAAATAAGAATAAATTAGTTTAGTTTAATTTTATGGATACCACATTGATTGTAAAGAGATGCTTACGACGTTCACTGATTTATTTGAATGTCTGCTTTTTGACGAATTAATATTGCGCGCATATATTTGACCCGGAAACCTATCGGTATAACAATCTGCTTGAGAAGCTGGTGGTCAATTGATTGTTTAGTGTTTAATACCCTTTTCAACAATTTTCCTGTTTAAGTTACCAGTACTACTGTTCCATTTATCCTGACACCAGCCAGTCAGTCGTAATTCTAACCGCGCAACCGGGAGCGCCAACCACTACTACCATGTTTAAATCTTTGGTATGACCCGACCGGGGATCGAACCCCCCAACCTCCCGCACTCGAGCAGCTCTACCATTACATCGCCGAGGCAGTCTTAACATGTTCGGGAGGTCGAATGGGTTCAATTCCCAGTGGTGTTCCTTCAGATATGACTGGTAGATGAGCCATAGACTGGTTACCTGGTTCTTAACAAAAAGTCAACTAGATCAGTTCGTTAATAAGGAAAAGAATGACTATCACTACCAATAGAGGTTAAACAATTATAAACAATGCCATACATTGACTTTACATTGCCCGTTACGGAGAGTCATTAAACCCAAAACGCTGGACATGGCTTTTATGTAAAAAGAATGTTGTTTATTCTCTTAGATCAAGACTTGTAGGTCAATTAGTACGTATACTGTACCTCTATATGCAGGTATTCACCGTAAGCAAGTGGGATCTTTGACGGGGTCTCCCGGCTTTGATTCCCGTATGTATCGGTCATGGTTGTGTGCTATTGGGCGGCGCACATTTCCAAGACTTGCACTGATTTGTCATTGATAGGTCATGAAAACTTGTTGCCATGATATAACTGAAACACGCTAAAAAAAGCTTGAAAGCCCAATAAAAACCCAAACCTGTGTATTCTTTCCTACTCAAGGTTGTCCATGCTGAGTCTACCTCCAGACGAATTTCTGCTTCGCCTTCATGAGTTACATCTGTAATACCTAACCAGCATATCTTCTCCTGAGCGTTCCATGAAATCGTCCTGTAATTCCCACGACGTATACACTCGCTGGCGCATTGAATGAGGCTATCCAGTGTAGTGATTTCAATTTTACCGAAATCCGATCGGAGCTTGTTTCCATTCCAATGAAAGTTTCTGAATTCGTGCTCAACTGATCCAGCTAATACAAAGTGTTTGTTTTTCGAAAAGATATTGCACATTAATAAAACATTCATTAAACAAATGACACCTATTCTTAACATAATGCTGTTTTCTCTTTAATATTTTAGTATATGATACGATAGAAAGTAACACGTTCCCTTGCACTACAATCGTATACAAGAATACGAGACGGGGCAGATACACATTGCTTTATATGAGCCTCGTCTAGCGATTTCTATTGATTTTTACACAATGCACCATTTTTAAGGTGCATTTAGATCTACATGACATATAATCCTGACGATTAAGACCATGTTGAGTCTGTGCAGAGCTACAGATGAGGAGCAGTATACAGCACTTTTCCTCTCAAAGTCCAACCGAACCCTATGATGTGGGTACTCAAAAGAATCGTCTCATTGAGACGATTCTTTTGAGTACCAACACCATAGGGTTAGAGGGTCCAATCAGGAAGAACATGTCAAACGCCTATTATATAGAGCTCTGGACTGTGTGTTTACACATGTTTGACCCGAGTATTGACTGTCCGTAGATGAAATATGTCTACACTCAGCTCATGTTTGTCCTCTTCCGATATGTCGATGTGTGATTTTTTTGTATCTGGGAATGAATTTAACTCTAAACAGCAAAATCTCTCCAGAACGGATGCTATGCTTTTTTCATTTGTGACAATAGCTGTTTCGTTTCCAATTCAGTTTATTGTTATATTCCTTTAGTTCAATTTATTCGCAATATCGAAACTACACAAGACAGCAGTTAAGTTCTGCAATTGCTTATTAACAATAGACGATTCTGTCCTTAATCATACGACGTTGATTTGTTAAGACTTTACACATAGATACTCAGGTAAAACTATGCCTCTATATATAAAGATAAAATGCGTACCATCATTTCGCATTTTTCTACTTAATTGGGATATTTTCTTTTGTATTGCACTATATTGTATGATGCATACAAAGCTTTGAAATAGATAAAAAGATCCGCCCTGCCGGGTATCTCCTAAAATCAGTTCAGTTTAATATGTTTCTATTTATGACAATATGATCTGTGTCTAGCGACATTGTTTTTGAAATTATGTCAATAAACAGTAACCCCCTTGGTCAAACGTATCGAGCCTGTTCTGTTTTGTTATTGTTACTCGTTCGTTAGCATTTTACCAAGAAAATATGAGCCGTCCCGCGAGAAAACCAACATTCTGGTCTCTGCGTAACGTATCGATCGGATCAGCATACACATGCCGCGCAGGATTACCCGGATAGACACGTTTCGCCTCCTGTGGATTTTCTGTTTCAGGAATCATTATTCTATCCCTCTATCCTCCCGAGATGGAATATGTCTGCACGGATCGGTCTGCGCGGACTGTGCAGGCTGATCTGGGTCGATATATTACGCAGAGGCCATAATGTTGGTTTTCTCGCGGGATGGCCCATGTCGGTAATGTAGTGGTGTATACTATTGATGAAGCCTTACGGAAGGTCATACTTCTGATTTATTGGGTGTACGTGATGCGAGTTATACGTATGTTGAAGCGTTTTCCATCAGATGATTTTAATCAGATCGTATAAACCAACGACGCATGCTTTAGGACAGACTTAAAATTGTTTTAAAGGCATATATAGAACTCCGTGTTAGCTAATGTTCAAAGTAGTTTCGAAACAAAGGAATGTAACAATGGAATGAATAATGAATGAAAGACGATACAATACACCATAGTAACGTGTATTTACATGCACTCTTCATCTACACGATGGTATGCAATTCCACTTCCGCTTTTGCTTTTCACTTTCGGCAAACCTTTGTATCATCTGACAAATTTCATCGCGTCATGAATACACGAACAGTCGACCTTATTTCAACTTACAGGTACGTTAAGTCAATGTGATGATTGAGAGAAACCTCTCCAAATCAACATAGAGCGGGTACATTCGTTCTAGAGAGGTGTTGCTGTTTAGAGGTTAATTCATTAACGTATCAAGCTCTTCGATATGTCTGTAGCGGACAACGTTGACAATTAGTGTAGGTTAGGTCGTAATTGCTAGTTAAGAGCACGTTCTCGTTTTCCCACAATGACTTTAACGTTTAAACTACCCCTACACTGTTCGAAGTAACCATTTACATGTATCATTCGAGATTGATGTTCGAGAGAGGGGTTAGCCCCACGGAGGTGACGTTTTGTTAGGTTACAGATGAGACTGTGCGTATACCATTCAATAACTTCATGTAAAAAGATGTGCCGTTCCACGACAAAAACCAACATTATGGAATATGCGTAATGTATCGACCCGGATTAGCCTTCGCAATCAACACTTAGGCTGATCCGTGTCGATACTTCACGCAGAGACCACATTGTTGGTTTTCTCGTAATTCGGCCCATATGTTGTTTAGTAATCAATGATGTAACTCATGCGGACCTCGCAGAAAGCGGTCTTGGGGAAGATTCCGAATAGACGACGTTGAGTTAGATAGCATACACAGGTTTGTTGTTTTTGTTTAATGAGATTTAACGCCGTTATCAATATCACGGCGTCAGAACCCGTTTTAATGATATGAAATGAGAAACCAGTACTGTGTCAGGTAAATGTGTGATGCCGAGGAGCAACAGTCCACAATGATCGTCAAGTGCATATTATAGTCTCATCCCGAATTGAAGCCATTTGTGACTTGGAGGCGACAGAGCTCGTGTACTTTTTGCAAGGGCAGGCTTTCGGTACCATTTAATCTAGCAGCCTGGTCACCAAACATCCATATCGGAACGATCTACATTACTCCAAAAGTATTGGTTTCGAATACAGACGATGTTATTGGTAATCCGACAATACTGTTGGATATGTGGCTCAAGAAGCAAATACAGTTATATATTGTTCAAATCCACAATGTCGCTGGTCTATGTGCGTTTTGAAATAAATAGGGAAAATTGTGTTGCGAAAGCGGTACCTGTATTTGTATTGGTCATAAATGGAAGCCCATTTGACTTAATATGAGCCGTCCCGAGAGAAAACCAAAGGTATGGTCTCTGCGTAATGTAACGACCTTGATCAGTCTGCTCAGTCCGCGCAGGCTTACCCGAGTCGACTCATTCCATCTTAGGGGAATAGAGGTAGAGAGTAATTATTCTTGAAACAGAAAATCCACAAGAGGCGAAAAGTGTCTATCCGGGTTAGCCTGTGCGGCATGCATAGGCTAATCTGGGTCGATACTTTATGAAGTCTCATGATGTATTAGATTTGACCACTAGCCAATCTTACCGTTTTGGAAAAACTGTTTTGGGATTTTGAGAGCGCTTATACAACATTAATATGTGATCAATACACATTGGACTTGCACTAACTCGAACATTTGATAAATCGATGTATTGTTTTCAAACTATGTCCTCTTCCGATATATCTGTCACACGAATTTAACCATCTAAAAATGACTACACACAAAGTTACGGTTCTGATACATTCGCCATTTAATGTTCTCCCAATATCCAGAACAACAACAACAACAATTAGGGAATAATAAAAAAGTGTTGATTAAAAAATGCTGTCAAATGGTATAAACTTATACACTAGAGAAATGTGTTTCTGTCAGAATCCTTACTAATACGGATGGTTTTCCTTTCAACCGCTCGTTGTTGCTCTTGAGAAGGTGCTTCCTATGTTCACATTGACTTACTTGTAAGAGAAATTAAGATCGACTGTTCATGTATCTATGACGCGATTAAGTTGACAGAAAGAACAAAGGTTCCTGAAAGCGAAATGCAAAAGCGAAAATTGCAATGCATACAATTCGTTTAGATAAATAGTTCATGTAAATACTAGTAACGATGGTACACAGTCTATTGTTGTATTCTTTAATAACGATTAATTGGCAATATAAAAATTACAGTTGAGTTAGAACTGTAAATTATTTAAAAAAGCTATCCATTCTGAAATAAATATAAAGACGCTGGATTTGTTTATAACACTACACATTGGTAATTAGGTTACTTGCAAAGTTATACCTCTATATAATATGAAATGCACTTCATCAGCACGATATGTAGGTCAAACGACGTCGTTCCGTACGGGATTTACTGCTTAATTCGTATGTTTTCTGTGGTATTGTACTGTTGCAATACTTTCCTTTGAAATAAAGGATATGAGCTGCCGTGTGGGTATCTCCTCATTAAAATTGAGTTTGATATTTTACTATTGATGACGTCTAAAGGAAGGTCATAGTTTTGACCTATTTTTTGGACATGTACGAAGTCATTGGTCTTTGTCAACTGACAATCTGGTGAAAAGGCCGTCTGTAAAGCCAGAGAAGCAGAACATGTACACACTTTGACAAATATGATGGATTCACACAACATTAAACAGAGGCCTGAAGGACGAGTACAGTTTAGTCTGAACACCCCCTGTGTTTGTCCTCGTTGTTCTTGTCCGATCTGGACATTAACTGTTCACAATTACAAATCGCTAGATTGTTTTCTCTAATGGATTAACATTGCATTGACATGATGTCGTCGGCGTGGACCAACGTCATACCACAAGTACAAGTGTGTATAGTCTAATCCTGGTATATACTAGATTTAATACATATAATTATAAATTAAACATGTTGCTTAATGTAGTTACAGAGACCAATTCCTTGCATTGACCTCCCAACGGTTCTAATTTCGTTTTTAATGTCATTATTTTGATCTATTTTAGTCCGATTGTGAAAACGACGCTTGATGTAGGAGAGAATCAAAACGATTTAAAAGCAATTGGCGAACTGCTTTCAATTATTGTTTAAAGTAGTTTCGAAATAAAGGAATGTAACAATAGACGGAATATGCAACATAAAAGCTATTGTCACAATTGAAATCCGATTTTATATCAGGTAACTTTATTTTTGTCATTTTATACCCATTACAATGCACCATTGTAACTTATATTTACGTTCATTTTTTATCAAAATGTAGCTAATGCAATTCCGTTTCCGCTTTGACTTTTCACTTTCGGTAACCTTTGTACTATCTGACAACTTATTCGCGTCATGATTGCATGCACATTAGACCTTAATTAAAATAACAAGTTCTGTAAGTCAATGTGATCATAGCGGACAGTGTTGAAAAGTATTGTAGGAAAAGGTTGAATTGCTATTCAAATGCTATCCGCTCCACTCCAAAACTATTCAGAGTTTTCATTTATCATTCGGCAGATGCGGGAGAACTTGAGTTGTTATACAAAGAGGGCTTCGCTCCAAAGAGGGACCGTTCTGTGAGATTACACTTTGGAACATTCTGTATGGTATGGTAACTGTATGGTTAAGAAGCGCCGCGGCCAATGATTAGGGCATGCGTCTTGGTGCATAGCCATAGCCCCGTTGCGATAATGTTCGCATTGATCCTTAATTAATTTCACAGTTTAATTGAACTGCGCTGGAAGAAAATGAGAAGAGTAAAGACTCGTGAGAGATGGCGAAAAAGAAAAGGAAATCCGCATTGGAGAGCACGTTTAATAATCAATTTCGCCGTCGTCGATTCATCCCCCCTCAAAGCTGGAAGTGTAACCCTCTATGTCACTTCTCGGATACACCCGTTAACGTCAGAATATAATCATGATACTTTTTCAACTCCGATTTCATATAAAATGTTCCCCGACGAAGTTCTTCTTTCAGGGGACAATTGGAATATTGATGAAATAAGTGATCTAAAACAATTACCCTGAAGTTTTTCAAAACCGATTAGATTTTTCATATGATTTTAGAATCTGGGTCCAATTCCAACAACCTTACTTAGCGCTAAGTAATACTTAAATACATAAAAGCCTATTTCACCATTTTTGTTTCCCTACTATGTTATAAAGCATGAATGGTGGACTGCATTTAGGTAAATGGTTAAGTTGACATAACAAGTTACCTTGCTGACTAACAATTATTGTTAAGAAATGAAATATTTTCAAAATTAATAAAATATACCTCCCAGTATTTAAGTAGACAATCGTTCTTAATGTCCAGAAATATTTTGATACAACCAAGATATTAACTACGGGATGAGGATTATCGTGTACTCGTTGTTTGCTGCTGGGGACTCTGGGTGTGACATAACAGTAATGATAGTATAAAGAATGTTGTAATCTAAAGTAGGATCTATTGAGACAATAGTATGATCTAACTTCAATTATCATATATTTTGCAAACGCACTATCAATACACCATGCAATTTTGAATATGATGCATATTTGTCTAAGGAAAGGAATTTGTATAATTGTCTATGACGCTTGCTTTCGAATCCTACTTATATGACATATATTACATATATACTGATGTGTAACTGTTTCTCAATAAAATATGTTTAAACTAAGTATTCAAGTATTACTTACCACCAAGTAGGGTTAGTGGAATTTGATCTATTGGCCTGCTCTAAGCAGACAGATTTTATTTGTGTTGACATATTGAAGGGATAACGTGGCAGAATCCCGTGCGGTGAATAATTTCAAGTTTTTCGAATTAGAATTTACAGATCCATTGTATCCATTAAATTCAACGATCAATACGAAGTGGAACTTTTAAATAAATATAGAACCACGTCTAGCAATTTTGGGTTCTTATTTTATCTACGGACAGTCAACTAGACTCCGATGGGCCTATGCATATAAGCAGTCTTACTAATGTCTTCATCATACTCCAATACTGCACACAGATCCAGAGGCATCTTCAAATAAAAGCAACAAGTATAGCCTCCAATAGTTGAACGCAAAGGCGATGTCATATCGAAAAGTCAATAAAAGCGCCAGACACGGCTCACATTAAGTGTTTTTTTTTTCCTGGTCTATCTCATATCTTTTATAAACGATTGCTGTGAAAGGTAACTTGTTTTTCGCTTACGTATCAAATAATAAAGAACATCAAAATCTGATATCAAAGGGAAAACGGCAAGATGCTTGGTGTATTTTGTACAATATATGTGTTGTTTATGTGCCATTTTCTCTTGAGAAACAAACACTTTGCATTAGCTGGATTAGTTGAGCACGAATTTTATAAATCTCCATTGGGATGGAAACAAGCTCCGATCGGATCTCGTTGAAACTGAAATCACTACACTGGATAGCCTCATTCAATGCGCCAGCGAGTGTGTACAGCTGGGGAATTACAGGACGATTTCATGGAACGCTCAAGAGAAGATATGCTGGTTAGGTATTACAGATGTAACTCATGAAAGCGACGCCGAAAATCGTCTGGAGGTAGATGCAGCCTGGACGACGTTGAGTCGGATAGAATATACAGGTTTGTTGGTTTGATTGGGGGTGGGTTTTTTATGCCGTTTTAAACATTTAAACATTATATCACGGCGTGACCGCCACGTGCATATTACAGTTAAATCCATATTTGGAGTGCTAGCCATTGGTGACTTTAGAGTAAACTGAGCACGTTTACTTTTTCCCAGGGACCAGGCCGACAGACATTCGGTACCCCTTTAACCTAGCCGGCGGGTCACCAAACACCTATATCAGAACGAACCACTCTTACATGTATGCAACCTGATTTTAAATCCCTTCGACTCATTGCTCCTTAAGCGGGTGCTTTTATCGCTTAGATACCGGTGATGTTCGTATTTTGGAAAAATGTAAATTTTTCAGAAAGGAGTTGTCAAAACTTGTTTTTCCCAAATTAATATGATATTAGTGAATTTAAACTTGAATTAATTCTTATTAAATTCTTATGAATATATTACTTTGTATATACCAGCACATTTTCCAGCTCAAATTCATGCAGATTATCAAGGACAAACACAACTCGACAGACAACAACTTGATAAGATGATATACGGTAGCAAATATGATAATGGTACATGTACGTCACTGAAATTATGATTTGACGTCATTGAAAAGGGAATTCGCTTCATTCAAAATGCGGTAATTGGGCATGATCGACTCGCCATTAATAATTTTAATCTTATGTGTAAATAGTTGTTATTTCGTTATTGAAAGTATTGGAATGTATATTAGCAGTTCCACGAGAAAACCAACATTATTGGATCTGCATAATGTATCGACCCAGATCAGCCTGCGCAGGCTAATCCGGGCCGACACATTCCGTCTTAGGTAGATAGAGGTGTAAAGTAATGATTCCTGAAACAGAAAATCCACAGAAGGCGAAAAGTTAGCCTGCGCGGCATGCTTAGGCTGATCCGGGTCGATACTTTAAGCGGTGTCAATAATGTTGGTTTTCTCGTGGAACGGCTCATATATCTTTTATTTATACTCATCTAGAACTTGTACTTGCCGTATATTAAACGACCGTTATGCTACAGCAGCGATATCGGGCTGCGTATTGTCTACTGGGAACGTGGAAAAATTAACACATCTCGAGATATGAATTGTCAAAAGTCGAATATTGCTTCTTTAACATAATATTTCCGATTCATCTTTCAGTGTTTAGCATCAAATACAAAGACGCAAGCCGTTCCAACACTTGCGATCCGGGAATCACGTTTCAAGAGGCTAAAGCTGTATGTCTCTCTCGGCAGACTTTCTTGGCATCGCCAAATGATCTCCTTTATTCCAAGAGTCTGGGGTTCGCATACAGGCGCTGTTGCTGGTTGTCCGACAATACTGTTGGATTTGTAGATCATGATGCAAATACCGTTCAATACTGTTCTGTTTCGACGTGTCCCTGGACTATGTGCGTTTTAAAATAAAGGTATATACATATTCTTCTTATAAAGTTTGTTACGGCAATAACATGATGTCGTAAAACACAAATATATGTTTCTAAAATACTTGATCCGTGACATAGTGTAATTGACCAAACTTGTTTCTGGTAATTTGAAGATTGAAATCAGGACTGTGTATCTAGCTTCAGATAAATAAAGATTACACGAAATGTGGTTTGTTCTACATTACATCTTGTAAACCTTCATGGTGTAGTACTTTCTCTGTTGCATGACCATTAATACTTACATCAATATGCCAAATATCGTGGAAGAAAACGCTCCAGCC
Source organism: Serripes groenlandicus (assembly GCA_031761405.1). Lineage (NCBI taxonomy): Eukaryota > Metazoa > Mollusca > Bivalvia > Cardiida > Cardiidae > Serripes > Serripes groenlandicus. The sequence continues at coordinate 24,665,708 of JASEVX010000006.1, forward strand.
ACCAAATTAAATGTGTACACGTTATATACGTGAACATGAAATTGTTATTCCTAATAAATCGACAGCCATTAACAAAATAACAGAACACCGTCTATAAAACATTCATGGAATGGATTTGTGTTTGAAAACCTGTCAGGGTGTATGGTATATTTCGTTTCTGTTAGGATTTGTCTTTTTAAAAATACATTCAAAGGGACATAACTCGTGATACATTTGAATAAAAGCATAACAAAGTTGCATTATTGCAATGCTTAAATAACATCGCGGCCTCTAGTTGGTTGGTTTTCTGTATTTGTTTACACTCGTACACGGCTATATAGCCATTTGGCGAATAGTAAATCGCAATCGCGTCTCGTTGGGTGGGTTTCTGGATGTGTTTACCATCGTGCACGGATATATAGCCATTTGGCGAATAGTAAATCGCAATCGCGTCTCGTTGGGTGGGTTTCTGGATTTGTTTACCCTCGTACACGGATATATAGCCATTTGGCGAATAGTAAATCGCAATCGCGTCTCGTTGGTTGGGTTTCTGGATTTGTTTACACTCGTACACGGATATATAGCCATTTGGATTACGCACATCCTCACCAGTCTTCATCGTCCATCTGTATATTGTATACACACAACCTAAATACGTCTTCTGACGCAAAAATAAGAAGTGAAACCCATCTTGTCACTTAAAATGATCTCCAAGCGGAGAAACAATAAGGCATCGAATTGTATGGCGCGGCTCTGATGTTTTGGGGTTTAAATTTTGTTTAAATTATTTTGTTCGAAAGTCGGTTCGCTAGTACATCTTTAACTCATCTTTGAATCCAATTGTGTTAAAATTGATGACATTGATGTTAAGACACTTCGGATCACCGGTTGTTTTTGTATATCTATTCTTTTGTAATTATGCAGCCTGTAAATTGAACAATACCTCATCATCTTTTATTCACGGTTGATATGTTCCTCTCTTTCCTTAACTTATTATATGTAGGAGATGATCTGGGAGCCGTGACCGTTCAAAATAAATCTTTATCTCATTTAAATGTTACTGTCTGGAGGTTTACGCCGCTTTCAATAGTTGTTCAGTGTTATCCCGGCGTTATGCTTACTGACACCAGCCAGTCAGAATGATGATGTAGTTTTCCAAGAAAAAGAATCTTTAGTGAAAATCAAAGCTGTAAATCAGGCAGAAATAAACAATCCTAAACGTTTAATGCACACGTTCTGGAATCAGTCAAAACGCAAATCTCTGAAAATAAATCCACAATAAAGATTGATGGATTGATTGATTGGGGTTTAACGCCGTTTTTAACAATTTCTCTGTCATATCACGGGAGCCAGTTCACCTACTCATGTGTTTCCTGATTTTCTCACACCAGTACTCCACACAGCAATATTCCCAAGCAACTGGCTGCTTTTCCACATAGACTTAGCCCTCTGGTGGAAGACGAATGACGCCCTCAATAAAGAATAGACTACCTATCCAGGTAAAGTGTCCAGTCGCTATGCTAACCCCACAACCCTCCTAAGCGCCAAGTAGGGCAGTCATTACTACCAAGACTTTGATATGACTCGGTTGGATCATTTAAATATAACAGATCAAATGGGGATTTTACATACTATTATCATCTATGATTTAAGTGACGGCCATCAACAAATTGTCTTTTCTTGAAGGGTCAAGGCTGTCTGGTCGAATAATATGTATAACTAGTCAGAAAAGGTAGAACAATTAATCCCAAAAGGCTCTTATAGCACAACAAAGGCTACGTACGTTGGCTACCGGATTTCGGTTGTATTTTTGTTCTTTGACAAACATAAACATGATATTTAATGAAAACTGTGTACATGTAGTCGTTATTGTTTTGAAAATCAGAGAAACCTGAAATGGAAAATCTTTGGAGTATGGAATCGTATAACTGTGCCACATGCTTCCACCCTCTTCTTCACGTCAAAACCGATAAATATACTTTGTTGTTCTAGATGGTCGAGAGTAATGTCCCTTTGAAATGAAAACTGTTTTTTTTTTTAAATCAGAGACACCAGAAATTCAAGCGTTTTAATGCGACGCAGATTAGTTCAGTTTAAACTTACTTATTTTACACCGATTACGAAACAAGCTTTCAGCTTAATGATAATCACGCTCGATAACTTAACCAGTACTCACGCCTTATTTGTGGAAAAACCCGCTAATCACGTGACTCGAACACGGGACCTTTTGAACGAGGGGCCGACGCTCTCCGACTTCACAACTGTCTTCAACAAGATACAGATGCGATGCAGATTAAAGGTATCATACATGTCACTGTGGTATTTTTTGTTGTTAAACTGAACTGTGCATTTTACCTTTGTTCATACACGACGAAGTCACCTTTTTATGAGACGTATCGAGTGTTCAGGATGTAGTTACAACCGTTTTGCATGAAACCATCGGTAATACCATCTTGTATTCCGGTTACATATAGGTCACACCGAATACGTTAACAATGGTGGTAGATTTCGCGTTATTACTTTGGTATTCATGGTTGAGGGGACATCATTTCGGCTGACAGTTTTGGTTGTTGCTTTATTTCGATTTTACGCGGTTTTCAACATTATTTCGGTTATTTCACGGCGACAGTCCACTCATTCATGATCTCCGGGTAAAAAAACGAGTACTACGCTAGGAAACGTGCCTTGTCTAAGGGCACTCCAGAATGACCACCGTACCACGTCTGTTGATCGAGTGCGGGACAGCTGGTTCAAAGTTATAGACGCTTATCACTCGGCCACGGCAAATTTCCCTCGTCTTACAGTACAGATTTACCTAACCTGACTACTGGTAAATTGAAAAGAAACCAACCAACGTATTATGCTTTAAATATTGGTGTAAGCGGCGTAAAACCTCATTCAGATCATCAACAAATATATGGCAAGCCTATGGACGAACCACGTCCGACGAAAACCGAATGTAACCATTTTCCACATACATTGATTTTAAAGCAGACGACTTTCAAAATATATACATTAAGCAAAACTAGTTTAGTATAACTATTAAAAAGAGTTGAAAACATTGTTGCAAACGAATAAACGATTTGTTATAAATTATACTGCTGTTTTTTGTTTGTTTAAGCGTTCTACACATACTTCATGTGGGCTGGTGTGTCTATGAAGCGAACAGAGAGATCCTGATCTGATTGCTAGGAGGCGCAGACCGATCTCGATCTATGCTGTTCGCTAAATCCCGAAGGTTAGGTTTTGGAATAACTCGATTCAGACACATACACACTCACTTATATAAGAGTCGACATACACACTCACTTATATACTTACACACTCACTTATATAAGAGTCGATCCGCGAGAAAACCAACAATATGGCCTCTGCGTAATGTATCGACAAAGATCAGCCTGCGCAGTCCGCGCAGACTAATCCGGGCCGATACATTCCGTCTCAAAGGGATAGGGGTATATAGTAATGATTCTTAAAACAGAACATCCACAGGAGGCGAAAAGTGTCTATCCGGGTAAGCTTGCGTGACAGGCTTAGACTGGTCCGGGTCGATACTTTTCGCAGAGTCCACAATGTTGGTTTTCTCGCGGGACGGCTCTTATTTTCTGCGTACATCGAACACTGATTCATTGGGGTTAAACGACGTTTTGAACACTTTTCAGTCATATCACGGCGGCCAATTCACATTCCCAAGTGTGTTCCGACTTAACCACGCCAGGACGCCACGCCACAGACTTTCCAATCAACTGGATGCTTTTCCACATAGACTGTTAGCGGATTGGTGAAAGAAGGATGATTATTTGTCATAATGACCTTTTTCAAACACAGGAAAGAAAGATGACAAACCTTGGGCTAGAACTCACCACCCCTGGATTGACAGCCCGTGTCGCTACCGACTGAGCTACAGGGGATCGGCGTAAATCGAACGCTAGGGTAGGCCTGTGTACCCACACACACACACTCAAGCCAAACAAGTCACCACCGTCTCCTTGCATGCAGATAAGACACAGGAGTAGACCTTCTTTCTGACAGAAAACAAGACGTATAGCCTCAATAGTTTATATCAGTTCGTGGGTTTCAAACGGAGGAGTGAATAATACACCCCATATCGCAAGGCGCGGCTGATACATCCTAGTCAAATCCGAATACCCTATATTTGGATCATATCAACTGATTTATTACGTCGTTCAACTGTGCCTAAACACACATGAGCTCTCAATTCAGAACCGCTTGATTTACAGCCTACGTTGCTACTGACTGAGATACCGGTGCTCGGCGTTAATAATTGTCCGCTCGATTGTAATATAGACACGGACGGGCTTTCTGACAGAAAACTAGAACTAAGCCTCAACAGTTATCCGCCAATATTTCGTCGGGGATTCTAACCGGGGGGTCAATACGATCACAGATCGCAAGACGCGGCTGATATGTAAACGCGTAAACATCAGTCAAACCCGAAAACGCTGTATATATATGAGGCGCTCAGAAACCCAACAGTATGGACTCTGCGTAATGAATCGATCCAGATCAGCCTGCGCCTCCTGTGAATTTTCCGGTTAAGGAATCATTACCCTATACCTCTATCCACCTGAGACGGTGTGTATCGGCCCGGATTAGCCTCCGCAGCATGCTTAGGCTGATCCTGGTTGATACTTTACGCAGAGACCACAATGTAGGTTTTATCGTGGATCATACCAACTGTTTTATTACGTCGTTCAGCTGTGCCTAAACAACAGACAGACGCACTGGGAGAAATCACATCTCATTAGTATTGAGCCCAGCCGCAAAGAACACGACATTATGGACTTTTTATATCATTAGCAATGTGCGCCTCTGCGTATTCTTATCAAACTTGTCTTAATTTCGCTTTTATAAACAGTCTAGATCAGATAAGCCAGTGCATCCGCACAGTCTGATCAAGATATACACTATACACGGAGTAACTACACTAGCTCATTAGAATACTCGTAGTTTCTGATTAGATTGAGTAGGTGGGCAAATTGTCTGAACTCACACTATTCCGAAATGCCAACGTGTACCTTTTCTCATGCACTGGCTCTTATGATGAAGTACACGTATTCTTGAACCCTATGATGAACGGTTATTACTCGACAATATTCCCCTGATCGCGACCCTTATTAAATGATATAGATCTAAATTACCTTGTGATTTAAATTTGTGATTTTGTTTCTATTATATCATTTAATATTGAAATAAACGATGCTTTACGCACTTTTTCAGTTATATGCCGGTTTTTTGACCCACAGAGATCCGGCTCATAATATATTTGAGTTTACTCGGCACTCAGAATTTGTGCTCAAGTTTCTGATTGGTCAGAATGATATTTATTTTCGAATTCAACCAATCATAAGTCTTATTTGGAACATGGAGTTCATTTCTGAGCACAGAGAACGTTTTTAGAGTTTATAGTTCCGGAGTCAGGATCTAATCCCACAAAGCTTACTTATCGTTAAGTAATACTTAAATACTTAAGAGCATATTTCATCATTCTTCTTTTCTTAATCAAAATGCCAAAATATATAATTTCGTAACAAGTATTGTTAGTCAGAATAGTAACTATTTATGTCAACCTATTCATTTACTTAAATACATTCCAAAATTCATGTTTATCAAAATATAAGGCAAACAAAACTGATGAAATATGGTTTTAAGTATTTAAGTATTACTTAGCCCTAAGCAAAGTTGGTGTAGTAGGAATAAAGGCAGCATCGTCTTGGAAGAGTGATAATACACTTCGTGCTTGTCAGCACGTGAGACCGTCCTTATGAATGGCAAAACATAGCAAAACAACTTGGACCACGTTATACAAAACCAATCCTTCGCGATTTTTTAACAGCTCATATGAACCGTCCCGCGAGAAAACCACTTTTGTGTCCTCTGCGTAATGTATCGACCAGGATTAGCCTACGCATTCCGCTCAGGCTAGTCCGGACCGAAAAGTGTCTGTCAGGGTTAGCCTGCGCGGCATGCTTTAGCTAAACCGGGTCGATAATTTACGCAGAGTCCACCATGTTGGTTTTCTCGCGGGACTGCTCATGTCCAGATTAACCCATGTCCAACATAATCTGACCAGGATCCCATGCTCGGAATCTAGCCGTGCGGAAATACTTGTGGCCTGTTAAGGAATGACTATCACAAAAAGAAATTCTTATACAATTTGATCTTGAATATTAAAAAAATATATTTATTGTATATGTTTTTATGGTAGTATTGTCTATAGGATACGGTACAAGTTTGTTTTCTTCTGAATAGTGTAAATTCACATTTGTGGCTTTGTTCACTCTAATCCCACTGGGCTAAGTCTATGTGGAAAAGCAACCAGTTGCTTGGGAAGATTGTTGTGTGTAGTACTGGTGTGAGAAAACCAGGAAATGCATGAGTAGGTGAACTGGCCGCCGTGATATAACTGAGAAATTGTTAAAAACGGCGTTAAACCCCAATAAATCAAATTCAGTCTAATCAGGATCTACACAAATTGCCATAATCAACTGACAATATTCGAACAGTGTAAACCCTGATCAGACTGTAAGGATACACACGTGAAAGACTAAAAGCTAGTTAATAAGACTAAAATCAAATAAAGAAAGACGGAAGATCGGTTACCACGTGACGTGACGTATATAGACTATGTGCCTTTATCCAGGAATACCAACCCCATTGTGAATGACATTCTAATATTTTCGGAAAATAAATATTACACTCTTCGCTCAAAATCCTATTTACAATTTAGCATTGACCTACACACCTAGAACAAATTGCATGCTACATTCATTTAGATATTTTTTTTTTTAAAGTCTGGAATAGCATTCCATCACATATAAAGCATTCAACGTCTATGATATCATTCTTTTGAAGTTTGTTTTTCGTGTGATGTGTCGTTTTAGTCCCGCACCAAAAACAAAATGAAAACAAACATTATAACTCACCCGTCAATATCAGCAATAAAATGAATAGCCTGTTGTTTACCCGATGATAAAATCCTAAGTACCTTTTCGTTAGCAGGAAGAGAAAATAACCAAACATTGAAACGAAAAAATCTTTTTTAGTCTGTTTTGATTGATTTTGCGATATAATTTACTGGGTGTATAACGTTTCTTACCACTACTCTATGTTTCTGATTTTGCGATAGAATTTACCGGGTGTATTACGTTTCTTACCACTACTCTATGTTTTTATGCGGGGGTTTCAGCTATGCTGAATACCTCCGTATATTGTCATGCCCTGCTTTCAGGAAGTGTAAATTTGTATTTTTTTTGTGCTGCCCTCTGTTTTTTCAAAATGAACAATTTTTCTTGATTGTCCAGGGATAAGTTAAATAAGTTTCACAACAAGCTAAACAGTATGCACATTATACAAAGTAAATGTACACAATGTTAAGTTTTAATCCATGAAGTTGTATACATAATTTAGAAATTTAAGTTAGACATAAGGATCTTAAATGTTTCTTTTAAATATATGGAAAACGAGTAGCTTGAAAGCGGGTAGCTCAAAAACCTTTTGAGAAAATCCCTGCAATGAAAAATACGGAAATACGACTGTCGTGCGTCGTCAACATTTTCCCTTGTTAACACTCTACAGGCTACATTTTGCATTGGATCTTCATGAAAGTTCATCAAAACATTCATCTCCATCAAATCTTGAACAAGTTTGAAACAGGGCTATTTGAGGTCAAAAACTAGGTCACTAGGTCAAATTGAAGGAAAATCTTGTTAACACTCTAGAGGCCACATTTTTTAACATGAGCATGTTGAAACTTTATCAGAATGTTTGTCCTCTATTTTCAACTTGAGCATGTTGAAACTTGATTAGAATGTTTGTCTTGATAATATGTAGGTCACGTTCGAACATGGTTTATAATGGGTCAAAAAGAAGGTCACTAGGTCAAATTGAAGGAAAAGCTTGTTACACTCTAGAGGCCGCAAATTGAAGGAATATATTGTCAACTCTGTAAAAGCATCTCTTTTGGCTACAACAGCTTGAAATTTAGTCAGAATTCTATCTAAATGATATCTAGGTCAAGTTTGAATATGGGTCATGCCGGGTTAAAAACTAGGTCACTAGGCTAAATTGAAGGAAAATCTTGTTAACACTCTGGATACTGCATTTTTAGCTTGAGCATGTTGAAACTTTATCAGAATATTTTTATTGATGAAATCTACTTTAAGTTCTAACATGGGTCATGTTGGTCACTATGTCAAATTGAAGAAAAATCTTGTTAACACTCTAGAGCCAACATCCCCCGAATTTTAGTACTTTCAGTACTTTGATTTATTTTGCTATAGAATGTACCAGGTGTATAACGTTACTTACCACTACTCTATGTTTTTTTATTTTGCTATAGAATGTACCGGGTGTATAACGTTTCTTACCTCTACTCTATGTTTTTTATTTGAAAAGTAATCATTAAACGTGCTGAACTTCAGATGGAAATTTAAATTTTGAAATGTTGAAAGTTCTTCACATATTGCTAATATTGACAACACAGTAAGTTATAAGTAGATCAAAACTATGTTGGCAGTAACAATTTAAAAAAAAATTACATACACGATCAATATTTAGATGTTTATTAAAACTTTAGACTGTATTATCTATTTTCTGGAGTCCAGCACCTTTAAATGACTAACATAATATTATAGCTCCTCGAGCAAGAGACGCATTAGAAGTAGAAGTATACCAAACGTGTAGTGCCGATACCCAGTAGCTTAGTCACTAGCGTCCTGGACTATCAATTCAAGGGTTGTGTGTTTGAGTGCCAGCTCGGTCAACATTCTTTTCGACGAATGACACTGTGACAAGCGTCATTCGTCGTTCTACCAAATGGCTAACAGTCGTGATATGATCGACAAATTGTTGAAAACGGCGTTAAGCCCTTAGCAATCAATCAGACGTGCAGAAGAGAGTACCATTCGCTTGATATATATGAAAAAAAGAGGTTGACTGAGAAATGAATCTGGGTTCATTATTATTTCAGTACAGGTTTATATTATCTACGGAAAGGGGAATCTGGACATGAACCTCCCTTTTCTCGGTTATTTAGTGCATTCAAAAAAGGTTATCCTTACAGTCCGCTCCAAATGAATTCCATACATTTTAGATTGTATGAACGAGGCCTGAAAAATATGAAATTACTTTGCTCTGCTAGTTGACAGACATAGCAAAAATAAATCTGCACAAAAACGACTATAAACAGATATAGGCAAAGTATTGACAATTTCTGTACTGAAAGTATGATTATTGAATAGAGTTCAAAGTTATTTGCTCATTGTGAGGAATTTCTCCTTTTTGCCAGAAATGCTTTCGAAACTCGTCTTCTGTAGATGCATCAAATGCGTTTGTAGTGGGAAAAAGTATCCGTGTTGACCAGGGGTGATAACAGACGCAGTCCGTATGCATTACATAGGTTTGGATTAGAGTTGAATCGAAATTACGTCGCCAAATTTGATTGATTGTTTGGGTTTTAACGCCGCTTTCAACAATTGGTCATTTATGTCCCTAGGTAAGTTACCAGTACTACTGGTCCATTTGTTCTGACAATCAGTCGTATTGCTAACCACGCAGCCCATAGGGCATAGGAGGGAATAGGAGGGTAGCCATAATTACGATTTTTAAAGACTTTGGTATCACCCGACCGGGTATCGAACGCGCGACCTCCCTCATTTGAGGCTGAAGGCTTACCACTACACCACAGAGGCGGTCCGCCATATTTGTATTATAAGTCCAAAGAGATAAATGAGGCTCGGGGTCTATTCCTGTTAAAAGTCCAGTCTGGTCCAGTTGCATTATCATTTGACAGAGACTCTGAACGATAACGCCATCTAGGTAAGGTAAACATCTAAAACATCTCCTTAAAACATGTAAAACGCATCTGCAGCAGTCAACTTTAATTAAACATCTATTGCAAAATGTGGAAACTTTCTAACAATGAAAGTATGATTATTTGATTGGGTAGAAAATATTTCTTAAGACTGCTCAATAATGATCAAAGCGTAAAAGAATAGAAATGACAGCCGTCCCACGAGAAAACCAACATTATGGCCTCTGCGTAATGTATCGACCTAGATCAGCCTGCGCATTCCACGCAGGCTAATCCGGGATGACACATGCCGTCTCAGGGCAATTGAGGTATAGATTAATGATGAGTGTAGATATGAGCCGTTCAACGAGAAAACCAACATTGTGGACTGTGCGTAAAGTATCGAAAAGGACCAGTCTAAGCATGCCACGCAGGCTAACGTTTCACCCCCTGTGGATGTTATGTTTCAGGAATCATTACTCTATACCTCTATCCCCCTGAGATAGAATGTGTCGGCCCTGATTATCCTACACGGACTGCGCAGGCTGATCTAGATCGATACATTACTCAGAGTTCATAATGTTGTTTGTTCTCGTGGGACGGCTAATATAGTAAAGTAAAGTAAAGTGTGAGTTAAGTATAATGTTATCTCTAGTGAAGGTTGCCAGCTATTCCAATTTTATAAGAAATCTTAGAACGATAACTTCCTGAATTGAATGCTTCCGGGTAAACCCGTCATATATTTTCTTTCGTTAAAAAAAAGAGATCAATATTTGGTTTAGGTTAATACACCGTATAACTTATAAACGGGACTTTGCGAAGCCCAAATGAGCCTACCTGCGAAATAAAGAAACCATATGACCTGAAACAGAAAATACACAGGAGGCGAAAAGAGTCTATCCGGGTAAGCCTGCGCTACATGCTTAGGATGATCAAGGTCGATACTTTACGCAGAGTCCACAATGATGTTTTTCTCGCGGGACGGCTCAAATAGTGAATTTCATTGATTGATTCGCGTTTGACGCCATTTTAAACACTTGTTTCCAGTCATATCACAGCGGTTGACATACCGGTGCGTCCTGGCTTTTTCACACCAATAGTTCACATGGCAGTCTTTCAATGAAACTGGCTGCTTTACCACATGCGCTGTTACTTTGTTTTCATCAAAACTTGAATTGTTCTACCTAATCTTTTTAAAAGTTGCATCTTGACGTGCTTGCAGCAGACGACTTTCCAAAACAGTCATTGCGAAATGAGTATTTACTCATAATAAGCAATTACACCCTACTTCATCGTGCTTTCAGCTATATGATAATATACGTAAACTTAATACGCAGTTTGACGTTCTTGCAGAAGAAGACTTTACCACAACACATATTACAAAAGGAGAAACTTTTTGTTATAAGGAATTACTACAGCAGTGTTTTCAACTGTTTTCAACGATATGTCATTTCATTCATAGATATTTTCAACTGTTTTCAACGATATATCATTTCATTCATAGATATTTTCAATATTGCCACAGTTTTTGGCCTGGGGCTTTAGCCCCTGGTTATAGTAATAATACCACTGTTTTCGGAGTTGGCAGCCTGCCAATTGCTGTTAGCACCAAACAACGCATTTTAGGTTGAGACTGCGCGAGAAAAATAGTTCATCATGGATTCAACAAAACTGCATTTAAAAGGTTAGGATTTCACCCATAAATATCATTTTAATGTTGTTTGAACAACAGTGAACAACTTAAGGCATGAGTACTCCAATATAGGTTTAAGAAATGCTTTAGAAATTAATAAGCCGAGAGGTCAAATATGGACGCTTGTTAACATTATTAACATTCGCGTAGAGGAACGGAATAAAAGAAAGAATTCACGTGAAATATACAGTGGCGGATTAACCGGGTGTCCGTTGGGCCCGTGCGTCGAAAAAGTAATGGTAAACAAAGGAAAAGCGTGGCAAATAAAGTGGCAGAATTAGCGGGGACCCAAAAGGCCCTTGCCCGACTCCCTCCACCCAACGACATCCCGACCCGGTCGGGCATAATACATATCTGGCGAGCGCAGGGCCAAATTTGCGCTCAGAGCCCGGCCGGACATCGGGCAGACATTGACCGGGGAAAGGCGGCGTCTGTCCGACCATTCAATGTGTCTCGAAGGTTATAAAAGCCGGGTCATCGTATCATTAATCAGATTCCAGTTGCGCTCTTCACAGAAGGTAGCAATTTAACACACAGTTTATAAAAAAAAGTGTCAGAGTAACAGGACTACAAGATACCCTATAAAAGAAGGAGGACTGAAGGAGAAGGAGAGGGCAGTATCCACAAGAGAGGGAGAGTGGCAGTAAATGGAATGAGACCTCTCCTCTTCAGCCACCAATGTACCAATAACGCCCGCAAGTGCTGTGGAGGTATCAACGGCATTTTCGTTAGAATGCTTGTCTTAATGATATCTAAGTCAAGTTCGAATATAGGTCATATTGGGTCAGAAACTAGGTCACTAGGCAAAATTGAAGGGAAATCTTGTTAACATAATGGAGGCTGCATTTTTAACTTGAGCATGTTGAAACTGTATCAGAATGTTTGTCTAGGTGATATGTAGGCCAAGTTTGAATATTGATCATGTCTGTTAAAAAACGAGTTCACTAGGCCAAATTGAAGGAAAATCTTGTCAACACTGTAGAGGCCACGTTTTTTCAAAAATTAGGTCAAAATGTTTATCTTCATGATATCTAGTCCATGTTTGAATAAGGGTAATAACGGGTGAACAAAAATAGGTCACTAGGCCAAATGAAGGAAAATCTTGATATCACACTGGATGTTGCATTTTGAATCTTTGTCAGAATAATTGTCTTGATAAGCTTTGCATATTTCAAACACTTTCTATCAGTCTAGTTCATGGTTTAGAGAACTAGTTCAACTTGATTGAATGTGATTTAACATTGACATATTTCTCAATATAATAATGCAGAAACTTCAAGATATTCTGCCTAAACCTGCTTATAAATTTCCCTTTCATTCTGCATGTCTTAAATGTGTATACGTGTGAGCTCTTGCACTCAGGTGAGCGATAAAGTGCCAACAAGGTCCACTGTTTTTAAATTGGCAGTTTAATACAATTTACTATTTTTTACATGATCTTTCAACTTCTTGACAATAAATACATAAAAATAAGCTGCAATTGTTATTTCCTTTCACATTTCCACTATTTCTCTAACCTTCCAGCCGCCCCCAGGCCGTCAGCACCGCAGTGTTTTGATTTGAATATGTTTTCGAAGAAGTCACTAACAAATGTGTTGTTTGTGGAAACGGGTTAATTTAACCAAGAAAATACCAGGAAATAGCGTTAACCCTTTCTTGTATGTACATTCATTTTAACGCCCTTGCAGCAGTCGACATATGAAAACATTGTTACAAAAGAAGAAATTGTGAGCCATAATATTTTTAACTATATTCTATAATAATACTTTCATTTAAAGAGATTTTCTATTGTTTGCCTAGATTTATTCGAAGTCGTGTGCTGCAGATTTGTTGTATATTTGAAAGGGTTAAACCCTCAATAAATATATCAAAAAAGACCTAAACGGGTGCGTTAACTACATGACTACGGAAATCTATAAATAGCCAGTATCTAAGTTAAATCGGCGACCATGGAACGCCAATGCCCCATTCATGAACATATTCTCGGTGAAAACACCCGTAACGTCATAACGGTTTATACTTAACCCGTTTCGGTCACGATTTCCACATTGAGCGGGTTATTGGATATCACACGTATTGTATTGATGTAGTATTGTATATAATCACTTCATCACTACTAGAAAGGCGACACCTTAAGGGTTTCGCAGGATAGAATGAGTGGAGAGGAGCAGAATTGCATCCGAACTACCAACCGACCACACACAATGCTGATGATATTGTTTCGATTCTAACATGATCCAAAACGTAACAATTGATGAAACTAGTATTTTGCAACACCAACATTATCTCCAAAAGTCTAAAAGATAAATAGAACATTATTATCGGGATTTGGCGCCCAAGTTTAGTTTAAACTTATTTATTTTACATCGATTGCGAAACAAGCTTTAAGCTTAGATTACTCACACTCGATGTCTGCTTCCTGGAGACTTAACCAGTACTCGTGCCGTTTTGTGCGGAAAAATCTCAAAAGGACCCGCTCATCACGGGACTCGAACCAGGGACCTTTGATACGAGAGGCCGACGCTCTACCTCTGCACCACTGTAACGTTATGACGTCAACCGCTGACGTGACGTCACTTTCCTAGTCACGCCCACAGATTTTTTAAAAATTGAGACGTTTCAAATTGATAAATTATAGGTTCTGAAACAGTGACACAGTTTATTGAATATTTTCTGCTGAAGTGAAGTGAATTGTATAATTGGATTTTGCGAAAATAAGGTATGTCAATTGAGTGATCGTAATTTTAATATTATCTAGATGTTTATATATCATATATATTGAATCTGCAATAGAATACTTTGAAAACATCTGGTAAAAAAATAGGACATATTATTAATGAAAGTATACTTAATATTTAGAGTTGAAACATTGTTTTTTGCAAAAGTTGAAATATCTTATGAGAAACTTTTTTGTCAATCAATGTTACACTATGAATACTCTACATTCCTGTATTCTATACATTCCTGATTATATGTAAATATACAAAACAAATCCTTAATAGTTGTATGTGTACATTGTGTTCGAATAATCCAAATGATAAAAAATACTTCATGAAAAAGGAGTAAATACGGAAATTGTAATGACATGATAGCTTGAATTGACTACGAGCGTTCTAAATACAATGTGCATTCTGTCCGAGAAAGCTATTGCTCAAAGGATGTTATAGATCTTTCCACACAAACGGCGCGAGTACTGGTTACATCTCTAGGAAGCAGCACAACGATCGTGAGTAATATAAGCTAAACGCTTGTTTAGCAATCGATGTTAAATAAATAAATATAAAAACTAAATTAAAGGATTTTAATATGATAGTAAAATCATTGACTCCCCAGTATGTCATCCGTTACTGTGACCTTACCGAGACACTTGTAGGACTACAATTCAAGTTGCATTATTCTTCTAAAATGTTGCATCTAGAACTGAGTTACACTTTAGAACACAGTGAATCCTCTGATGGGACTATGTATTCGCGCAAACTAACCTGCACCTCTATTACCCACAGACGACACAAGACCCTCCAGTTCGCCCAAACGCGGATCATTTGATTATAAAAACGCATTGCGAGAAACCAAACAGTTCATGAATCAATAGTATAGTTCATTAAGGGGTTAGAACCTATTTCAGAGTTGTGCAGCTTCTACGTTATAACATTCTCCATAGCGTCATAAACATCTTTATTGATTTTTTGATGAACAGATCATCCTTTGGAGGAGCAATATGATCTTACCTGGCTCCAAAAATTATAAATATTATAATTTTTTGTATGTGCTCAGTATTTGTGCTCAAGTCTTTGATTGGTCAGAATAAAAGCGATTCTCGCAATTGACCTATCCGAACGAGTCTATCAACGTGCTCTGGGTAGTTTTGTAGTTTTGGAGTCAGGTACAGGCTTCAAAATTGTAAAATAAAATCTGTGCTCAGAATTTCTGCTCAAATATCTGATCAATCTAAAGCAATTTCGTCCTCGAGATTGACCAGTAAGAAGTATATTTTTAGAGCATTGTAACAACGAAAAGTGTGTAATATTTACGATTTGATTGTAACGTTAGCAAACTAGTAAATGTTTTGACAACAAAAGAGAAATGTTCGTAACAATAGCAAACTAGTGAATGTTGTGACAAAAAAAGTTACACTGTTCGTAATAATCATTTCCTTCTCCTACGATGTTTCTAACGCAGTCTGGTATTGCAAAATTTCTTATTTCTTATCGGACAATTAAAGGATTTTACATGTCTGTGTCTTGACTTTTGCAGAACAATGTCACATAGGATTAAAAACATATTCATATAACATTATATTCAGACTCATGTATACAGATCAGTAAATAAATATCTATCGGCATAAATTGTCAGGAAAAAGAAGAATCGAGAAGAAATCATTGAAATTCTTGAATGACATAAATAAGATGTATTGCACCGCTAAGAAAAACAATCCGTGAGTGGATATTCGCCAGTACTGGAAGCCCGAAGAAGAAGTGGTTCCGTGTAAAAAGGGATTGTGCTTAAGACCAGGGGAATACCTGCGTTTAAAAGCAGTCATCCCCAACATAGGAGCAGCCGTTCCCGAGGTCAGTAACGTCGATCCGTGCCAGTTCCAGAGCGACCACGCCAACCAGTTAGGATATCTCGGATGTTCGGAGTGTAATCCGAACGACTTAACGAATTGGTAATCAGGATCACCAACGTCGTGCGTAAAGCCGACATAAACTGAGACATTAACCTAAAAACGTTGACGTGAACAAGACAAAAAATATAATATACGACCCCGCACGCTTTACGGGAGACTAGTGTAAACATCCAAAGATCGGTGGACATTGAATGGTATTTTCTACCGGAAAATTTATGGTAAATG
The DNA here is from genome assembly GCA_031761405.1 of Serripes groenlandicus. Taxonomy (NCBI): domain Eukaryota; kingdom Metazoa; phylum Mollusca; class Bivalvia; order Cardiida; family Cardiidae; genus Serripes; species Serripes groenlandicus. The sequence goes on from JASEVX010000006.1 coordinate 24,682,046, forward strand.
GAAAGACGAGTTGACTTTAGAGAGGCTGCCTTCGTTTGTATAACCAGATAATGCGTCGCGGTGACGGTTGAATCATGTCGCGGGCTCTCTGTAACAGTCTAGTTATAAAGTATGTTTTGCCGCAAGACGTGGGTTCGCTTACGATACAGGTAAACGGATGTTGAAAAACAAACATCTTCACTGTTTGAACGCATTTTGGGGCTATCGGCGCCTCGAGAGCTTCCTCCGGTGTCTGCGTTACATGAACTCCGATGATGGCGTTCCATAAGCTCCCTTTGGTGTTGGCGCACCACGAGCTCCCTCTGATGTAGGTGCTCCATTTTGGAATGTCTTTCCGGTATAGTAACTAAGTTGATGTGTTTGTCGCTTCAAGTTGTAGACGCAACTAAACCTGTTATCGCAGATTTGACACATAATGTTTGGCGTTGACTTTGTTCGTTTCCTCGGTCTCTTTTATATACTTGATTTCGCATCGGGAGCAAATTAATATAGATCCTTCGTGGTCGTCGTAAAATCCTTCGTCATAATCGAAACAACCGTGTTTTGGGCCGAGATAGTTAAAAACGGCGAGGCATGTTCCGAATTCTTCGTAGATTGACTTGGAACAAAGTTGGCCAGACATGGTGGGATATCTGAAAATCAAAGAACCACATCAGTTATCAGATTAAATCAAAATACGATTGCCTTGATCAGATGAGTATGTATGAAGGGGTTAACTCCTCCTCCATTTCTTTCTTATCCTGCTACTCCTCTTCCTTCTCCGCTCCTCCCACATTCCAGGAACTCATTAAGGAGCTTCGCACGCATATAAGAGCTCAGCGAACGCATTGAAGAGCTCACGGCTTTTGACCATCTATCATTTAGTTTCATTTTTAACGAATTATTTTTTCTCAAAAAATAATACAGTTAACGCGATCGTGTTTGTTTGCGGAAGTCACGGTTAAACTACACTTCCGCTTAGAATACACATTCGCTGCACCTAAATAGTCCTAGTATTTTTTAGATATTAAAATGACTTCTACGTGTTATTTCAATACAGTGAAGTCATAATTATACTATCGAATCATCATAGATAATCAATTTTCTAGAAAATATCAAATTAACAGTACGAGCATATATATTTCATTTGTTGGCAGGTACGTATAAGGCACGAGTATGAATTTTAGTCGTATGCCCATTCACTAGAAGTCGACCCCACGCTGTATAGAACAATGTTAATCTCACAAATATGCCACCACGCAGAGCTCAGTGAAATAGTTAGTGTGTATTTTAAACGCTCGCATCGCCGTTGTTTCTCCTTTTTCCAACATGATAACGATGATCAAATGGGCTTTCTAATTATAGATCATGGTTTACATACGCGCGCATTCAGTTAGCTATATATATATATACGAAAGTAACGCTCTAACGTTGTATCAAAGTACCGTGGTGTAATGGAGAGCGTGTAGAACTACTAATCATGGACAACCTATGGACGCGAGTTCGAGTCCCAATAGGAACCGTTCTTTTTTTTTTTTTTAATTCTTATTTTATGCGATTTGTTAAACATTATAGATTTATAATAATTAATTCACTCACATGAAACATAGTTATAATATAAGCCGAAATCCTGGATCCGCCCCTGGTGACGAAAACAAATCGAACTAACAATGTAAATCTCACAAATATGCCATGGGTGTTTTGACAGACTTTACGCAGAGCTCAGTGAAAGAGTTAGTGTGCATGTTAAACGCTCGCATCGCCGTTGAAATGCTACATTTACTAAAACTGTCAACTGATAAAAAAAATCTCTGGACAAAAATATTAATAATAATACGAAAAAAAAACATGAATGGGTTTTTTCGCTTATAGTTAACAGGTGTGAGATTTTTTTTTTTTTTTCAATAACCCATGAAGCTTTCTGAAATGAAACTGGAAAAATCCATGGGGGCCGCCATTTTGGATACATATATGTATAAAAGGCAGACGTAAAACACAGATTGAAAATTATTGTCGTCTTTTTAATCATTTTTTTAAATCGGTATTTTGTGTATGTATAAAATGAGCAGAAAAACACGGATTGAAAATTATATTGTCGTCTTTTTAATCATTTTCTTTAAATCGGTATTTTGGGTATGTATAAGATGAGTGGAAAAACACGGATTGAAAATTATTGTCGTCTTTTTAATCATTTTTTTAAATCGGTATTTTGGGTATACATGTATAAAATGAGCAGAAAAACACGGATTGAAAATTATTGTCGTCTTTTTAATCATTTTTTTTAAAATCGGTATTTTGGGTATGTATAAAATGAGCGGAAAAACACGGATTGAAAATTATTGTCGTCTTTTTAATCATTTTTTTTTTAAATAGATATTTAAGATCATTAAAACGCTGTGTTATGTGGGAATAAACATTTGTACGAAAAGTTAAAACATAATGACATAAATATGTTTTCCCGTTCGTCAAAAAACCGACAGCATTAGCCTTCTACGCCCGAACCTAAATTTTGACTGTATCGTTGCCAAAGAAGGACGTGACGTCATTTCCGTTACACTTCATCTTGGCGTAACGTCAATGGAGCGACGTCGTTTCACGCAAAAAAAGTGGTATCAACATGAAAGACCCCAAATTCCTATACATGAGCTATTGCCACTTATTCAAAGTATAATTATTTATCAAACATTGTGGCAAAAGGATAACTTTCTCATAAGGAGCAATTGTTCTTTTGGTGACAATCTTTTCCTAAATCGTCTGTTGCATAGGCCTCAGAAACTGTCTCTAATAGGGAAAGGGTTTAGCAGAAATGTGACCCCTTACATAATTTGTTCCAGTCATATTGACTGGTTGAAAAAGGCAGTCGCCAGATGGCATCAGAAAAGGGCTGATCTATTTGCTTCTTTACCATAATGCAGGTGATCGATTAAGGATCATCTTGGCCCTCATGTTTTAACCTCGTTCATTATAAATGTATTCCTTGATTTTCTGAAAGTTTTTACTTTATTATTTTCTGTTCGTAATAATAGACGACAGCAATACGAATTCCAAATATGTTTTGATAATGCAAGAAACATGACATTAACATTATTATTGTCTAGTCAATTACTTATAAATCCTTTTTGTATGGCCAAAGTATGTTCTTTAAATTTTGTTTATAATTATCTTGCGTTTTTTCGTAATAAATTAAAATAGACTAAATTGTGCAATAGCATGATCAATTGCATTCATAAATTAGATTTTACAATACATGTTCAAAATAATTCGTTACCAGTACTTTCAGTACTTTGATTTGTTCTGATACAATGATGTCTGAATATTTAAGTACCTTTTTGTCTTGTGACTTATTGTTGACCTCTGTAAATTCCCCTATTCTTAACAGACCAAAAACTGCAAGTGTGAAAGCAGCCCGAAATGAAGATTGTTCGAAAGTATTTTGACAAGTAATGTAGATATGGATATCAGGGCTCTTGCGCCTTGCTCCCTCCAATGCCTTAACTATTAGAATTAATTTTGTTGTGCCAGCTACTTGTTGGAGTTTGTGAGCATATGAGATACCTGATATGTAAGTGGAGATTGTTGAAGTAGCTATATTCTTGTATACCAGGTTTGCAATGAAATGCAACAAGTCTTGATTAGGATCAGGCCATATCTTATGTAACTTATATATTTCTCTGAAATGGGATAGTTTCCCTAGCGCTACTGAATAAGTGTTTCTTGTATTTTGAGACGTAGAATTGAATAATAAGTATTTTGATATACCTTCTAAATATTTTTAACTAGGGATGGGACCTTGACAGGGCTGAGATTGGCCTCTGAAGCTGCATTCCTGAACCTTTCCCACTACACATTCGTCATTTTGCACTATTTCTCCTGGTAACTGGTCTCACTCCTCCTGTCTGCATCTTTTAGGCTCCTACCCAACCTTCCTTGATAATATTCTCCTCTTGGGTGTTATGCTAAACCACTGATTATTCAGATTTAAACTGTTAGTGAGTTGTATCTGGTGTACCCTTCAAGAGTTGCCTGAGGAATTCCTCTCAAGGGTGAGAACTGTGGTAGGAAACTTTGGTAAATCTGGAACCAGTAATCTCCCTTGCAATGAACATTATAACGCAACACTTTGTTACAAATTGTTCTAAATTAGATTATAGAATATAAAATTCATATAAACTGTATTATATCATTATTTTATCATTTTACCGTATTTTACACATCATTGCAACTCTAAAGATGAGGCTGTACCAACTATGATTTTATGTGCATTCCGGTTAATTTGTTAGGTCTTAGTTTTTCACCTTAACATGTTCACACTTGCAGACGCATTTTTACATACTGTATAAGAGGTTAAGTTCGCGCCGTAGAAATGTTCACTAATTTCGCAAACATATCCGCCAGCGAAACTTTCCACATGTGTCGATGTATATTTAATTCACATCGTCTTACCTGAAAAGTGCGACTTATTCGAAATGAAACAGCAAACAACTACAGATAAGAAACATATTTTAATTTTAATTGTATGTTGTTGAAACTACCTCCAAATAGTTACAAGTTGCTCATCACCGGTCCGGTATAAAACTCTGAAGAATCTGCTTTGTGAAATTCAGGGGTGAAAGGGTTCAACCATACATTGTTTAAATGCCATATTTTTCATACGCCGACTTGATCATTTCTGGTTTGGAAGTAAGACTAACATGTACTTTCATTAGTAAATTGGAGTGAATAGGTTTTTATCGCACTTGAACATAAGTCAATTTCAGTCACAGAAATTTAGAATTTTGTTTAAGGTATGACTCGCTTTCTGATTACACATGTGTAAAGAAACAAAACCGCTAGATAGTTTTAACACCTAATGATCAAACAGAAAACGTACAGGTCTCGGCAAATAAAGGGTCTCATTGTATCGAGGTGTCATCTCATTTTTTGATATTTATCCATACATTTTCCCAACGGTGTCTTCCCGATTGCCCATATTTTAATGTGAAGAGGTAAAGAGGGACAAAGGAAAGGTGAGAATACAGTCCGGTTATTTAGCCTATTCCAAGTTTACGTTATAGACAACCAAGTGCGTATCAATAAATAGAACTTTTGAATTGTAATAACATTTCAATTTTAAACAATTTAGCTAGGTTTTGCATAAAGTGAATTTAGAAAAGAAACTTTCAAATAAATATCCATGTAAATATTCCTTCGCATACAGTGACCTCGACAGATCCGGGTCATCGACAATTCCCGGTCACATTTGGAAACAGAAGTGAAGTATTCGAGAATGCTAAAGTATTTTGACATTTTGATTATCAAGTCATATTTCCCATTAGCTTGGCTGGTTTCACTTCGATTTCGGACGCTGTCATTTCAAAAACCGATGTCGTAATCTCGAAACGCTTAACTCCATCGATTACCGTGGAAGAAAAATCTCAATATTTTTTATTACAGTGTACATGTCACAGCAAAAATGCTAATTGTAGCCATAATTTTAGTAATGCATGTATTGGTATATAAAGGTATGTATTGCAGATAAATGTATAGGTTATTTACCACTGAATAGGATTTATAACATTGATTGACTTGTCAAATGTGTTTATGCCAAACTAGCAGACAATTTGACCTAGTTCATATACGACACTTTCGGGTCTAAAAATTATCAATTATTTGGGAAAAAGTACACGTTGGCTTCTTTAAACAATGTAGTTAAATTTCAGCCTGTACCTCCGCACAGTTCGATTAACATCGACACTGTTCAATTAATGTTTATGTAAAGTGTGTTAGAATTTGAGAAGATACTACTAAGGCAAAGCAGACGTACATGAACCAGTTATGTTTTACAATTTTCAAATTTTATAAAAATCCGTCCGCTCATAAGGAATTTACGCTAAATCACTTCAACATTTTTAGCTTTCAAAACATCGTTGAAGTGCTCCTGCATTAAATGAGAATGATGAATTACAATGGAAACATGGTTGAACTGGTCTAAAGAGGAAAGAAGTTAACATATTTGAGAACTACACTAAAGTTTAAGCTGTCAAATTAATCCTCAAATTTGTATTCGTGTTAGGTTATGGCATGTAACGTTTTTGCTGATTGTAAAAATAATAAGTTTAAATTCAAAAGATAAAAAAATCACAGCCTTTTCATGTTCTTTTCTTACCAGACGGTAATTTGAAAACATTATTGCGAAAGCAGAAATTAGCAATTTTCTTTTCACCCGGCTGTTTTTCAACTGTATTTAATAATTACATTTTCATTTATGGAGACGTTTGATAATAGGCAGTTTTCAAAGTCATCTTCTGCAGATTTTTTGAATTTGTGAAGAGGTTAAATTTTACATCGATTTAAGCTTATATTTATCACGATCGATGTTTGCTTCCTGAGGACAGAAGCAGTATGGAAAATTCCAGAGGCAGAACAGAATTCGGTACCTTTGGTACGACTGCACAACTGTCTTCCACTAATATGAATAGGTTAAAATATCACAGTTAGTGCCTTGATGGGTGACACGCAATGCCTTAACGCCGGTACACGTTAAACTATGGTTTTAATTTACATTTTAATTATAAAATAACTACTCGCATACGAACTCGAACGACAACCAGTCTAGGGTCGAACTGCTACGGAAATAACCGAGAGCTGACAGTTTTTTTCACAACCAATATATGAACTGGTGCTGATGCACACGGGCAATAACGATTTCTTTTTCAAAGCAGACGAGCTGACTTCCGAATGTTATACCAGGACAAGGGATCAATGTGTTGATTCAATAGTTTAAAGTTAAATAACACCAGTCCTTTCAAATAATGTTTTGTTTCTAAAATTGGATAATTTTGTAAAAACGACTATGTTTGAAAAATGATCATAATCTGTTAACCCTTTCCCTCATATAGACACTTTCTGACGCCTCTGTAGCATACAACTTTTGAAAACACTTTGGCAAAGGTGAAATTGGTCATGATGAACAATTTCACCATTTGCCATCATGTTTTAAACTCTATTAAATTATTGTACTTCCATTGAAAGGGAGTTTCCATGTCTTTTCGGGTATGTTTTCAAAGTCGTCTGCTGCATTGTTGTTGCATGTGGGAAAGGGTTGACCCTTTCACGTGTAGATAATCTATACAATTCGCTTTTGCTTTCATTATCATAACATGAAGATATACTTTGGGAGCATATCAACAGTAAAATGTATATTTTAACATAACAAATAGCGAAGACGGGCATGATAAGTTCTCAATAATATCTCTGAAACCCTGTACTCCATATTTAATCATTCCCACTAAGGAATTATATATAAAATATTATTAGCAACTATTTTTGAAAACATTATGGCAAATTAAAAAGATAGAGTGATACTGTCTCTCCATCCAAAATCCTTTTCCTTTAGACACCTTATAATATCCTTTTATTGTGTAAGTTATTTGATCACAGACTTTTGATGTCATTATTTTGAATATGTCTACTTGTTTTTTATTGCAGTAGTCTAAATGATCACATCAAATATCGCAAGTCAAGTAAATTTCTCAAAATCACACATATTTTTCCTTGTTTGCTGTTTAGCATTTATAAATTGATAGTTAACACTTTCAGTCATACAGAGACATTTCGACACCTCAGCAGTAGATGACTTTTGAAACAGTGTGAAACATTGACAATAATGAACAATTTCTCATTTTACCACAATATTTTCACCTCTTTTTAATTATTATACTTTCATTTACAGAGATATTTCATGTTTCCGCCATTATGCTGTTTAAATCATCTAGTCATTCGTCGTATGAAAGAAAAGGTTAAAACTAAAGCTGCTTTATTGGGAATACGAAATCACTTGAACTATTAGCTTTCCCTTTTCTGCAATGTTTTCAAAATAAAGAAGGTGTTGGTTACAAGGGAAAGTTTTCTCACTATGTTTGGATTAACATGTATCTAGGAAGACAATATTATGAAATACTTTGAGGGAATGGAAGTTTGTCTAACAAAGAAACTACTTTTATAAGTTTCAAAATATATTTATTGTACATGTTTTGTAAATTGCCATATTATAACTTGGCATGAATGGAGTAGGACTTTAGCCCTTCCTGTTCCATATACAATTCATTTAACCCTTTCCTAATGACAATCCTGCATTCAGAAGATATCATTCTGGCATAAAGTTTGTTAAAAGTTGTACACATACGCTACTACAAAATATAATTAGATCATAGATGGCAATTACAATATTATGAAATATAGAGATTTCTCATTACCAGAAATCCAGGTAAAATGAAATGAGTTTGTTAGTTGAGTTTGTACTTTTTGCTGAATACAGAAAATTTTAAATGCCAATGCAGCAACAGCTCTTGAAACCTTTGTGGGATAAAGAGAAAACAACTCAAAATGTGTATTTTCCCCTTTTCTAATACAATTTTCCAAAATTACTCTTCTACTTCTCCAAATGTGTTTAAAACTGATAACTGTTTTAACCCCTTCTTCATATAAACACTTTCTGATGTCTCTGCAGCAGATGACATTTGAAAGAATTGTGAAAAAAATAGAAATTTTAGCAATTTCTCCTTTTGCCACAATGTTTTCAACTTTATACAATACTTACCTTTTCATAACTAAATTTGTTCTGCGATATGTACATAGTTATGAATCACGATGAAAACGTTCATGTGTATTATTTTCCTTTTTTTAACAAATTAAAACCTTTACCATAATATATAATCAACCAGTTACTGATGCTTCAGAAATATAAATTATATAACTAACATTGAAACATCCATTTTATCCTGCAAAATGGAACCCCTCATAGTCATCAGAGGAAAATGTTTCTCGTATCTTACACACATCACAAGATGGACGAACAACCTGCACATCTTTCTCCAAATATCCCCAGCACTATCTTGCCTTCTGTCTGTAGGCTGTAAAGCGCTTCCTTCTGGAAATGCAATTGAATAATTTGCTTACAAAATTGGAATCACCAATAGCGTGCATGACCAAGTATTGTGAAAATGGATTGCCCATGTACAAGCACCTGTATCAATTAGTCCACTACACTGGAAAGTGTTCATTTAACCAAGTTATCCTAGATGTAAACCAGCCTATTAATGTTCATGATCCTACCATGTCTGCCTGATTGTGAGTGCAGTGGTTCGAATGATAACATTACAAAATTTACAATCTGTAATCAAATAAAGTCCACAATAAAAAAAGACATGAGAGCAGAAAGTTAACACTTGTCATCTGCTGTATGTTACTTAATTATAATGTGATAGACAGACAATTGTCTCACCACATGAAGAGATCCCTACATGTCAGTGTGCAAGGGGTTACCCCTTAAGATCTATCATCTGTTTAATTGTGTTAAATAACCAGACCTTATTTGCCTTGCTAAGTGTTGTGACAATACTCAAGTTAAAGAAGAAACAAACTTTTACATTGTACAATTTACGCTTGGAAAACTGCTATCTACTATTATTTTCACCATTTGTGAGTTGCCAATATTCAACCAAAATATACAGGTAAAGAATTCACTAGGTTACGAATTCACTGTAACTCGTTTTTCATTTGTCAGAAAGTCATCAAACTGTATCATGCTTCAATGTTATTTAAATCGGACATAAGTTATTCACTTTCAAAGTCTTCTTACATGGTTCAACCAGCGACGTATGTGGATTTGTTATAAAAAATTAAATGGAGTAGAAAAATAATATTCCTTGTCAAAACTAACAGAAATCATACTAAAAGTAGATCTACATCTAAATAATTAAAGTTTAAATTGCTTCTTAAAATAATCTGTTATTAAAATTAATTTCTTCTCGCATGTTATCTATACTTTTTAACTGAAAATAGCACGAACCATTTATCACGAACAATTCATGTCCTTCTTTGTCTTCAGACTCGCTGTTCGTTTCAGACAGTTTTACTGACTCAAACTGGTATGGTCTGATTCCTAAAGGTACTCGATCGTGGCCTAGGTCATCTGGTTCACTGTAAATAGCTGACTCATTACTGTTTTCTTCGAAAGAAGACGACGAATAGTGTAATTCTTCATCTAAAGCTCCGTAATTTAACTCATCCGCCATTATTGAAATCGAAACCTTTCCTCATTATTACGTATTCACGGTAAACCGGAAGTCAGTATATTTTCACATTTCGCACTCGATAATTTCAGTGAAAGCGTAATTTTATTACACAAAATAGATGTTTTCATACTGAAAAACATTTCTTAAATATATTTTTTTTGTTCTTACTTTATTATTTAAGCATTATATGTTTGACAGTCAATTTTTATTTGTTGACTCGTGGTACTCTTTAAATAATTTAGTACAATATGTCTGTGTTTTATACTGAAGATAATGCTTTTGGTACGTTATCTATATATCTAATTTTATTAATACAAAAACGACGTTTGACCGTTTATCAGATATTACAGTTTGTCGTCGTCTGCGTTAAAACTATTTCCCCTCTCGCAAAAGATTTATTTCGCCTCTGCAGCAGTCAACATTTAAAAACTTTTTAATAAAATGGGGAATTGCTGAAAACAAATGAGCTAGTTCTCCTCTTGCCACAATGTTTTCAGTTACATCAGCTTTATAAACTATCATAAGTATGGTCATTTCAGATTTTTATATCGTTTTTACCATTCATAACACATACTTCGTATGTCGATTTTTGCGTGACGTAGTTCAGATCGAAATAAAAGTCCTCTTTATCGTGCTTACATTCATGTAATCAAAACTTTAGAAATCGAAGCAATGGTTTATCTCCTTTGTGTTTAGGACTGCGCGGATAGTGTATCGGTGTAAAGAAAACCTCAACAGTTATTGTAGTTCATGTATTCTACAAAATGAAATGCCGTGATATAACTGAACTACTGTCCATAGCGGCGTAAAAAATCACATTTAAACAAAAGCTATTTTATTTAATCTTCAGATAACATATAGTCGTTCCTTAACTGTTAACAATGAGAAGTTTGGTGGTGATTTCGATGATGATCCTTTTTCTAAAGAATTGCCATGGTAACGTACCACATATACAGATGGATTCTACGGAAGGTAGTGTGGTATACTTAAATGTCTTTCTAACCATTTTACACTGAAAAAGACAATAATTGACGACAATTTGCCGGTTATTTCCACCGGAAATTACCGATAACTCCACGAGTAAGACCGATCTCTCATGACTTCTGAGCCTTTACATTTTTTATAAATACGAACGTTATACAGACAAAAAACCCAGAGACCATGAGGGTTGTTTATACTTTGACACGTAATTTTATCCCAAACATAAAACACTTCTACGTAATACAGTATCTATTTCGACAAAATAGCGTGATCGCACTGGCACAAGAACCGAAACAAATATTGTTGTTCGTGATTTTACTTCAAAAAAATATCATGAAAGGATACGAAAGAGAGATGTGTACGCTTTCTTCCGCTAAATTTACTATGTTTAAACTTAAAACAGTAAACAGAGATAAAATCGCAAAGAAAAACCACCGTAAAAGATCGGATTTCGTTTCTATTGTTTGATGAGGTTCTAGCTTATAAGCATATTATTATGTTAGAAAACCACGAACAACATACGTTTGTGGTTGTGGTGCCAGTGCCTGATCTCATTGGATAAAAAAGACGGACAAATACTAAGATACGATCACGATATTTAAGATTAAATAGAACCGTGACATAGATAACTAGATAAGGGGGGGGGGGGGGGGGGGGTTTATCTGGTATTTTTTCCACCAATATATCTAATGACTTAACCAAACCCTATATTGTAGGCACTCAAAATAATCGTCTCACTGAAACGATTCTTTTGAGTACCCAAAACATAGGGTTTGAGTATCAAATAAGGATTCTTTGAAGATGAACTATGTACCGTAAACGTTCTTTTCCAGATGAAGTTGAAATAATAATTAATTCAAAGACTGGAACAGACGATTATTATCAAAGTGACATTAAGGCAAAAGTCTCGATAGATGGCGTTGTCGTTGATTTGAATTTACGGAAAAATTCGGATATAACCGAAGATGTGCCCGTACTTTTACAACGTAATGGAAAAATACGACGATTTAGATTTTCGACAAAAGAGGTATGAACCAATTAAATAGGTCGAAAAGAAATTCCCGTATTCGTTCATCATAAGAATAACATTGAGGATTATTGTTTTTGTTATTTGAAAGTTTGACGCCATTTTCAACATTATGTCCTGGTTATATCACATCGTTAGAACATTTAGTCATGCCCGCTGGGTGACAAAGGCAGCCCTAAACTAGGAAATGCGACTTTCCTAAGACATACACGACACGATGTGCTGTGGATTAGTTTTCATTCAGTCCCTTGTTAAGTGCTTTATAAACAATTATTAAGCAAAATTAGATATCAGTTATTATTCAATAGTTGATGGTTTGATTGTTGTTTTACGCCGCTTTCAACAAATGTTCAGTTATATTACAGCGTTTCCTGGGATTTTAGTATGACATCGGCCGGGGGTCGAATCCGTGACCTACCGTACTTGAGGAGTACGTTGTACCTCTACATCACTGAGGCTGTCCAGTTATGTATTCAAAGAGAATTAATTCATTTTCTTTTCTCTTCATGGCATATTTTATTTCAAACTTAAATACACGCAATGTATTTTTAAAATGTACAAAATTTATTCGTAGAGAATTATGTTTGGTGAAATAGAAGTTGACAATATCAGTTGCATGATTTTGCATGGTTATTATAGTTCCGCTGTCTGCTGAGTCTGCAAATTTGTATTCATACATAATTATTTGTTTTCTGTCTTTTTGTTTTTGTTAACCTAGTAGTATATATAGGGTTGAAACCAACATATTTGATAAATTTACATACTTTAAAGATCTCCTTCTCTTCCGGGAATGAATGCCTATCGCACCATTCTTGGTTCTTTAGATCATTCTCGGAATATTAACAGGGTAATATTCAATAGAGAAAATTATGTTTTTTATACAGAAGAATTTCAATGAATTTTAAGTAACTTGTTTTTCTAGTTCATGCTGATAAATATATCAATATTATGTATAATTAAATTGTAAATGGATATGTGAAATTCATGTAAATAAAATATTGTTTAAACTAAGGGTTATTGTTTATTTTACATAATTTCAGGCCGTATCTGTGTACCAGGACAAGCAGTATGAAGCATCGTTTTTAATATGGAATATGCAATTTAAAGAATCGAAAAACAATCAAACTGTGCATAATATGGTAAGTCATTAACGCTTTCTTTTCTCGACATAACTTTTAAAAAACATTACAACAGAAACCAGAAACTGTTCGCAATGAACAATAATGTCCTAACATACCAACTATCTACATGTGTACGAAACAAACCAACGGTCTTTCTTTTTTAAACCATAAATATACTATGTTTTGTTTACCTCATTTGGATTTTTGCATGAACAGCAATTTAACTTAAAATGGTCTTTATTATGTTCGCTCAAGGAATTCCCTATTCGTCATCTACCTGAGAATGCATCATGAGAAATGTTGAAGCATAACACAAAACAACAGAATATGCAAACCGTCGCTTTGATTTAAATTACCATTACTTTAAAATCATCCGACTGTAGGTTTTCGTGTCAGGTGCCCCGTTTGTTTTCGGTCGAATGTCTATAAAACAGGGATTTATTGCTGCGGTTTATGGCCCTAAACCACTATGCAAGGGAAATGGCACCTCATTACCAATGTTGCCGGGAACTTAACAATGCCGTATGCAAAAATACAGCACTTTCGACAAAATACTTTCAGCAGGAATTATAATTAACTAGACGGTAAAGAATGAAAGTAAATGAAACAAAAGTCACATAGACAGTAGACGTTAAATGGGTTTGTTTCTATATCCAGGTTATTGGCCAACTAAATAAAAATAAACATGAAGTATAATAAATTATACGAAAACATAAATATTACTCGAAAACATTTTGATATACTTCACATTTGAGTTATTTGAATTTATGGACCATGTCACGCAAAAACTGAGTTGCGGCACTTTGCGCACAGCGAAAATCAAGATCAGTCGCAAATGTGCCTCGAAACAGACTCGTCAGGACCTTTTCTTCTTTGTTCGCCATTGAAACATATTTATGTATGTATTTAGAACGGTTTTGCTAATTAAAAGCTCCTTTACTCTCATGTAATTTGATTGATATTGCATTAACTGCTTTGCAGTCATCTAGGCAAAATATGGAAAATCTTACTTAATGGAAGTATGATAAGTGTATACATTTGAAAACTTTGTGAGCAATGTCTCCATTTGCCAATATGTTTTCACTAGTTGCCTGCTGTTAATGCGTCAATGAGAGTCCGCAGGTGGGTAAGGGTAAAAACCAGCTGTATGTCGGTTTTGGCGGGGGAATGGCTCTTATCAAATAACCTCTGCCCCGATGTATCGAACAGCGAGTAACAACTAGGTGTGATGATTGAATATTACTAGGGGTCCCATTAATGTAGATCGTAACCTTTCTGATCAATCGCACCTGTCTCACCTTATATATAAGTCCTTCAATGGGAACAGGTATGCGTTGACTTGTGTGAAAGGTGTAGATCCAGATTAGCCTTAGCATCCGCACTGTCTGCTCAAGATTTGCACTTATTACGTATCACTTTTGATTAACTTGTAATGAAATTCAATCAATCAGCAGGTGTGTACAGGTAGATCTGAATGTACACTGTTCAGAAATGCCAACTTGTATCTTTTCCTCGGACAGGTTCAAATGTGTTATACATGTACCTTTGAATAATACTTAAGTTCAGTAAAAAGTCCTGATGCACTGGCGCGTATGTCCTGCATGTAAGCATATCACCACATTTACGACATATTTTATCTACTCAATTAACATTGGGAACACTTTCCCATTTGCAAACGCATTTTGACCTGCTTGCAGAAGACGACATTGAAAACGTTGTAACAAAGGGAGAATATTCTATAATTAAGGTTAAAAGACCATTTGGTCGTCTTAGATATTTTTATGCACTCATTGAAATGAATAGACCCTCCGAATGTAATGATATTTAATGAAAATGACTCCCTGCAAGTTAAACAACTTTCCTTTAAGCTTTCAGTTCCTGTTTAAATTAAATTGTTAAATTTAATGGCTTCCCCGTTAATGTTCAATGACTGAATACTCTCATTTAAAAAACAATCTGTACACATTGCCTAAACAGCCTATTGAAATGTCGTCTCTTCTGTGTTCGCAAGCTATGTCGCCTTGTGAAGAAGGATGAATCGTTTAAAAATTAATGTTTTAGGATAATTATCCTAGCTGCCATTTATATAAGAAAAGAGTATGACAAAAAGTGTAGATTTTGTTGACAACAGGCGAACAGATCAACCAAAGTCGCACGGATGGACGACGGAATGTCCTATATCCAATATTATATGCACTCTGATCGAGGGCGTTGACAACAAGTCTCAAGACGGGGCAAGTGAACGACTGTAAACCTTATTTTGAAAAGCAATTTTGCAATCATTTCCTCATTATAGATCTCTGACGACGTTCATAAGTATACCCAAAACAGTAAATAAGTTCGGGTTATTAGATGCAGGTGGAATTATAAATTGAGCTGCGCAAATAGTGTACATCCAAATGTATTCTCAGAGGTCCTATATATAAAACAGCCCGTATACAAGTTTGAAAAAGAAAATCCAATGTAAATCGTGGATTCTGTTGAATGCAATAGAAGATGTTTAGGACAGACGTACAGACGGAAGTACGGACGACATGACACCCCGCACTCCAATTGCACTTTGATCGAGGGCGTTGGCAAATGTTACAATCATCAAATCATTAGTCCACAATGTTGGTTTTCTCGCGGGACGGCTCATTTATTACTGATCGTTCATAGATATACGGAAACCGCTTGTAAATAAGTTTCGGATTATCAATTGCGGATGAAAAGTAATTAAGTTCAGCGGCGCTCTGTTAAAACGACCCGTAAGATATTTGCAACCAGTGTAGATCTAATTCAGTCAGCGCATTCGCATTTACCGTCCCCCGCAGTTAGGCTGAATGTCTAGATATCTGAAGGTAGCCAGTTGCCTGTGAAAAATGTTGTTAAGAATATGGGTACACGTGAGGGAGCAAGGAAATAATTATGAGAAAAAACTGATTTACTGTTTAAATCCATCAACATGCCTCATGATTTTCATGGTTCTTTATGTTCACAAAAGGTCAATGTTTGGCTTATGCACAGCATGACTAATATCATCTCAAAAAACATCTCAAATATTTCGATTTCACTTTATGATGTGATTCCATGAAGTGTAAAAGTACGGATCCTGAATCTAAACGATATCGCGTTAATCAAAATATTATATTTTAGAAACGCCTATTTCTGTTCGAAAATCTTTATATTTTAAAGCACACTTAAGAAGATCGGCTTAATATTTATAAAATTGAGTACTTTATCAGCATGAAATTTTCGCGAAATTGATTATGTGTGAAAAGTTGAAGAGTTCATTTAAAAGATGAATGTATGTCTTGCTGAGTTTATCGGGACATCCAATGAAATCGTGTTATAACACAGAAAAAGAAAATATGATTACTACATTTGTTAACCCATTACTTCTCATGATATTTCAAATGTTGTCTTCTTTATTGGCAACAGATGAACAAGTTGAACAATCTGGAAAACTAGAAGTAACTTCTTGACAAAGAGTTGAAAATATTGCAATTAAAGTTGAAATTGCTCTTTTTTCATCTTTTTTTGTAATGTTTCCAAAAGTCGTCACATGTCGTCAGTGAGAAGTAATGGGTTAAACATGTTTTCAAAGCAGACACGTCAAAACTTTACACCAGGTAAACGGTTTAAAACAAATGACAGCTGTACCAAATGACAGCGGTACCAAATGACAGCGATACCAAATGACAGCGATACCAAATGACAGTGGTACCAAATGACAGTGGTACCAAATGAAAGCGGTATCAAATGACAGCGGTACTAAATGAAAGCGGAACCATATGACAGCGGTACCATATGCCGTTCAATGGTTCAGATACATCTAAGATATGAACCCCTGAGGCGATGTTCGGTCTTATTGAACTGCGGACAGTGGTGGCTCGGATGCGCTTGCGTATTCTGATCTCAACTCAGTCTTGGCTATATATCTACATGTAATATAGCTGCAGACGTTTTTAAAACATTACATTTTATTTACTCTGAACTTTTCAAGGCAGGCGGCAAAAGCAGTCAGTTGTTTGGAAAGACTGTGGTGTGAGCAAGCCAGGAAACACATGGTAAGGTGAACTGACCGCTGCGGCATGACTGAAATATTGTTGAAAGCGGCGTAAAATCCCAATCAATTAATTAATCAATTAAAGGAGACGACTCATAAACTAGCATTATCAGAGAAAGGATCAAGACCCAGACTCAACAAGGCAATAGTTGGTCCTTTGTCACATGCAGACCCATGTTGACGCATCTGCTGGATACCAATTCTGTAAATCGTTGTGACATAAAGAGAAATTGCTCATTGCTCTCTTTTTGCCACAATTCTATTTCAAAACTCGTCTGTTGAAGAGTCGTTAAGTGCGTCTGTTAAAGGGAAAGTGTTAAACGGAATTTGAAATCATCCCCAGTAGTAAGCAATATAATTTCTCCTTAAATGATGTACCATAAGCTTGAATCTTAACTTGTGTTACGTCCTTAAAAGGGCCGAAATATTTCAATCCTTTGGTACGCGATCTGTTGAATATAATTTTGGTTTAAATATGTACGCAAATACTTACACTTAGGGCTCTGGCAAGAAGATCCATTGTCTTTTATTTATGATTGTGTTGTCTTTAATACTCGTAGGTTTCTATGCACAGGACTATTTTGTAATATAAGGTATGTTATCGTTTCAGTTTGGAACGTTTTCGTTCCGAAACCAAACCTTCCTCGTACAACCACCGGACACTACTAGTCATTCACGCCATTTACGCCATACCATTGCTAAATCACACGGCGGCGAGATGCCGACAAATAACGATTATGTACTGCCGCCGGGCTATGGTAAGTTAAACCTACCGCAGTGTTTCAATACGGCAACTCATAACTTACACAATATTGAGTTACAATAGTCTTGAACGATGTTGACGACATGCAGACGAAGTATATTGCGAAATTTCTTATACTCACTATAGTCGAAAAAACAATTTTCAGATATCCGCATCTAACCTCCCCCTGACGTGTCAAATATAAGACATTCAGAGTCTGACCCATGCTTGAATCGGTTGTGCCGGCTATATGGGTCTGAGCATTTTAGGTCGATGCAACTTTTGAGCTCCAGCAGGGGCTGGTATTAGTATCATACCTTATACATCAATACATGTATTTCCATATAAGGTACAGGACCAATGTCTTCTACCCTGTTCGCCGCGATACGACCTTAAATGTTGAAAGCGGCGTAAAACACTAAACACACTTAAGTTTCAAATTATAATGTCAGGGGCACTAAAGGATCGTACAGATAGTCTACAATGTTGAACATCCATTTTGTGATCCCAATACGACAGACATGAATCTCGGGTCTCTTTGGTCCCTCAATAGTTTGACATTTATTGCTTTAAAAGGTAAACTTTATTGCTGGGTTGTTTCTTAAAATATTATAATACGTGTTTAACACTACTCAAAGTAAACTATGAATTATTATAAATAACGCAAGGCCACCGTACGACCGACGTATGGTCGCTGTGGAACCGCTCTACAGCATGGCTACGGCGTGTCTAATTGCTGCGGTGAACCTGGAAATGATACATGTCATAACTCAGCACTATAATCCCACGGCCACCCGTACGGCTTGTAAAAGTTAGGGATACGCCCTAGGGTGACCCTGAGGCAACCGCAGATCCTCTGCGGCCGCCGCAAGTATTGCTCGATTTTGAGGGACTACGGCCTCCATATCCTAGCCGTAGAGCAAATGTGCTGGTGTGGCTTTTGCAGACCCAACAAATTCCGGCGGCCTTATGAATCCAACGGTCGCCGAAAGTCAGCCTTCAGACGGTCCTATAGGTCAGTCTTAAGGCGCCCCTACATTGCCCGTACGGTGGCGTTGCGATATGAGGCACACCCTGCGGGCAACACAGGGCTAACGCATGGCTCCCGTACGCTCGCTATACGCCATCCGTAGGCCCCTGAGGCAGTCTGCGCCGTGCGTGTAGCAGGTCTATATACCAGTTTTTGTTCATATGTATATTATCATTCATATCTGAGGCGACCGTGCGTCATCACTTCGAATGCCGAACGGCAGCCGCAGGTTTTCTGTCTCCACAAATTCAAAATACGCTGTGCAGGCTGCACTAACATATGTGACTGCTACAGTATGTGACCGTGGAAATGCTGCGGCGGTCCTTTGATCGCTTTTGGTCGTAGATATATTAGACCCCACGGCAAAAGTGACTGATGCATAATTAATAAGACCCTAGGCCGCCGCGTGACTGAGGCATAACCAAGTTCCAAGCTCTGATGTATGACTGAGAAAAGTTATATAACTTGGACAATACGGAATAAATTTGCTTGAAAAATGATTAATTACTTCTTGGTTGAAAATGATATGTAATTGACTTATGGTACCTATCTGAAAAAATATTTGCATCGCTTCTATTACAAGCCATGAGTTGTGAAAATAATTTGAACGAGGCATTCGGTCCACCCAAAACTCTTGACAATGTATACGTTCGTGAATAGTCGGACGCCCTTGTCTTCCTATGCAAAACAACGCACGAAAGGACCGTGTTTACATATTCATCAAGTGATTTTGGCCGAGTCTAAGAGTCCGAGTCAAAATTCGTTTAAATTAATAACTCATTTCAGAGCAAAGAGTATCAAGACAAAGAACCCGATTACAGTTCGATAACAAGACAACTGTATATGAAGTTGAAATCCTTATTGTAGCTGATTATACTATTTATACCTAGTATGTATCTTTAACCCTTTCCCTCATATAGACGTTTCTTGACGCCTCTACAGCAGATGGCTTTTTTGAAAACATGGCACAAAAGAAGAAATTGCTGATTTCTCCTTCTGTCACCATCTTTTCAACTCTATTCAATTATTGTATTTTCGTTTAAGTGGAGTTTCCCAACACTTTTTGTTATGTTTTCAAAGTCGTCCTTTGCAGATTTGTGGTATGTGGGAAAGGGTTAAGCTTATCCATTTGTCTAATTGATTATTACTTGACAACCTTTACCAGAATGATCCTGACATTTGTATGAATGGTGTGTTCAACCCTTTCGCTGAAAAAGGCAATTAAAGGCTTTTGCAAACAATGCTGGTTCAGATGAGACAACTCGTAATGAGCAATCTCTCCTTAAATCTGCATTGCTTTGCAACTTTAACATTAACTTTACCAAATTTCATGTTGGTCGAAAAATAGATTGGTCCAATTGTCAACAGGTAAGAGTCGACTTTGTGAAATTCGGCAGTAAAGGAGTACACATTATTTTAATCATACCACGGCGTTTCCTGGCTATACTAACTTAATACAAATTATTCTTTGGTACGGAACAACTCGGTACAAAGAACAGTTTTCCGATTATCACCATCAAAACTGCTCACTACTAGCACACAGGCTGTACCCTAACGACCGTATCTTTGCTAATTGACTGTCTGATAAGTTACCGGTTTTCCCCCCGAAAGTTTAACCAAATTTGTATGTAGAAATTCAGAAGTAAAAAAATCCTTTTAATTATTTGAAGTTAAAAATAAAAACATATGGATGCCTGTGGAGGATGTACATTTTCTATATGAATGTTCGACAAATTCCCGAAATTGACAAAACCCCGCACTCCTTGGTTTAATCAAACCTAAAATATATAGGCTCAATTACTATGTCATAGTGAAAATCCCATCGATTTTAGTTATTGAGATATGTTCAAGTCTACTACAGTGAATATTGCTCTGTATAACGTGTTTAAATTTTCTTGCAAATTACCCTGCAAATCCTCCTTTCCAGTACTGCTGTTAGGATTATCAAGATACGAGAATCAGTCATAGTGCTTCCCATCCCACAACCCTGGGCGTCAAGAAAAGAAGTCACCATTGCTAATTTAGAGTATTTGGTATAACCCGACACGCGATATAATTACTGGTATCCCGCTTTTGAAGTGGAGGCTCTGACCTTAGTTTAACTCCCCTTTTCCACATACAGCAACTATGCAGCAGACGACTTTGAACATATATACTAAACATATGGAATGTTTCTATAATTGCAGGTATAATTACTGGAAAAAATTGAAAACTTTGTGGCAAAAGAAGAAATTGCTCATTTTGAGCAATTTCGCCTAGTGTCACGATGTTTTCAATAGACGTCTGCAGCAGATGCGTCTATAGGTAGGAAAGGGTTAAAGATATATATTCTTATTTCATTTAATCTAAACTGTCTGCCATGTATAGCACCACGTGCATGGTCATACAATGAATCATACATTTGATAAACATATAGTCTGCTAATATTAAACATTGGTAGGTTTATTTAGTAATATAATAATTAAAAATCTCTAATTATGCATACGAACGCAATGTTCTTTAACCGTCAGTTGGGTCATATGAAATAATTTGAAAATGATAGTTATGTTGATATCACTTCGACTACTATCCTACTATCAGAATAGATTGGCCAGTAGTACTTGACACTGACTAAACGTTTCGTACTTTATTACTTAACCAAACCATATGTTGTGGGTACTCAAAAGAATCGTCTCGCACAACATAGGGTTTGATTGTCAAATAAGGATTTTGGAATTTGAACAACTCACCTTATCTAGAGCTCTGCAAGTTATACGAAGAACGGATGAGTTTTTGTTCCTGGAGCATCTTTCTGTTGTCCAGCTTCATTAGTTGTCATGTCATTGAGGACCGCCTCGGTAGTGATGTAGTGGAAGAGCGCTCGCCTCGAGTACGTTCTGCAAACTTCTGTGTTTGGAACATCAATATTCTTGCTGTTCACATAGCAACTAGCCATAGACATAAAACGGCTTAAAATATAACAAATAACCCCGTCTTATAATTATATCAAGAATGTTCCGTAAACTTAAAACCCGACCATGTTACAATCCTATGGTAACCACACATGTCTATGCTTCGCTTCTCCAAATAACTATCTATTCACCTTTTCCACATTCACTCTATCCTTTGCATACAAATCTTTCTTTACCAATAACATAGAGAAATTCTCTAAACAATCAATACAATAACAATCATCTCAATACCGGTCTTTACATAACACAATGTAAAGTTGTAAATTCGCACAGATTTCATTTAAATTCTGCCGAGAAATACTTTGCCCAATAAATAAGATGTTAACATACCCATCTGCCGTGTGTAATGGTCACACCATATAAGCTCCAACCACAACGAGTGAAACCGTCTGGCGACTTACTGATACTGACGGTCATGTAGAATGTTTGAGAAACTTATATAGTACCAATCAACCTTGTAAAACCTGAAGCTCCTGTTAACAGGCAAAACCCACGTGCAGCTTGCAATTTAGTAAACCACACCCAAATGGCAATACATATATCGGCCAAGTGAAACAGCAACATTGTTTATCGTAATTAACCCGTTTAAACCCGTCAATTCCTTAATTCTTAACTGATTTACATGAAATAAACGTCTAATATGCTTAATCTCGAACTTCACATATGGATATGATAATAACTTTATAAACAATGGTATCCCTGACGATCCTGAGATAAGTTTAAATCATACGTGAACAATCTGCACTGACTGACCGTATATAATTCAGGCCACGCCAAAGTTTTTTTGTTACAACACGTCCCCCCACACGGATAAAGTGGTTACACTTTGTCAAAATAAACATAATACACCAGGTACGTTCCCTGTACTATTTCATTACTCTTATATATACACAGCTCTTATGACTTCAATATGTGCCTGAAATACCCATTTCACTAACTAACTTTCTACTGCTTTATCTACATGACTCTCTAATCTACTTAAATAATCTGCCCCTACATTGTCTCTACCTGGAATTTTGTTCATCTGTCTGAAATCAATACAAAATCTAACTGTGCTGTCCTTTGTCCTAACCAATACTATAGGACTCGAAAACGGTGCATTCAAAGGCTCTATCACTCCTAACTCTAACATATTACTAACTCTCCGTTTACTGTTGCCACCGACTGGTATGGAATAGGATAACCCTTGAACCTGATTGGTTCTGATGTATTTAACTTGATATCATGTTCAACAAGTGAAGTAGTTCCCAGTATATTTGTCAAAACATCGGTACACTCTTCCAACACTATGTCAACCTGCTACTCTGTTCAAGAGAATTCTTTACAAATTTATACATCTTTTTTTGACTCTATACCTACTCTAGAATAGCACTCTAATAGTATGTTTTCATCTACCCAATCTACATCTGCATCCTCTAATTTCCGATCTTCACTATCTTCTACAACTACAGAACAAACAACTGCTAATACACTACCTTCATCAGCACTTCTCTCATTGTAATGTTTCAACATATTGGCATCAAATGTATTTTCCTTACCATTCATATTAATTCTATAATCTACCTTTTTATCACCTTTGTCACTACACATGGACCGTTCCACTGCAATAATAACTTATTGTGACTTACCGGGAGTAATACCAGAACCTTGGTAACCATTAAGAACTTCTATTTCTTTGCTCGCTTGTTATAGTATAACTTCTTTGGAGTTTGACTTACTTAACTCGTCCTGTGTCATCTTACACGTCTCTTCGAGTCGCTCACGTAAGTCTGTTACGTACTGGTATATCAATTTGACTTCAACATCATTGACCTCGCAAGACCATAACGCTTTCAATATTCTCAACGGTCCTTTGACTGTTCGGCCTGTAGTAATTCAAATTGGGAAAACCCCAGACTTTCTTGTGGCACTTCCCTATACGCAAATAACGCTGAATGAATGTACTTATCCAAATCATTGGGCCTCTCGCTACACATACGTTTTATCATCCGTTTCAATGTTCCATTGAACTTTTCTACCAATCCGTTGCACATGGGTGATACGGCGTTGTAGTTAACTGACGCAAGAATAATAGCTTACTTACCTAAGCCATCAGCTTGGATGTGACCCCATGTCTGTCAGCATCTCTTCCGGGATGCCTAGTCTACAGAACATATCGACCAACGCTTCCGCTACTCGCTCCGTCTCAATCCCTTTTAATGCAACGGCTTCTGGATATATCATAGCGTAATCTACCATGACTAGACTATACCTGTTTTTCCTGTCTGTCATAGGTTCGATAGGTCCTACTAGATCAACGGCTGCACGCTTGAAAGGCGTTTCTATTAAAGGTATCTCTTCTAGTGGTACTCTTTGAACCTTACCTTTTGGCATCGTACGTTGACATATATCGTACGACCTGCAAAACCGACTGACTTCAGCACTAACCCCTAGCCAATAGCACTGTGCTAATGCTCTATCCCTAGTTTTTCGTATCCCTAAATGTCCTGCCATCAACGACTCATGGGCTAACTTCAAAACCGCTTCCCGACACGTCTTTGGAACAACTAATTGATAAGACTGCTTTTCATTTGAAAATTCAAATTCCCTATACAATAATTATTTCTTAAACACATATCTTACCTGTCCGCCCCCTTAACAGTTATGCAGTGTTCCTTCACTCGCTTTTCTCTCGTCTTGGACAGAGTTTCATCAGTCATTTGCATGTCACAAATTGCTGCTTGCGAAATATCTAAAATCTTACCTGGAACATCTAACTTCCTATATGGCTTCAAACTCTGTTGGGTTTGTGATCGAGTCTGCATTGCATTCGATACATCTTCGGGTTCGGATATTTCACATATGCAATATTACCTACCACTAAAACATAGAGTGGTGTGTCTATAAATAAATACCCTCATAATATGGAGTCTCCACGTCTTTCATTGCTACTGGAAAATAATGCTCAGACCCATCGATATACTTACAGCATTTCATCTTACCTAAAAACTGGTGTTCCTGTACTATCTGTTTCTTTACAACTACGCACGTGGCACCCGTGTCTCTCGTCATTTCCACTCGTACTTCGTTAACGGTGCCTATCCTTGTAGGGCAATTTTTTTTCCATATATGCACCTAGCTGTTTCGGACTATCGTTACACAAAAATATACAACTAGAACTGTCTGTTCGCTTTAATCCCCCACGATACAGACCTCGAGGCTTTCCTCTTCCTTTGAAATATTGATTACTTCCTCCGTCAACTCAAAACAATGCAACAACGCTGACTTTAATTTATTATACTCTAAAGCGTCATCTGCAGGTAATCTGGAATAAACATCTAACGCCTTAGTAGTGCATTGTATTTCAACAATGCTTTGTTTGTTTGTTTGGAGTTTAACGCCGCTTTCAACAGCTTTGGTCATATCACGGCGGTCAGTGCACCTACCCATGTTTTCCTGGCTTTCCCACACCAGTACTTACACAACATTCTTTCGAAGCCACTGACTACTTTCTCACATAGATCAGAGGTGAGAGGCAATGGAAAACATCGCCCGAAAGAATGTCGCCGCAACCGGGTATCGAACCCGTGACCTCCAGATCACGAGTCAGATACGCTACCAATTGAGCTACCCGGCCGGGCTTCAACAATGCACTAAGATGTAACGACCACTGATCACCCTTCCATTTGTCACAAGATGGTCAAGGGCCGGCAATTCACTAAAGTAGAATTGATAATGAATCTTTAAATATGAATAAAAAGAGTATTTAATGTACATAAAAACAGCAATTTACACAAAAGAAAACAATTTCTTTTTTAACAGAAAGAAGTTATGTAATAATAAAACGAAAACTCACACACTCGCGTTCTCACCCAGAACTCTCCTCAATCACTCCACCTGTCCCATCACTTCTGTCTCTGGATCCTATTAATAATTCTTTAACTTAATATCAGCTGCTAACTGACTATTTCACTGTCCGACCGACATCTTAAATATTGTCCTTAAGAAGGAACTATTATCACTTTCGACTTCTCATAGTCGCTGTAATCTAAAACCCTGCGTCGTATATATCCTCTGACTCCGGGAACGACAATCCACACAACTGTGGTTATATGGATTTACGCGTCCTATGACGTTACTCCTCCTAATGCCCCCCGTTACGACGTCTTCTGGAGTTGTGCACTATGTCACACATACAATCTCCGTTCTGCAAACTTCTGTGTTTGGAACATCAATATTCTGGCTATTCACATAGCAACTAGCCATAGACATAACACGGCTCAAAATAAAATAAATAACCTAGTCTTATAATTATATCAAGAATGTTCCATAAACTTAAAACCCTACCATTTTACAATCCTATGGTAACCACACATCTCTATGCCTCGCTTCTCCAAATAGCTATTTATTTACCTTTTCCACATTCACTCTATCCTTTGCATACAAATCTATCTTCACCAATAACATACGGACAAATGATCTCGCTCTTGACGGTCACCATTTCTGTGTAAAGCATTACAGAAATTCTCTTAACAATCAATACAATAACAATCATCTCAATACCGGTCTTTACATAACAAAATTAACATTTGCACAGATTCCATTTAATTTTTTCCGAGAATAGATTTTAACATACCCATCTGTCGTGTGTAATGGTCACACCATATAAGCTCCAACCACAACGAGTGAAACCGTCTGGCGACTTTCTGATACTGACGGTCATGTAGAATGTTTCAGAAACTTATATAGTACCAATCAACCTTGTTAAACCTTAACCTCGTGTTGACAGGCCAAATTCACGTGCAGCTTGAAATTTAGATAACCACACCCAAATGGCAATACAGAATAATTAACCCGTTTAAACCCTCAATTCCTTTATTCTTAACTGGTTTGCATGAAATAAACGTCTAATATGCTTTTTATGTAAATAGTACACCAATTAAACCCTTACTTTTTCGCTATTTCAGCGCCGAATTGCTTAAAGTAGCCACGTGCAAAAGTGGGTATCTCCATTTCCCTTATAATAAGAGTGATATAAGCTGACTCAGATGAATCTGCATTGTTTGTAAAAATCTCAATATTGTCATTGGCGCCGAAACAGACGACAGTGAAAGTCTCTTTTATTGAAATAATACTTTTTTTTTCAATAGTGTTGAAAATGTTGCGTCAAAATTAGTAAAACGGCAACTGCTCAAGGATGTACATTGACAATACTGACCTGGTCATGTCCTTCGTGATTGTTTGGTGTTTCACGTCGCTTTCAACATACTTTCAGTCATGTCATGACCCTTCCTGGGTAAGTTGCGAGTACTACTGGTCTTTTTATCCTGACACCAGCTAGTCAGTCGTAATGCTAACCCTGCAACCCTGAGCGCTAAGGTGGGTAGTCATTACCATATTTTTTTTTTAGGTAGCTATATGTAAAAATGTAAAATGCTATTATGTTAATGTAAGACCAAATCCAGGACCAGGTCATAATTGTTGAGTAATACCAACGTAATAAGCCCGTCCTCACGTGCAGACGCATTTGGACTCTTCTGTAGCAGACAATTTTTGAAAAAGTTTGGTAAATGAAGAAATTGCTGATTAGTATAAATTTCTCAGATTTTGCTAAAACATTTACATCTCTATTTGATAAGAATACATGGGTTTATAATGATTTTTCACATTTTTACAAATATATTTTCCAAAGTCATTTGCTATAAAGTTGTCGTATGTAAAACGGTATTAACACGCTCACACGGAAAGGATAAACAATTGTGTTTAATCATATGAAAAATGGCTATGAAACTCGAATGCATTTATTTAAAGGATCCTTGAAGTTTATGACACGAAAAAACCACATAATTATTATGACATACATTTTTTATAACATTATAGTTGGTACGAAAAGACGACGGGGACTGCCTCGGAACGTAGCACAGCGACAATCAACACCATAAAACAGTTTTATTCATTCGTAATGAGTGCGGTAAGTCTCCTTCAAAGTGTTTACTAAGAGGACCTTTACAGACTCAATACATTTATTTTGTCATACTCATAGTCGGCCTGGACATTCCTTTGTAAATGGATAATAATGGGTTCGATGCCCTTTGTTTTGTCACATTCATAGTCGGCCGAGACATTCCTTTGTAAATGGATAATAATGCGTTAGAAACCCTTTGTTTTGTCATATTCATAGTCGGCCGAGACATTCCTTTGCAAATGGATAATAATGGGTTCGAAACCCTTTGTTTTGTCACATTCATAGTCGGCCTGGACATTCCTTTGTAAATGGATAATAATGGGTTCGATGCTCTTTGTTTTTCTCACATTCATAGTCGGCCAAGACATTCCTTTGTAAATGGATAATAATTGGTTAGAAACCCTTTGTTTTGTCATACTCATAGTGAAAAGTGAAAAGTACAAAATATAATCAATATTACAATACGTGGAAATATTTCAGTTGATAAACAAATTATTATTGAGGTTTACAGGTGTGTTTTTATCGTAAAGTAATAAAGATTGTGTTGTTGTGGTATTTTACTGCGCTTTCAACATGATTTAAGTCATATCAGGACAATTCCAGTGTTAACTACAAGAACTACCGGTATAACGTGTATTCATCTTGACAGCGACATATCGGTTCGAAACCCTTTGTTTTGTCACACTCATTGTCCTCTTGGACATTCCTTTGCAGATGTATTTTACTTAGTTCGATATATTTTGTTTTGTCATTTTCAAAGTCGGCCTGGACATTCTTTTGCAAATGTATTGTAATGTGTTCGATACCCTTTGTTTTGTCATATTCAAATCCGGCCTGGACATTCTTTTGCAATTGTTTTGTAATGGGTTCGATGCCCTTTCTTTTGTTCCAGGAGAAAACTAACATTATGGAAGCTGTGTAATGTATCGACCGATATCAGCCTTCGCAGTAATCCGCCGACACTTTCCGTCTCAGGTGGATAGAGGTATAGAGTAATGCTTCCTGAAATAGAAAATCCTCAGGAGGCGGAAAGTGTCTGTCCAGGTTAGACAGATACATAAACATAGACAGATACATATACATGGACACATACATATATATATATATATATATATATATATATATATGAGCCGTTCCACGAGAAAACCAACATTATGGACTCTGCGTAAAGGTATAGACCTGGATAGCCTAGAGATGCCGCGCAGACTAAGCCAGTCAGATAGTGTTCGCCTCCTGTGGATTTTCTGTTTCAGGACTCATTGCTTTTGACCTCTATCTCCCTAAGACTGAATGTGTCGGCCTGGATTAGCCTGCATGAACTGCGCAGGCTGATTTGGGTCGATATATTACGCCGAGTCCATGTTGTTTGTTTTCTTGTGGAATGGCTCATATACATAGACACATATATACATATACATAGGCACATATATACATAGGCACACACATACATAGGCACACATATACATAGGCACATATATATATATAGGCACATATATATATATATACACAGACATATACATAGGCACATACATATACATAGACACATACATATATATATACATATATATTGAGGAAATGTTTTTATCATCGTTCTTATGTTTTATTTCAGCTTAATCTACGGTACCAGTCAGTGGCTAGAAGTGGTGCTGGTTTTTCAATAACCTGTCTGTATACTGGTATCTACATAGCAACTGTAAGTACTGACCATGTTATAACCTTCATGCGTGTTCTTTTTATGTTTGGGCCACGTCGGAAGGTAGCCAGTTGCCTTGGGTGGAAAGGTTCTTGTTTAGCTCTTGTTGAAAGAAAGTCAAGAAACGCGTGGTAATGTAAACTGGCTGCCGTGATATAAATGAAACATTGTTAAAATTGTTCGATCAATCATGCATGTTTCATATCAACAATACATGGGTTGAGTTTGTGCAATGATTTGGAAATGCCATTAGATCTATTCGACTTCACTAATCCGTCATCTCAACAAAAACACTTTAGTTGAGAAAAAGTCAAACACCCCTTTTACTTCTATTGCAAATGGTTGGGATGTTACTGAGAAATTATAAGACAATTATGAGTTGAGTTGAGGTAAACTCAAACCGCCGTTTGTGCAATGTTAAACAGTTTCTTTGCAAACGTTTAGTAATAAACCATTATTTATCGACTATGAGATCAGTCATAAAACAGTTTCCCACATACAACAAATCGGCAGTTAATCTGGGCAGAATTGTGGTAGTACAACTGTTAATACAAAATAAAATCATTATTAGAATACGTGGAACAACAGAAAAGTGAAAAATACAAAATACAATCAATATTACAATACGTGGAAATATTTCAGTTGATAATCAAATTATTATTAAGGTTTACATGTGTGTTTTTATCGTAAAGTAATAAAGATTGTGTTTATGTGGTATTTTACTGCGCTTTCAACATTATTTAAGTCATATCACGGCGATTCCTGTGTTAACTACAAGATCTACCGGTATAAGGTGTATTTATCCTGACAGCAGACATACATGTATCAGTCGCAGGGCCGTCGCTAGTCGAAGTTTCCATTGGAAGCCTGATCTGAAGGGGGGAATTATTTTTTTTTAAAAATCCAAATAGTGCGTTTTCCTGCATTCTAGAGTAAATAGAATAAACATTATTAGGTTATAAACTTGTAATAAAGGCAGGATAAAATAACAACTAAAATAACAAAATAGCCTTATATTTTTTTTTTTAAATTTATATCATGATCACTAGATCTATTTAAACAAAAATGCCATTCGCCTGTCCTTTTTTGCTGCAAAAATGTCAATCACTCTTTCTACGTTGACATCCTCGTCTTTGTATGCATGTATGAGTGCAAGGGATGATAACCTATTTGAGGTCATAGTAGATTTTAAATACGTCTTGACTCTTCTCATAACACTAAAAGATCGCTCCGCAGTGGCCGTAGACACTGGCATAGTCAACCGAATACAAACGCAAACATGAATGTTGGGATAAAGGATTCTGTTCGACGATGCCATTGTCTCTGAAAGAGTTTTTTTTTATGATGTCTTGAATGAGCCATGTTGCTTTCCTGCGCCCCACTTCAGCTCTAAACAGATCTATGTCGCCAGTTCCCAAATCAAACCCATATAAATCAAAGAGTCTGTTTACTTTTTCGTCCGTCAGTCCTGTGTATATAGAAAACTATATCTGTCATATGAATAATAATAACAATGCGTAATGATCTGTGTGTGGCAATAAGATAGAGTAAAATAAATAATATTCTGTAATAAAAATTGCCAATTTACATTGTTTAGTTTTATGTGATCATTTGAAAAATATACGCATATTTTCTTCTGTTAAATTACCGACACCTTCAGGCGTATCTTCGTACTGGCTATATAACGAAACAAGTATTAATGCATAATTTATGTGTTTTAGCCATATTTCTATGGCTATGTACAGCCTGTTTCTATAAGTAGTGTAATGATAAAATTCAAACTAAAAACAATTCTGACCTTGCAGCTTGGATGGAATAAGGAATTCTGCTAAAAACCTCTCCTCATTGCCAATCAGTCGGTCCTGTAACTCCTGCAACAGGTGGTCCAAGAAAGTGAAATACAATGCCATTTTCCAATACGACGAGGGAGTTGCCGCAGGGACATTGTTTCTGTGTTGCTGCCGACCAGCTCCTCTTGGGATTGAGGGGGTAGTGTCAACCTTTTAAAAGTGAACAAGTTACTCTCATTTATAATGCTTATACTAATACTTGTATACATCGCTTTTACTGACATTTTAAATTTATAGCCGTATATAGTGCTTTCTTATTATTTTATCAATATTATAATTTAAAAAAAAGTGATAGATTTTAATGTAACATAAGTATCTCTATTTCGAACTTATTTATGTTCTTAAGTACCATTAATAATAATAATAATAATGTAATAATAATAGTAATATTATTAAATAATGATAATAACCTTGCTTGCCAAGTCTACAGCCTATTCAAAGTACTCCTCCCAAACAGTATCGTCTGCCCTCTTGTCCTGCACGTGCTGTATCACAGTCTTGGCTTCGCTAACGGCCTCTATCAGATCAAATGTCTTTGTTTGCATCATGATCGATAGAGGATGAAGCAGCTGCCAAGTCTACAGCCTAGTCAAAATACTCCTCCCAAACAGTATCGTCTGCCCTCTTGTCCTGCACGTGCTGTATCACAGTCTTGGCTTCGCTAACGGCCTCTATCAGATCAAATGTCTTTGTTTGCATCATGATCGATAGAGGATGAAGCAGCTGCAAAATACTCTTACAAACAACAAGTGTTATGATAAAGTCAAACCGTGTGATTGAGCTTGTGAATGATCGGGCCTTGGCATCACCTTGACTCTCGAGGTGTTCCAGAGAATCAACCACAACGGGATACGCAGACAGAAACGTATAGCGTGCGTCTGACAGACTGGCCCAGCGAGTGTCGCAGAGGGTTTGTAATTTAGCCCTTCTCCCCATATCCTCCTTTACCTGGTCATTTCTTGCTGCAATCTCTTCCCTATAATTAAAAAATGTAAACTTAAGTAACGAGAATTTAACATGTGTTTAGGCAGATATTTTCGTTTGCATTCATATTGCCGAAAGCGTGATGTTTCGACTATTAATTCATTTATGTGCATTCAAATAATAATAATTCACGCCGATGATTAATATATATATTGTTGCTTTTAAAAATGTTTTTATTGAACAAACATAAATATTATTTAAAAGTATCTCTAAAAGGTGATAAATCCTCATAATGTTATTTTATAATCAAGATTCCAATTTAATGCAATTGTACCCTAACTTAGTTTAAAATACGGTAATTACACTAGGTTGATTAAGATTTTAATACGAAACCTTATTGAATTATTACTTCAAACATTAAGAAAAGCTCTTAGTTTTACCTGAATGCCAACATGCGCTTCCCAGAAAAGTTGAAGCAGAAGGAGATTTGTTGAACGGTATCCATTATGTTCCGTACCAACGGCTGCTTACAGGCATGTACTATAGCAAGGTTAAGGTTGTGGGCCTTACAATGTACATAGGTTGCCTGTGTTGTGTTATTTATGACCTCTCATACTTTTCTCACAGTGATTTCATGTTTACACAAGTTAGCAGTAAATGCTACTGTAACACAAATGTATGATATATATTTTTAGAATGTCTTACAGACAGAGAAGTACATATATGAACGTTTACTGCATGCCGTATTTCCTTTACTGGTTTTGTTTTAAACATTTTTTAGAAATGAAGCATTTGATTGTTGGAATGAAGTTATTGATTTTTTTTCTAATAACTGATTTTGTTCTTGAAAGATAATGATCATGACACGTCATAATAGGTAAAATAATAAACTTAATACAATGATAAGTCACACACATTTACTGTCCCTAAATTGTCAAGGTCTGAGAGACAGAAAAAAAAGAATGCGATTAAAGCAATTTATGACAGAACAAAGAATTGATATTTTATATCTGCAAGAAACCCATTTTACACCTGACATGATGCAAGAATTACAATTGCAATTCACTGAGTGGGATATGCACAATTCATACGGCAGCAACCTAAGTAAAGGATGCACAGTTCTTATTAACAAAAACCTAGAATATGATATAATAAAATGTATTTCTGATCCAAACGGTCGTTATATTTTGCTAAATATCACACTTGAGTTGATAACTTATACCTTAATCAATATTTATGCAAACAATATTCTTAAAGAACGAAACAAATTGTTCAACACAATAAACATATTAATCAACAATAATGCACAGGGTGCGTTAATAATAGGAGGTGATATGAATGACACACTGACAAACAATGACAGACAGTCAAGACATGATATAAAACAATCTGTAAAAACAGTAAAATCATTAACATACTTAATAAAGAATAAACAACTATGTGACATATGGAGAGAATTTAACCCGGAAAAACAACAATATACATGGAAAAGAACATCGAATTCAGAAAAAAGCAGGATAGATTTTTGGCTAATCGACTATTCTATGGTGCCCTTAATACTCAATTCAGATATTAGACCAGCATGTATAAAATACACCGATCACTTAGCAATATCTTTAAAACTTGCAAACCAATCACAGCGTGGACCGGGATATTGGAAATTTAACAATTCATACTTAACTGAAACCGAATATACTGAATTCATGACTGATTCTTTAAAAACATTATTATTAAAAAACAATAAATTAGGTTTGCAAGCACAATGGGAATTATTAAAAATAGATATAAGAGAAAAGTCTATTGCATATGGACAAATAAATAGCAAAGTTAGAAAGAATAAAATACAAACGCTTGAAGATGAATATAAACTTTTATCTCAAACAAGTAAAAATGAAAAAAAAATTCAAAATATTGAAATCGAATTAATGCATCTTTACCAAGTTAAAGCAGAAGGTGCACACATTAGATCAAGGATAGAACATGTAGAACAAGGTGAAAAAAATACAAAATATTTTCTAAATCTCGAAAAAGCAAGACAAAAAAACAAAACTTTAAATAAGGTTGAAAGTAATGGAAAATCTTATACAGATGTACATGACATTCTTGAAGAAGAAGTTAAATTCTATGATAATTTATATCATTCAGATAAAGCAGAAATTACAAAAATTAAAGATTATATATCACAGACTCAGCATGATGTCAAACTCTCTGACGCTGATGCAAATTCATGTGAAGGACACTTTACACGTTTCGAATGTAATCAGGCAATCAAGGAAATGAAATGTAATAAAAGTCCTGGACTGGACGGCTTA
Organism: Serripes groenlandicus; assembly: GCA_031761405.1. Taxonomy (NCBI): domain Eukaryota; kingdom Metazoa; phylum Mollusca; class Bivalvia; order Cardiida; family Cardiidae; genus Serripes; species Serripes groenlandicus. The sequence goes on from JASEVX010000006.1 coordinate 24,716,703, forward strand.
ACCATCGAATTTTACAGTCATTTTTGGGATATACTGGGTCCTGTGTTGACCAGAGTACTCAATGAAGGATATAACAATTCAGAGTTGACATACACACAAAGAACAGGAGTGTTATCATTACTATACAAAAAAGGAAATCCAACATGTCTCGAAAACTGGCGACCTATATCTTTACTGAATGTTGATTATAAAATAGCAGCCAGAGTACTAGCTAATAGGTTGCAAAAGGTTATTCACAAAATAATTAATATGGATCAACAAGGATACATCAAAAACAGATTTATTGGTTATAACATTAGACAAACTCAGGATATTATTGATTATGCTGAACTTTTACAAATAGATGGAGCCATAGTTTTCCTAGATTTCAGGAAAGCTTTTGACACATTAGAATGGAATTTTTTATACGAGTCTTTGAATTTCTTTGGTTTTAAAGATAGTCTCATCAGATGGGTAAAAACACTCTATTCAAACTGCCAATCTTGTATCATAAACAATGGTTGGAGGTCGAAAACGTTCAAACCTCAAAGAGGTGTCAGACAGGGTTGTCCGGCATCTTCTCTGCTATACATCATCGCAGCCGAAATCATGGCTCTAAAGATACGAAGCTCCAAGTTAATACACGGTATACATATAAAGCATTCCAATGAAGAATTACGAATTTCGCAATTAGCGGATGATACTACCTTATTTTTAAAAGGTGCAAATGACGTACAAAACGCATTAAACATTGTGACACTATTCGGGAAACACTCTGGACTTAAGTTAAATTCTAACAAAACTGAAGCAATGTGGATTGGAAAGCTAGCATTAAACCACAACAAACCTGGTAATATAGCTTGGCGATCTAGCCCAATCAAAGCACTTGGTGCTTACTTCGGAACAAATGTAGATGAATGCAATGAATTAAACTGGAATAATAAATTAAAACAGTGTAACAGTATTATTGAAAACTGGAACAAACACAAATTAACATTTTATGGCAAAATTCAAGTAATAAATAGCATAATAATTCCAAAATTTGTTTTTCTATTCCAGTCATTATTAGTCCCAAAAAAGCAAATTGTAGAAATAAACAAATTAATTTTTAAATTTCTTTGGAACAACAAAAGGGAAAAAATTAAAAGATCAGTAATTACAGGACCGAAATCCAAAGGTGGACTTGGAATGATTGACCTAGATGCCTTCATCACTTCTCTAAAACTAAAATGGATAAAATCCTTAATCGAAAAGCAAAATGATAAAGCCCATTGGCAAATAATCCCAAAATATTTCTTAAATAGATATGGAAACAATTACTTGATATTTCACATGAATCTGGATTCTATACGCAGTATTGATACATCACACATAAGTGACTACTACAAAAATTTACTTGAAATTTGGATTAAAGCAAAAAATAACGATGAAATAAATCTAAAAACTTTTGACGATATCAGAAAACAGCTCATTTGGGGAAATAAATTCATCAAACACAATCGTAAATGTATAATATTCAAGAACTGGGTAAATTCCAACATACTGTTTATTAATGATATAATAAACAAAAATGGTTATGTCTGTGAGGAAACAATTTACAATAAATTGAATTTGAAGATAAATTGGATAGCCGAAACGCATACGTTAAAGCAATGTATCCCAAAGGCATGGTTAAACATACTCACATCGGAAAGATCAATAAAAACAAAAGTCAAAACCAAACTGGAAACTACAATATTCAACACGCAATTCAATTCGATAAAAAACAAAGAAGTATATCAGATTATTGTAAATAAAAAGTTCGATGAACCATACATTCATAAATATTGGAATGAACTACTTCATCACAAAGCCAACTGGTCGACTATATATGAATTCATTAACAATATATACGACAACAGAATAAAACAATTCAAATACCGACTAATACATAAAATCTTCACATCAAGAGAAACACGTTTCAAGTGGAAAATGATAGATTCTCCTAACTGTCACGTTTGTAATATACCTGAAACATACGAACATGTCTTTGTACATTGTCCATTAGTTGCAGACAGCTGGTCACAATTACATAAACTGTTGGCAATATGTCGAATAGACAAAAACATATGTTCAATGCAAACAGTAATCGAAGGGTATAAACTACGCCAGACTAAATATCATCAACTTAACATCATACTGTCACTATTTTGTTTTTGTATATACAAAGCCTATTTCCTTAGTGAAAACAGAACAAAATTCTACAATATATTTTTACTGTTCAAACAAGAGTTCTCCTATCTTTGGAAGATAGCAAACAGGAAAAGTACAGTTGACGCCATGCTTAAACAATTTCACGACAATCTTTAATAATATTAAGCAAAACATTTTTCATGTTAAAATTAAAATGGCGTTAAAAATCAACATAACATAACATAATCAAACTTACTCATAAGAGACACACATATACACAAACATTCGAACGCACGCATGCCACACTCGATCACTTCATCATTCTAGCGATTTTTTCGTTTTCGTTATGTACTAGATTGATAATACAGTGAGGATTCTTTATACCTTCAAACACTGCAACAGCAGTATTTTATTTGCTTTCTAATAATTGGAATTGTTTCTTACAATATCCTGTATTTTCTCTTTCTTTAAAATTTTGTTTACAGTTGCTGTAAGTTGTGTTACCTATGTAAAAAACAAAATGTATGAAAAAAAAAAAAAAACGGGCTGTCAAGTGACAGTTGGAAAAAAAAAAAAAAAAAAAAAAAAAAAAAAGGTTGCCTGTGGCACCTCCTCCCGTTTACGCGCCTGGACTCCTCGATGTTTCCCCGACATATTTGGCGCCCCATTATACCTATTTTGTATATAATTTGACAAAGTGATTTGGAAAAACTCGTCAGCAACAACTAACAAACAATCACAAGCAAGTCACTAAGTAAATAAGCGATTACATTATTTATCTCAGATATTTTTAATGACATGTATAAAAATATCCACATTTGAAAATTATTAAATCAAAAGCAATCTATATTGGAAGCAAAATTGTTTGTCAAGGTCCTGCTAGACAATAATAATGTAAATAGACACGCGTAATTTACTCTTAATTTATGTGTGATATTGCTACATACCCCTGAGCTCTCATTTTGTCTTTGTCAATACCAAGTTCGTCTAGTGTCTGTACAAAAATATTAGCCAAAGCCTCACCAGTAGTCCATTGAGCTTCCACAAACATCAGAAAGTGTTCATGCACTTTGGATTCGTTATCGACATACCTGTAATAGTAACAAGACTTGTTGTATATACATGTTTAAATTTAAAAATTAACTGGTAATACATGTCAAACTTACGTTAAACATGTTAATTTTAACAATGAAGTATTCGGAACTAAGTAAAGTATAGTATAGTACAAGATGTATGGGTAATTAGGCAAATTGAAAATAGTGTTATAAATTAAAAGAGACGATAACTAATAGCGTACAATTAAAAAAGACAATGTCACATCGAGCCCTACCTCACGCAAATATATATTTGTTCTCGTGTAGAACAATCGGTTGCCTCGTCCGCTAAAAATGCAAAATATAGTGCGTTTTTGCAGCTGGCAATAATTGGCTCTCGGACTTGGTCTGCCATAATATCTAGCAGCTCGTTCTGAGTTTCTGGTGATGTGTAAGCTGCTTTTAACTCGACGTTTGCCAGGTGTTTTGCCAGTACGTCGTTATCTAACGAATGGACCAGTAGTACTGGTAACTTACCCAGTTGAATGCGGCGTAAAACACAAAACAATGAAATACCCTCCGAGGATCGTACCCTGATACCACGTCCTAATGGCGGACGCTTAAACCAATTCGCCACCGAGGCTTGACCGTACGTAGATGAAGTTGCAGGTACGATTCATTGCTGAAAAACGAGTTGAATCGCGATCTCTAGAACTAATGGTCATATGTGAGAAACAATCAGCGGTGTTACAATAATACACACCATATGGCAACTTTTAAAAAACAAACAAACAAAAAAGTGAAGAATCCGATCGCCAATCGCCATCGGAACAGTCGAATAAGACTGCACACATTTCGGATAAACCCCCGTCAGACCGAACGATGACAATTCGCGACCGTACGGCAACGAGAAAATGTACAAGTCAAACGTGAACACAATATGAGAAAAAGCCCCATTTTTTCTCAAAAAGCCGCACTGTTACCGCGACCTGTGCGTTCATACTGCGTTACATGTACGAGTCAGATCAGTTATACAAATAAATATGTATCGGCACTTCTCACAAATACCCCCCGCCGAGCCCAGGTAACTCAGTCGGTAGCGACGCGAGCTGTCAATCTAGGGGTTGTGAGTTCGAACCCAAGCTTGGTCAACATTCTGTCCGACGTTTGACAAAAGTCACTGTGACAAGCGTCATTCTTCTTTCACCAATGGGCTAACAGTCTATGAGGAAAAGCAGCCAGTTTCTTGGAAAGAATGATTTGTGGACTACTGGTGTAAGACAGCCAGAACACACAGGAGTATGTAAACTGGCCGCCGTGATATGACTGAACAATTGTTGAAAACGGCTAAAACCCCAATCAATAAAAAAAAATATCCCCAGGTGGTATTTCCCGTAGCATGACTGAAATTGTGTATTTTCTGATTTTCAGACGAGCAGTGCTGCGCCGTTTGTGGAGGACAACATCTTAACTGCTGGTACATCGACAGCGCGTGCTCAGATTGATTCTGCGATACTTTTACCAACGTTTAGTTTTTGGGCGAACGATAACCTAAATAATGTTTTCGATTACGATCACGCTATGTTGTTTTCTGCGTAAGTTTTCCTTTCCATTGTTTACTAACCCTTTCGCGCATACGACAATTCTGCAGCAAGCAGACGACTTTGAACCTATTTTTTTTAAAAAATAGGAAATCTCCATAATTGAATGAGTAACCTATGACTAAAAATGGAAAACATTGTGGCAAAAGGAGAAATTGCTCGTTTTGAGCAATTTCTTCTTTTTCACTTTGTTTCAAAAGGCCGTCAAAAATCGTCTATATAAGAGAAAGGGTTAACATGTGCGGTGTTAACTAAAAAATATAAGTAAAAGGACTTGACCAGCTTTACATCTCGAAGATTCCATATCTTATTTTAGGTATATGAAGCTAAACTTATGGGTTGAGGAGCCATCAGTATCGAGCCTGGTCAGACGGAGTAGATGCGTCGACTGGCCTGACGCTAGACTGGTTTGAAAAGAAGTAGTAATATCTGCCAAACGGAAAATGTTGAGCAATACATCCTTTTGTCAAAATGTTTTTATTATATATACCTGCTTCAGATGTGTCAAAAGCGTTAGCATGTTAGAAAGGGCTTAGTTTAAACAGCTGCAACTTCTTAACAAATGTTTTAAAGTAGACTCTTCCGTGTTCAAAATCGGGCGACTTTATTTCTCAGTTTTGGAATATTTTGATAACTAAAAGGTAAACAATGCTGGTTTCAGGTGAGACAGCTCGTTACCAGCTGACTCGCCTGAACCTGTATTGTTTGCAAACACATCTATATTGCCATAGTCGCTGAAAGAGTTAAACTGAATTTTGTAAACATTCGAACCTGTGTTCGAGACCAGTTCCCTGTCTATAGTAGCCACACCTGTTAGAGACCAGTTCCCTGTCTATAGTAGCCACACCTGTAAGAGACCAGTTCCCTGTCTATAGTAGTCACACCTGTAAGAGACCAGTTCCTTGTAATAGCAACCGCACTTTTAGTTTCAAAATGATATATTGTCTGAACAAAATGACCCTGCAAATGAAGAACACCAGATTACTATTTTCCCTTTATTGGTCTTTAAACGCAGGTCCAAATGTATATGTGTATTCTTACTGGTTCCCTCATCATTGAAGTCTCCGTTATCATGTATTTATTTTACCCTCGCCATGTGGACTTGACAGCTTTGTGAGCATTAGTCTGGAGTTCCTTCCCCTTATTAATGTATCATAGGAAGTCGGGAACTAGACTAGGTGAGCTTTTGATTTGTTGCTCAGACTGAGGTATTGCGCGGCCGCTTTCAACAGTAATTCAGTCATTAAAGGACTTGATCAACTTTGCTTCTGTAAGAGTCCATAGCCTCAATACCGAAAATCATACTGTAAGAAGAATCAAAGCACTGAAGTGTTGACTGCCTGGGCTGCAGGAAGGTTGGAGAAGTAGGGAAAATGTGAAAGGAAATAACAATTGCAGCTTATGTTTATTATGTATTTATTGTTAAGAAGTTGAAAGATCATATCAAAAATAGTAAATATTATGAAACTGCCAATTTGAAAAAAGGAGGACCTTGTTGGCACTATATCGCTCACCTGAGTGCAAGAGCTCACACGTACACACATTTAAGACATGAGGATCAAAGGAAAATTCTACAGCAGGTTTAGGAAGAATATTTTGAAGTTTCGGCCTTACATGTATTATATTGAGAAATATATGAATGTTAAATCACATCCCATCAAGTCGAAATAATTCTTTAAACCATGTACTAGACGAAAAAGTTTGAAAATGCAAAACTCATATGGACCCCCGCAAAAAAAATTGCGCCGCACGGGCCCTACAGGCCCCCGATTAATCCGCCACTGTATTTGTCTTTCCTTACCACTTGGACAATTTTGTATATATATATATATATATATGTCGTATTATGGGCATAGTAAATATTATGCCTAATAACTTTAGTAATACAATTGTAATTGTAATTAAAGATATATGAAGCTAAAGTGTTGGGTTGAAAGTCAACAGTATATATCCTGGTCAGACGATGTAGGTGCGCCGACTGGCCTGGTGCTATACTAGTTACACGGGCTTCACTTACACGCTTCCAGTGAGTGGTCAACCATTTGCCACACATACATAGCAAATATGCAGCAGATATATTTGAAAACATCTTTGCAAAAATATGAATGTGCTGGCGTTTCAAATTTAATTCACTATTGCGTCAATTGTAATGCTATCCCAGCAACCCCTGAGTGCCATGGAGAGAAGTAACTACTGCCCATTGTAGTCTTTAGTATGACCCGACCGGGGATCGAACCCTATTGATTTGTACTTCGTACAATACTTTGCGTAATTTCAGGTACGATTTGGTTTCAATTAGCAATGGGGAAATATCCAGTTCAAATGCAGGTGAGTTTTTGCTTGTAACAATCTACTCTAAAATGTCTCTGCGTCAAACACCTTTACCTCGAAGGTCGCTGTGTCTCGAATTAATTATCTCAGTAGCATACTACCTCATTAAACAGGAAACCTGAAAACACATTATTTCCATCTTTACGTTGAATTGTTTCAAAGTAAGAGCAAAATTCGAGGCGCGATATATCAGATTTTGACAACGAGTGCTTTTGATACAGGAGTCGTGGTTTCGGATTTAGGCTCGGATTTTCTTGTTTATCATTGGTATGGGCGTGAACAGCTGACCTATTTACCGGGACACTTTTTGTTATACGGTTAACCGCTGTGTTATTCAATGGATTGATTTACTCTGGTACCCGGGGAACTAAAGTAAATTAGTGCGTCTGGCATGAACGAGCAAAGGTTATTATTTATGAATCCCCCTATTTATTGCTATTGCATATATAGTTTATTAGTACGAGTAAATATACGAATAATTCTCGTAATATCTACAACGGACCAAACAAACTTGATGTTTGGAATCAATACATGAAAAATGACTTATACTACTTTCGAAAATCGAAAAGTTTCATTAAAAGGGCGCCGTCATTATTGTGCATGCCTGACCCGATGAAGTGATGAAGGTATACCTGTATCATGGTATGGTTAACCCTATCCCACATACAACAAATCTGCAGCATATTTACTTTGAAAATATAGTGACAAAAGCCTGACAAATCTCCATAAAAGATATCTTAATAAAGTTGAAAACATTGTGGCCAAAGGTGAATTTGCTCACCATGAGCAATTTCACCATTGTCCACAATGTATTCAAAAGTCGTCTGCTGCTATTGCGTCAAAATGCGTCTGCAGGTGGGAAAGGGTTAAAGAACAACATACTCAGCTTTTTGTATAAATACACAATACAGTTATGCTTTAATGGTATAAGTGTCTTTGTATATGTGCCCTGCGATTGTAGTACGTTATATAACTCCAGATTAAAGACGAGTATTGTCCTCCTTAGCGTTGCATCTGGTGTTACCATTTCAGGAATAGCATACATATCAGGTCTCTGTGGAAGTTACAAATATTCTGTAAATGAGGATATTAATTTTTTGCCCAGCCGCAATACAATAGCTACCCACGAGCTGGGACACAAGTGAGTATATTCATTCGATATACAAATAGAGAATATTTCATGAGTGATGCGGTCATGGTGGAGTGCCCAGGATGATGGGTATTTTTTCATCTTCTAAAACCTTTATTTGACACGCAAACCTCATGTTGTTGGTACTCAACATATTATAAAGGGTTTTGTTATTAAGGAGATAATGTAGGGCCAGTTTACGCCCCCCTTCTCTAGTCCTCTGGCCAGTCATCACAACTGTTGGCGTTTCACCAAACGGCCGTATCGGAACGAACTCTGCTGTCGACACTTTAATTAAAACCTTCGACGTCACGCTACGGATTTAATAACCACTGGGCGGTGGCATCACTGCAATACTAATTTAGGCTACGAAACACACAACCTTTTTTCAGACACATTAATTGACCCCGTAATAGGAGTGAGTGTATCGAGATCATTCATACTCGAAACCTTACAAGTCTGATACATATCTGATACATATAACGTAATTATATTCATACACAACCGAAATAAACAATTTTCCAGTGAATTATTGATAGGTCGAACATGTGAGCATTCGAATATATCGTTTAACTTGAACCAATTCCTTGAACGGATATGTCTTTCGAAAATAGTGTAGCAGCTGTTCTTATTTCTCAGACGAATGTTGTGCTGTTTGATTTCAAATGTTCTTTTTATCACTACTTTTATTTTCATGATTAATATTTCAGCATGAACTTCATAGCTTGAGATACATGAATTTAGCATTAATAAGGGATATGCCGAACACGTCGATAACTCGAAGTCAATTATAGGTCCGTTTAGAGTTAGAGTAATCGCGAAACCACTGTATTTGCAGTCTTGGAGCACGCCATGATGGCGATGGTAATACCTGTTCAAGTGCAGCAGGGTTCGTGATGGCGGCATTTACTAACACTATTGAAAACAACACGAACCAGTGGATATTTTCATCATGTTCTATCGAAGCATTTGAAAGATTCATCGATGAGTTTGAAAGGTATGCATTTGTTCAATCTCATAGAAATCTGACCAATATACTGTGCGTATATTGGATTTGACGACCACGGCACAGTCGACGTCTGGAATTGACCCTATAACATTAAATACAATATACTTCACTGTGCGTATATTGAATCTGACGACCACGCACAATCGTCATCTGGAATTGATCCTATAACATTAAATACAATATACTTCACTGTGCGTATATTGAATCTGACGACCACGCACAATCGTTGTCTGGAATTGACCATATAACATTAGTACAACATACGTCACTATGCGTATATTGGCTCTGACGACCACCTACAATCGACGTCTGGAATTGACCCTATAACATTAGTACAATATACGTCACTGTGCGTATATTGGCTCTGACGACCACGCAAAATCGTCGTCTAGAATTGACCCTATAACATTAGTACACTATACGTCACTGTGCGTAAATTGAATCTGACGACCACGCACAATCGTTGTCTGGAATTGACCCTATAACATTAAATACAATATTCTTCACTGTGCGTGTATTGGATATGACGACCACGCACAATCTTCATCTGGAATTGACCCTATAACATTAAATACAATATACTTCACTGTGCGTATATTGAATCTGACGACCACGCACAATCGTTATCTAGAATTGACCCTATTACATTAAATACAATATACTTCACTGTGCGTATATTGAATCTGACGACCACGCACAATCGTCATCTGGAATTGACCCTATAATATTAAATACAATATATGTCACTCTGCGTATATTGGATCTGACGACCACACACAATCGCCGTCTGGAAATTACCCTATAACATTAAATAACCACGAGCTTGTGCCCATGTTGTGTTGTTGTCGACAATTTGAGTGGCTGACACAAAGGAAGGAATTCGCCATGGCCGAGTGGTTAGCGTCGTGAATTTGAAACCGGACGTCCCGGGTTCGATCCCCAATCGCGATGGTCATGGTGGAGTGCCTTTGCGCATGGCACATTTCCTAGCAGTTTACAGTCAAATGGTTAAACATACATATACAACTCAACCTGCCTTATTGGGTTCTAAGATTATGACATCATGCAAATAAATAAAAGATATTATGACCGTGTTGGGAAAAGAAACACTTTCTAAATGTTGGCATGTTTTCTTTTCCCAGAAATGGCTTCCATGTCAGGAAAGGGATTTAATTGCCGACTGAATTTTGTTTTCAGTTCTACTACCAACTGTATGACATCACGGTCTTCAAACTACAACGCTTCTGCCTTTGATGCTTTTGCCAATGATGTCCCTGGTCAGGTCTACGATGCTGATTATCAGTGTGTAGAGTCTCAAGGAGAGGGATCCTATTTATATACGGTGAGTTGTTCATTTTACTGTCAGACTACTTATTCCTTCTATTCCTACCCCTCAATGGCGTATTGGTAGAGAGTCTGCCTCGGAGGCTGGGTGTCGCGGTTTCGGTCCTCGATCAGGTCATATCAAATACTTTCAAAAATGGTAGTTAAGTCTGTCTTTCATTGGCGCTGAAGATTGCATTACGATTCACTGGCTCGTGTCAGGGTAAATTGACCAGTAATAATGGTAACGTAACCAGGAACCTAAAAATGATTGAAAGCGGCGTTAATGATTAACACATAATATATCATTACAATCTCTGTCATTCTTAGATGTATTGATACCGAATGGTGATTCTTGTGCAGTAAAAAACAGATACATTTTGTAAGCCAATACATATGCATTTGTATCCCTAATGATGATGCATTTAGTAAGACTTTAGTCTTAAATCAGTTTGCAAAACTATTGAATATATATATATATATATATATATATATACACCAATCATTGCGACGCCCATTGGACATGCTTTAGAGAAAAACCTTTTTTGTCAACCAATTGGTTTGATTGTAGTTTGCTTCATTATGTTTGTATTGATTTAAAACACCATATTGTACCACTTGTTAAGTTTACGATAATTAATTGAATAATTACCAATTGACTATAAGTAAGTAAATTGTTTATTATTGTGACATGTGTTACAAAGCATTTATAGTATACATTTATTCTTTAACAATTATTATTATCACCCGGCCCCATGGGCCTATAAGTCACCAAAACATATATATTTCATAATATCATACAAATATACAAGATATATATATATACAAACAAGCGTGATCGGACATGCAATAAGTCATTTTATTCGGTCGTATAAACAAATGTAGAAATCATTTAATAATAAATCATCAAATTATCTAATAGAGTAGAGTAATAATTCTGTTTCATATAATCAAAACCTTAGAAATAATTGTGGGGAAAAGTGGATATAGATTATATACTATATGTGCGAAATGTGGTACGTATTGTTTGTTCATACCGGACGTTTTAAATTACTATAGTAGCAGAGTACCTGACCAGTGGTTTTAATCCCGACCCGACCATTTATTCTTTTCTTGGAGCTGACGAAAGATAATACGTTCTTGTCATTCAACTACAAACCAATGGGCTAAACTAATTTTGTGGGAAGGTAGCCGGTTATCCCGGAAGTAAGTTGTGTTGATCAATTGCATTTAGTTTTAGACCGTCATACACACATGGGAGAGTGAACTGGCCGCTTAGACATACCGGAGATTGTGTTTTAGATATTTTTATAAGTAAATTTGTGCATGGTACCAGTCAAACTGATTTGTGTTGGATAACGCATCTGGGCTTTTGATTAATTGCTTTGTTGCAAAATGTACTAGTTTACACATTAATATATCTATAGGTGCTACCTATTTACGAAAAAAACGCAAGATAATTATAAACAAAAATTAAAGAGCATACTTTGGCCATAAAAAAGGATTTATAAGTAATTGACTAGACAATAATAATGTTAATGTCATGTTTCTTGCATTATCAAAACATATTTGGCATTCGTATTGCTGTTGTCTATTATTTGAACAGAAAATAATAAAGTAAAGACTTTCAGAAAATCAAGGAATACATTTATAATGAACGAGGTTAAAACATGAGGGCCAAGATGATCCTTAATCGATCACCTGCATTATGGTAAAGAAGCAAATAGATCAGCCCTTTTCTGATGCCACCTGGCGACTGCCTTTTTCAACCAGTCAATATGACTGGAACAAATTATGTAAGGGGTCACATTTCTGCTAAACCCTTTCCCTATTAGAGACGGTTTCTAAGGCCTATGCAACAGACGATTTAGGAAAATATTGTCGCCACAAGATCAATTGCTCCTTATGAGAAAGTTATCCTTTTGCCACAATGTTTGATAAATAATTATACTTTGAATGAGTGAGTCAATAGCTCATGTATAGGAATTTTGGGGCTTTCATGTTGATACCACTTTTTTGCGGGAAACGACGTCGCTCCATTGATGTTACGCCAAGATGAAGTGTAACGAAAATGACGTCACGTCCTTCTTTGGTTACGATACAGTCAACATTTAGTTTCGGGCATAGAAGGCTAATGCTGTCGTTTTTTTGACGAACGGGAAAACATATTTCTTACAGATTTCCATTTATTTTTAACTTTTCGTACAAAGCACTTTAATGATCTTAAATATCGATTTTAATAAAAATGATTAAAAAGACGACAATAATTTTCAATCCGTGTTTTTCTGCTCATTTTATACATACCCAAATATTTTATTCGGTCGCTTTTTCCAAGAATCCAAGGAAAATTTTCTTCATGGGGTTATGAACAAAACTTTTCAGCCAATCACAGACAAGCAAAAGTGATGAATACAAAAATCAAAGCGCTGAAGGCACTGAATTTGTTTGGGTACATAAAACTGTTCAAACATTTGCCTTTGCATAGATGTGTGATTTATAAACTATGCATTGTTTATAAATATTACAACTTCGGGTAAAAGAATAAATGACGCATCCGTTAAAATTAAATGCCATTTTAGTTGTCTATAAAAATAAATCATGAGACATACATGAGAATATTATATTTAATGTCCAAGTTTCAAAAGACATGTAAAACAAATGGATAACCATTATGGCCCCGACTCACTCATCTAAGTATTTAATAATTTTTGTTACAAAAAAAATCACCATTGACCAAGGGTTTTCTAAAATCTTACTCAAAAGCTTCCTGCTTAACAAGAGATTTTTCAAGTTTTCACTATAGCCATATAAGGCCAAATAGCCCTGTCCCCTGGCGGCCATGTTTTTCGACCAATCAACATGGCTTGGAGGAATCTGATAGATGGTCTCCCAATGAACATTTCTACAAAAAGAATTGAAAATTGGCCAAAAACTTTCGGATGAGAAGATTTTTCAAGTTTTTACTATAGCCATATTAGGCAAAAAAGCCCCGACCGCTGGCGGCCATGTTTTTCGACCAATCAACTTGGCTAGAAGGAATCTGATAGAGGGTCACCCTAGGAACATTTCTACAAAATTATTTGAAAATCGGCCTGACACTTTTGGAGTAGAAGATTTTTTTTTTAGTTTACACTATAGCCATATAAGGCAAAAAAGCCCCGCTCCCTGGCGGCCAAGGAACACTGTAGCAACGTTAAATGTCGCACCAACGCTAAATGTCACACTTGACGTTGTATGTCACAAGGCTGACGCTAAACGTCGCAACCAACGCTAAATGTCGCAAAACCTTCTGACGTTATATGTCGCATCTGTAACGCCAAATGTCGCAAAACAAGGTACTGCCGCTATATGTCGCAACATCAACGCTAAATGTCTCACTCCTTTATAAGCACTCTTTTGTAGTATTACTGTTTCACAATGTACAAATTACAATGTTTCATCTCACTCTGACCCTTCTTTTTTTAACGATATTGATTCATACACTTACGATATAGACTCTCACAAAAGCTGTATGCACTCTCGTACTAACGATAATGACTCGCACACTAACGATATGGACTCTAGTAATAGTGGTTCATCAGAATAACAGATTGCGCTTTGTGTTTATACATTCCTTGTGGGCCAATGACTGACTCTTTCTGCGGATAGCCACATTTTGTGGCTGGTATACAATAGATGGAATATGGTATAAACGTCCAAGACATTTTTTTTGTAAACACATGTACACGGACATACACTGTGACATAACGTTATAACATGTACAATTTTCTTAAGTTTTTTAAAACTGTAAAATTAAAGAAAATTGTACATGTTATAACGTAATGTAACAGTGTATGTCCGTGTACATGTGTTTTCAAAATGTTAATGCGTTCTATGGATAGCCACATATTGTAACTGGTATACAATTGTGTCTCTTGTCACAAACTGTATAAGCTAATACTGGAATAAAAACTGACACGGAATAAGTAACATGCTTTTTGTTGCCATTCCTTAACCTACTTATAAAAAAGTTTATAAATGTAGCGCTTTAACATCCCGTAACTGATACCTTGAACGTTTATACCCTATTCCATCTATTGTATACTAGCCACCAAATGTGGCTATCCGCAGATAGAGTAGAGCCAGGCATTGGCCCGCGAGGAATGTGTTAACACATCACGGATTGCCTGCACTAACCAACAGCCAGGTCCTGCTATTCATATAATTCTTCTAACACTAAAAGGCGACACTGATATATCACAGAACCGGCAAGGGTTGAGATACAACCGAGGCGGTTGTGTCTTGCTCACAATGTCTTTGAACAATCTATTCACCCGTTGAAGGGAGTATCGCGACGAAGGATTTTGTTTCGAACCAAGGTTAACAATAATATACCAAATCAACTGTGGTAGTTCTACATGGTGCTTTTGATGAACATGTTTCGGTTTCCGTTTTAAATGTATCATTTCTCACAATCTGTTATTCTAATGAACCACTATTACTAGAGTCCATATCGTTAGTGTGCGAGTCATTATCGTTAGAACGAAAGTGCATATAGTTTTTGTGAGAGTCCATATCGTTAGTGTATAAATCAATATCGTTAGTGAGCGAATCCATATCAGTAGTACAAGAGTGCATATCGCTTGTGTGAGAGTCCTTATCGTAAGAGTGCGAATCCATATCGATAGTACGAGAGTGCATATATATTTTGACTATATGTCGCACTTGACGTTATATGTCGCAAGGCTGACGCTAATTGTCGCAAAAAATGACTACCTCAGGAGCCATAACTAAAAAAAGAAGGGACAGAGTGAGATGAAACATTGTAATATGTACATTGTGAAACAGTAATACTACAAAAGAGTGCTTATAAAAGAGTGCGACATTTAGCGTTGATGTTGCGACATATAGCGGCAGTACAATTTTTTGCGACATTTGGCGTTACAGATGCGACATATAACGTTAGAAGATTTTGCGACATTTAGCGTTGGTTATTTACTTCGTGCTCAGGTGAGCTAAAAAAGAAACATCTATCCAAATGAAAGAGTAATTGAAATCATGCATTATAAAAGGATTAAATGCTCCAGAGAAAACCAATACCTGTGCCGTCCGAATTTTACTCTACAGTATACACCTAAGCTGGCCGCTGTTTCCTTTAAAGGGCGTTTAAGCTTGCCAAATCAATTAAGGATGCGTGACCATACACTGTTAATTACCATTGTGTACGAGTGTCATTCCAAACAAATTATAAATGTAACC
Source organism: Serripes groenlandicus (assembly GCA_031761405.1). NCBI lineage: Eukaryota > Metazoa > Mollusca > Bivalvia > Cardiida > Cardiidae > Serripes > Serripes groenlandicus. The sequence goes on from JASEVX010000006.1 coordinate 24,732,519, forward strand.
CCTTTTCCCAATAAACCTATCATATACATGTATGTATTTGTAACTTGCCGGGATGTGTCGATACCGTCATGGTACAATGTGATATATGCACAAATTGGTTTCACAAATCTTGTGTTAATGCACCTGTGGATATTTCGACAACAGATGCGGACTTTAATTGTAACTTTTGTTAATTATTTGGCTATTATAATGATAAGACATGTGATTAAATTTAAGTTTTTTACTTATAACAGCCTTCAAATACAAATTTGGTTTATACGACGGAAAAGAAAGGTTATTGGAATTAAGAAGTTGTTTAAATAAGTAAATTTTCCTTTTCCCACAATGTTTTCAATATATGTTGCTTTTTACTGTTTACACAGCAAGAAAAAAACATTTAACTTATTTGTTATAGATTAGTATTATAGTTGTATATATATATAATTACTAGAAATAAATTAAGATTTAAAGTGTTGTATATATATATATACTTATTGTTTATTTGTTATTTAAATTGTTCTGCCCCTTCCAAGTACCCTACAGAATAGAATGTTGCATGGATCATTTGCCTCGTAGTATGGCACATGGAAAACTGTTAAAAGTTACAAAGTAGAAAATGAAGAGGCCCAACAATAACCAGAACTCATGACCCTTCAATCGAGTGTAAATGAGAGGATATAATTGAAGCAAAACCTATGGCTAGTTACTAGCAACCTATTCTATTCTTGCAATGTTTTCAAATTTCGTCCGCTGCAGATGCGTCAAAAGACATTTACTTGTCGGAAAATCAATCCATCAATTCTCTTTATTGATATCTATAGATATGATATAAAGAGGAAAGTCGTTAAAACACTTTACAAAGAGATTCCATTTCAGCATGATCTCGATTTTTGGTTGATTCTATATCACTGATAAAAGCAATCAAACACATTATATATTTACAAAGAAAACCCCGGATATGATCATATGTAACAAATTATACACAGTTGCCCATCTTTAATTAAACATTTTTAACAACAAATCATAGCGTCCGCAGATTTGCTCTATATCTATTGCGTCGGCATTTTCCCTCTATATTGCATTTGTCCGCATTTTCCCTCTATAATGTATTTGTCCGCAGATCGCGTCCGCACTTTAGACCCTCCCCCCATACCGTTGTATTTATAAATAGAATTCAACGATCACGATTTCTCTGCAAATGTGTTACTCTCATTTTAAATGCATTTTATGACGCACATATTTGTTTTTTTAATTCTTTATACTATATTTATATGGCCGACAAGGCACAAAGAAAATATTTTCAATTCTGTTTTTATCTACATTTTCAATGCGTGATTGAAAATTCAAATACCGTATCTAGAGCTTAAATCGGAAATAGTTCTCCCTGTAGCAGTTCACTCATTGAGATTTATAAATCTCTCCGCATTCATGTTTTAAAATACAATGTTTCATTTTATTTCGTAATTCTCTTTGAATATAAGAACCACATAAGAAAATAAAGACGATATAAATATATCATTATTTCAAAAATCGTGATATATTTGAAAAGTAAGAGCAAGTATTGAGTACTACTTTCACGCGTATGAAATTCATGGACTTTTACATAAGACGAACGGCTTCAGAATTGCAGCTACTAAATTTGTTTGTTCCAAACAAATAAAAACTAAAATATAACCCCATGAAGAAAATTTTCCTTGGATTCTTGGAAAAAGCGACCGAATACTAAGAAAGTGACGTCACGTCATAACGTTATTACTTTTGGCGCCAAATTGGACTACTGTTTGACGTGCTATATCATGGAAAAGAAAGTTGTTAAACACTATTATGTTTTATTACCCACGGTAAAAGCCATATTAATGCTAAAATATAAGGAATGGACAGCTTTTTTTTCGTGTTCATGGGGGTATGAACAAAAAAACCTGATCACACATTCTATGAAACCGCTTCGCGGTTTCATAGCGCGTGATCAGGTTTTTTTGTTCATACCCCCATGAACACGAAAAAAAAGCTGTCCATTCCTTAAATAAACCGATTTAAAAAAAGTTGATTAAAGGTTATTGAAAAAAAAAAATAAAAAAAAAAAAATTCACCTGTTACCTATAAGCGAAAAAAACCATTTATGTGTTTTTTTCGTATAATTTCCAGCCTAAATATGAAGGGAATTATACTGGTGTCTGTCAGCGCTTGGCTTGTTACATACCTGGAACCAACATACGATTTAAATATGTAATACCCTGGGAGGGGACGACATGTGGCAATGGAAAGGTAAACAATTATCTTGTCATCTTGTTTTGTCAAACAGATGCATGTTGACGCCTATGCAGCAGACGATATTTGAAAACTTTGTGACAAAAGCAGCATGTCCAATTTCTTCTTTTGCCGTAATGTTTTCAACTCTATTCATTTATTATGATTTCATTTACAGAAAAACTGGTAGCAACTTTAGATTAATGTAAAAGCTGGCATTTCTGAACGGTGGTGAAAGTGAAAGTAGAAAATGTGAAAAACAATTTTCGTTCAGTAACCATTTTCGCAGGGTGAATTATTTCTTGCATAATACATGACCCCACCCATTTAAACACATTAGTAACCCTTTACACAAATGTAAGTAAGTTGGTCAGTAATCGAGACTTGTGAACATCAAACATTTGAGCCGTCCCACAAGAAACCGAACATTATAGCCTTTGCGTAATGTGTAAACAAAGATCAGCGTGTACAGTCCTCGCGGGCTAACCCGGGCCGACGCATTCCGTCTCAGAGAGATAGAGTAATGACTCGTGAAACAGTGTCTATCCGGGTCGATACATTACGCAGAGGCGATAATATTGGTTTCTCGCGGGACGGCTCATTTAGTCTTGGACATCTAAGTATGTTATCATTTATATGGGATTTCTAATGTTTAAGTCATAAAGAATATTTTGTTGCAGTAGCAGTACGTCAATCTGTGTTTTACTACGTGACGCGTGGAAAAATTGTTAATGTTTTTATTATTGTAATAACACATTTCATTTCCGCATATCTATTATCTCGTTTTATTTTTCAGTTTTGTGAAGCTTCAAATTGTGTCAGTTCGGCAAATGCACCGACTGGACTAACAGGTAATAATCAAAGAACTTAAAGTAGTGAAAACTTGAACGACTAAATGGTTTCTACCAGGAATATGACAACATTATATTGCATTGTTTCAAGCTGTGAAGATTAGGTGACGAATATTGAAACATGACTTGTGTTGGACGCTCGAAAGTAGCCAATTTTCCAAGAAGTTGTCTCCTTAAATAAATGTTCGATGTCGAATTTTACATTGCGCTAAACAGTTACAATAATACACTTTATATCATTAATACTCTTTAATTATCAAATTTTCGACAACTTGGTCTTTATTAATATTAAAGAAAACAACGGAAATTTACGTGCAGTCCGTTTTGACGTTGAAGAAATCAAATTGTGATGAGATGACGTCGTCAGGACATCGTGACATCATTTCCGTCGCGGCATCATTATATTCCCGTACTTTTCCATCCGTTGAAAAGCATCTTTTTATGAATGATAGGATGAGTGTTTTACTATCAATAGATCACCTCGTAGGAAGAGTCATCCAACAGATGAAAAGATTTGAAGATATCAGGCAGAAGACTGTTACAATGAGTTTATACCAACTTTACATCAGAGTTTGTTTCATTCCAACACCTAAGTGTTATATGCTCTCAAATTGGTACTTCTCTATGTTGGCGCATCTGCAGCAGATATCTTTTCACAACATTGATGATCAATTTCTCCCTTTTCAACAATGTTTTAGCAGTTTTCAATAAATAATAATTTTCAGAAATTTATTTCCGAGCCATATTCTTGTTTTCAAAGTCGCCTGTGTACAGATTTACAGTATTTGGGTACGGGTTAAATGAACTGTCACACGATATGCGTTCTAAAACTTAATATTCTAATTTTAATCAGAATCTGTTTCGTTTACAACAAAACACCATAACAAAATAAGCTCTTGGAGAAGGAAATTAAAAGATTTTAGTGTTATATATATATTAAACTAGATACTTCCTACAAATAAACATCGTTTTCATTGCCTCCTTTTAATATTTCTTTTCTTTTTAAAAGACATTTTTATATAAATTATTGGTGATATTTGAATTTTTTTCACGATATTAGTTATCTGTAAATGTCCGTGTAAAATGATCATCTGTCTATGTATTCACCAAGTGACATTACACTTATCAATGACACGTTTAAACATATTGTATGTGTATTTTCAGACTCGTGTCCATTCGGTGATGTGCCTTACAACGTTCCCTTTCAGACCCAGAATTGTACAGAGTATCTCGGCGACGTTTCTAATTCTGTCAGGTGCTACGATTCAACAATCAGATTAAGTTGTTGTGCTACATGTGGAGTCTATAAACAGCGCTTTGCGCATGTGGAAGGTACAAAACAAATCGGATATCTTCGGCCGTTTACTTTAATATACATGTCATCGGGAATAGTTTCGCGCCATTTTAGCCGGGTTCCGTTGCAGAGCAATTTTACCCGACTATTGTAGTCGCCACTGTAAAATAGTTCACAAAATCTAAATGAATACTCAAAATAGGCAAATGTCATGTGTGAATAACTTCGTAAGTACGCAAAAAAACTGTTGAAAACATGCCTCTGGAAACACATATATTTATGGTTTTGATTCAGTAGATAAGTTTGCATGTTAAACGAAATTCGGTTACTTCCATGAAATTGCCGGAGACACACGATTTCCAAGTATGTAATCATGCACATTATTGGCGGAAGGATCCGATATCATGTCTTGTTGTCGCTTTCCCTATTGGATAAATAAATATCTCGCGAAAAACTCCAATTTGTTGTTTTTTTAACAAAAGAATATAAGTTTAATTTTTTCAAAAGATAAGTTGACGTTTTTCGGGTTGCTTCAAAGGTGACAATGTCTTAACTGAGACTGTGTACAATGTGGATGGTATGTAAAATGTTCCTCGTCTCAAACTGCCTTGGGTATGTAGTTTCAAGTGTCTGGAACGGTGTTGAACCTATCCGTTCAGCGTCTGTTTGGAAACGTCTCTTCCCAACCAACTCAAGCTCTAAGCTGGTGTTGAACCTATCCGTTCGGCGTCTGTTTGGAATCGTCTCTTCCGAACTGAATCAAACTCTGAGACGGTGTTGAACCTATCCGTTCAACGTCTGTTTGAAATATCCTAGTGCTGAACTGATACAGAACCACGTATGTAGATTCGAACTGCTCAACCGATGTAGGGTGTTCAACTGATACTCTTTCTATATATGTTGAATAGACGTTTAATGCATTGATGGAGAAATCGCAGTATTTCGTGTAAAACGATAGCGTAGCGGATTTATTCCTCTGATGATGATTTATGACGTTGTTTACCCTCGCGCTCGGCAATAATGCCAATTAGCGAGAAAATTTCATTCCTTTTCCGAAATGTGCACTACTTATGCTAGTCTTATAAAACGTTCAATAAGGGCTATGACTGAAACAAAGTTAAAACTCATTTAAAGATAACAATTGAACGAAACCACTTTCGATACCACACTTTCATATATGCCATTTTATATATTAAATTAACCTTTTAATATACATGAAACATGAAACTTAAACTTTCGTAATAATAAAACAGTTAAAAATCAACAATTGGTTTTTATCAACGTAATCATAACACAAAGTACGCTTATAACTACATTGTAAAGGAACTATATACAAACTGATGTATTGCCTGTACATAACCGAATTTCGTCTATGCAATGTTAATCGCCGTATGCAAACACACACATTATTGCGCGGGTGCATCAGCACCAGTGCATATATTAGTTGTGAAAAAACTATCACTGGTGCAATTGGCTTGCGCATACGCCATATTAATCGTCTTGATCGCGCATCAGCTCTCGGATATTTCCGTAGAAGTTCGTCACTTGACTGGTTCTCGTTCAAGTTTACAATAGAATATTAAGATTAGTTAACCAGTCTATTTATATGCGAGTAGTTTTTATGCGGGGGATTCAGCTGTGCTGAATACCTCCGTATATTGTCATGCCCAGCTTACAGGAAATGAAAATTTGTAATTTTGTTGTGCTGCCCTCTGTTTTTTCAAAATGTACAATTTGTCTTGATTGCCCAGGGATCAGTTAAATACGTTTCACAACAAGCTAAACAGTATGCACATTATACAAAGTAAACGTACACAATGTAAAGTTTTAATCCATAAAGTTGTATACATAATTTAGAAATTTAAGTATAAAATATAAGTAACTTCATTATATATAAAAGTATAATAATTTGCTTGTGCAAAAATAACAAAATGTAAATTTATATTGAAACCATTTTTTGTTTGAGAAAACCCCTAGTTATAGCGCTTGTTGTATTTTTTCACAACAGGTAGAAATGTTCACTTTAATCCCTAGTCATAGTGTCTGTTGTATTTTTACGCAACGGGTAGAAATGTTCACTTTAATGATTATTATCATATATATGCCACTTTTTACTTTATTTCAGTTATATCACGGCGACACTTCACTTATTCATGATCCCTGGGTAAACAAAGCAGTACTAGGCTAGGAAATATGCCTTGCCAAAGGGCACTCCACCGTGACCGTTGCACTTTAATGATATTGTGTATCACATTTAAAACACATGGCTGTCAATGTTCAAGGTTACTAAGAGCTCATAAGTCTGTATAAATGCTTCTGACAAATAATGAACTCTACATGTTGCCCCCATGTATCTAGTTAATTAAACGCTCCACTGTTTGCTACATCCACCGCATTTTAGTACTTCAGTACTTTGATTTATAATTAAAATGTAAATTAAAACCATGTCTTTAATAACACTCACCGTTGCCACCATTTGTAACGTGTACCGGCGTTAAGCCATCGCGGGTCACCCATCCAGGCACTAACCGCGATGAACGTTGCTTAACTTTACACAAAGATCAACCACTCTACCAACGTCGCTATCAACGCCGGATTTCTACGGAATTCCGTTAGGGCCATCGCCTATGAAGGAATAATCTGAAACGCGAAAACACGAAATCACGAAAGTACGATGGCGAAAACACGCTGACGAAAACTCGAAAGTACGATGACGAAAACGCGAAAACACGAAAGTACGATGACGAAAACGCGATACTACGATGATGGCAACGCGAAAGTACGATGACGAAAACGCGAAAACGCGTAAACATGATGATGAAAATGCGATACAACTTCGCGTTTTCATCATCGTACTTTCGCGTTTTCGTTATCGTACTTTCGCGATTTCGTCATCGTACTTTCGAGTTTTCATCATCGTAGTTTCGCGTTTTCGTCATCGTACTTTCGCGTTTTCGTCATCGTACTTTCGCGTTTTCGTCATCGTACTTTCGCCTTCGGGTACGCATGCGCAAAATCATATTAAAGTGGCATTTCTATCCAGAGGAAAGAAAACTCATTCAAAAGTTCGAATCGATTTTTTTAAAAGTAAGAAGCTGAATGGGTTTGGAATTAACCACAAACATGTTACCCAAGAGCCCACACTCACAAATTATACTTTTCTCCAAGATTTCAGGATTTTAAAAACGGAGCCGTTCATGTATATTTTCATTCCGAAATGTATTTAAAGGATGGATGTCATATACAAACCGTGTTGAGATAAAATGTACATAACTGTTATAAAAACACACTCAGTTCAATGAGGCATATACATTGTATACACAATAAGTATGTGTATCTAGTGCTTTTAAAGTAATATAAATGCTGTTTATGGAAAGTCACAGACAACTAACATTAACTTGTTTGCATGGTTTTCTGTGACATACCTGAAATTACTTACGCAATAAGTAAATGTTTATTGTTTGGTGTTAAACTCCGCTTTCAACATGTTTTATGTTATATCACGTAGTTTCCTGGGTAAGTTACCAGTGCTACTGGTCTATTTATCCTGACATCGACCAGTCAGTCGAAATGCTAACCCTACAACCCTCAGCGCCGCGGAAGGCAGCTTTACTATCAATTGTAATGTGGTATGACCCGGCAAGGGATCAAACCTGTGACCGCCCGCATCCGAGGTGGACGCTCTACCACAACATCATCGAGGCGGTCAAGTAAATGTTTATCTAGTGCTAAACTAATTGTGCTGTTTATTAGATGATTTACGGTATGTCACAAGAAAATACGATTCTCTTATTTCATAATAGTGAAGATCTGTATGTACTTATGCAGTATGATCAGGGTCTTCACTATTAGGAAATAAGAGAATGTTAGTTTTCTGTGACATACCTGAACTCATCTATATCCCATACACAGCAAAATTGTATAATGCTTTAACACTAGATAAACACACTTATTGTGTATCTGTGCTTCTGAGTTATTTTTATAACAGTTGACATGTGTACACTTTATTTCCCGAGCAGGGAAAAACAACTTTATTTAAATAATTAAAATATGAAAGCTTTCTCATACTACAGTCTAATTAGAATCAAAAATGTCCTCATAAAAGTTAATAAGGGGAAACAATTGGTTTTTTTTTTTTTATAAATTTCTATAAGAGTGCAACTTTAACAAAACAAAACAAATGGACGACTTCATACAGAGGCTATGCCTACAACGAAATAATTGTTTTATTGAAATCGGATATGGGTATAGACATAAGCTGAGCTTGCACCAATTGTAAATTTGCACGTGGAAGGAGAATTCCTGTATGCGCAAGCGCACCGGAAGGCGAAAGTACGATGACGAAAACGCGAAAGTACGATGACGAAAACACGAAACCGCGAAAGTACGATGACGAAAACGCGAAGGTACGATGATGAAAACGCGAAATTGTATCGCATTTTCATCATCGTGTTTTCGCGTTTTCGCGTTTTCGTCATCGTACTTTCGCAATTTCGTCATCGAAGCTTCGCGTTTTCGTCATCGTACTTTCGCAATTTCGTCATCGTAGCTTCGCGTTTTCGTCATCGTACTTTCGCGTTTCAAATTATTTTATTCAAAGGCGAATATGCAGATGGCCCTAACGGAATTCCGTAGCTTTCACAGCAAGGCTGTATAAGTGATATTTATACATATATACCTATACCCCGTTCCCGTTACATTTGGAAAATGGGAATATTTTCATGAATGCGAAGTTATTGTGCTAAATTTTGCGATTTTATGAATATATTAAGGGTAAAAAGGACGCGCATGTGCAGACAAATGTTTACAATAAGTTTGGGGTATCGAGGTCAACACGTTGGGAAAAGGTATTTTTGTTTTCTAAAAAGCTATTGTTATCATATATTTAAAAGCGGGTTTCGTGTTTTTCGAATCAAACAGTATTTCTTAAGCCATAAAATGCTGAATCCCGCGACAATTGCTGCATCTTGCAGCAACTCTTGTTGTGTAAAGTGTCTAGGTTATAGTCAATTGGTGTTGACATTTTCGCGCATTTCTATTTCCTGATTTGAAGAGTTTTACGTAGACAAATTCAATATACATTTATATTAATTAAAACAGTTTCTCTTTTAATTTTATATGCAGTAAACGAAACAAGGTTAACAGAATATTTACTCTTAACAGTTTGTTTAAACCTGCACACACCACTATCCATTTTTTCTTTGTACTTTCAACATCTTTGAATTTATTTAACCTTGGATTTAATCAGGGTGTTAATGTGAACCCGACTTTCAGTACTCCTATGTACTTCGATTTAACATTTTGTTTAAAAATGCTTTGACGAGCATCGCAAATTCGTACAATGATGTAATTAGTAAAACCGAATCTTCTACGAGTGAATGCAGACTTTTTCGAAATGTTCTCGACAATGCTCAACGCTTTACAACATACAGTATATCTTTGAAACAGCTGGGCAAATATTTAATATGGAAACTCTCTACCAAAGATAGAACGGTTTTTGATTAAAGTTTAAAACATTGGGGCAAGTAGAGACAATATTTTCAAAAGTCGTCTGCTTCAGAGGCATCAGAAAGCGTTTATATGTGGTCAAAGATTAAGGTTATTTTACCTTCATGGGAAAATATATTGCAGAACTTGGAAAAAGAAACGAGTCCAACACATTATTTTCCCACAATGATGCAATATCCCTATTATTGTTTATATTGTCTATTAAAATTCTGTCGTTTTTAAGTTGTTGTTTTTTAACACTTCGTATATATATAGAAAATTAACAGTAGAGTTTATGGACAGTTCAATATCCATATTGAGAGAATAAGAGCCGTCCCATGAACAAACTAACATGTTGGACTCTTCGTAAAGTATCGACCTGGATCAGCCTAAGCATGCCACGCAGGCTTACCCGGATAAACCCTTTTCGCCTCCTGTGGATTTTCTGTTTCAGGAATGATTACTCTATTACTCTATCGCCCTGAGACGGAATGTGTCGGCCCAGATCAGCTTGCGCGGACTGCGCAGGCTGATCTGGGTCGATATTTTACGCAGAGGCCATAATGTTGGTTTTCCTTAAAAATAAGCACAAGATCGCGTAACTATATGGTGTCAATACTTTAATGGTATATGAACCATGCTATATTTAGACTAAACGTAATGCTATCTATCATAATAAACTTCTTTTCACAAATATAAAGTAAACGTTTCTCCAGTGTGATAAGTGAAGATCCAGATCATCCAGCACAGTCTGCTCTGATTAGCCAGCCAGGATAGCGGAATATTGGGATCAACATGTACGCCCATCTCCGAGGGGTATAGATCGGACAGTATATTTTGGATTGTTTCATGTCCTGTACCCTGTATGGTACACTAGAGGTTTGCCGAACAATTAAATTTTGTTTTATAGTTACTTAGTGAAGGATATAAAAATGAATTTAGTGATGTTTTACTTTTGCCAGGGTGTATATATAAACTTATCAGACACAAATGGCACTGCGTTAAATCGGAGATTTAAAGTAGTATCATTGTTAGTGCCTATAATAATTGATATCATTTTGTCCATAGATTGTGAGTATGGAGATAAAGCTTATGGCTGCCAGGTTCAAGGTTGTAGTACTTATTCTGATGGAAATCTTGCATTGTGCTGTGGAACGTGTGCACCTGCAACAACAACTTCAACAACCACTACAACAACAACAACAACCACCACTACAACACCAACAACCACCACTACAACACCAACAACCACTACCACAACACCGACAACGACTACCACTATAACACCAACAACGACTACCACAACACCGACAACGACTACCACAACTCCAACAACGACTACTACAACTCCAACAACCACTACCACAACTCCAACAACGACTACCAGAACTCCAACAACAACTACCACAACTCCAACAACCACTTCAACAACACCAACAACGACTAACACAACTCCAACAACGACTACCACAACTCCAACAACCACTGCCACAACACTAACGACAACTACAACAACTCCAATAAACACTACAACAACGACTACCACAACTCCAACAACGACTACCACATCAACAATGTCTACTACGCTCTCCAGTTCTGCTGCTACATTGACAGGTATTTACAACTTTGTGTTACTGGCATAAGTCTCGATGTCTCAAACAGATATTTCGTTAAAATAACGACATGGCAAAAGCTATGTGCTTTGTATGTCAAAGTGCTGGCTATCATTAACGCTTAATTGACTTGCATTATTCAAGCTGGTCTGTTTAATATTTTTTCCTAGATACAGTCATAGATTTGTGTAATTTCCATATTAAGTTGTTTTTGTTTGTTTGTTCTTTCGTACTCATGTATTGCCTTTACATCATTATATTGGTGCGCAAATCAGACGCTCACGTGCGTTTAAGGCAGACCAACGACGACAGGAATTATATTATTACTAGTATAAAGCAATACGGAATAATTGACATCGCAGTCATGATTCTGTCCAAAATGTCATTCATAGGTCCAAACCTACTGTTGTGTTGTCATCAACGAATTTTGACGTATGCAAAGCATACTTTGGGATCCTTCGGATACGATTTAATTAGCAAGCAATTATTATTATTATTTTCAAGTTTAACTACGAGGATCAATAACTCAATATATTTCTATAAATTAACTCAAAGTTTTTTTAGCATCTGGAAGAGAGCCGTTCGGCCGAATGTTTGAAGTTTTACTTAATTGAATATATTAACCGGCAAATTTCATGTGCATGTTTTCAAAATAAGCTTCGCCCCATAAATCACTTTATGGGATAAAAAGAATATCTCATTCGTGTTTATTTATTATCACTTTTAATAAACTCGTTAAATAGGCTAAGTATGACGCTCGTCAACACTCGCGGCATATCATCGTAATTTCAGCTGTGTAATTTGGCAATTTCGTGTTATACTCTTATAACTAACCAAAAACATACATTAAACCCTTTAGTAAACTCGTTTAGTAAAAGTGATAATAAATAAACACTCATGAAATATCCTCTATATATATATTTTGGAAACCGTTTCTTGAAAATGCACGAACAGGGGTATACATGGCACATCATTTAATAACTCAAGTTTTTGATTGAGTGATGTTTAACAACGTTTTCAAATATTTTCAGTCATATCCTGACGGGTGGGGGAAAAATGTACACAAGTCAACTGTTATTGAAGCACATATACACAAACAGTGTGTTTATCTAAGTATGCTGTTTATGGGATATAGATGAGTTTAGGTATGTCACAGAAAACTAACATTCTCTTATTTCCTAATAGTGAAGACCCTGCTCATACTGCATAAGTACATACTTATCAGGATCTTCATTATTATGAAATAAGAGAATGTTTTTGTCTTGTGACATTCCGTAAATCATCTAATAAACGGTATAATCAGTTTAGCACTAGATAAACATTCACTTGACCGCCTCGATGGTGTTGTGGTATAGCATCCACCTCTGGTGCGGGAGGTCACAGGTTTAATCCCTGGCCGGGTCACACCACATTAAACATTGTAGTAATGGCTGCCTTCCGTGGCTCTGAGGATTGCAGAGTTAGCATAACGACTGACTGGCTGATGTCAGAATAAATGGATCAGTAGGACTAGTAACTTTCACAGGAAACTCGGTGATATAACATAACAAATGTTGAAAGCGGCGTTTAACACCAAACAATACACATTTACTTATTGTGCAACTTAAGATGATATCAGGTATGTTACAGACAACTGTGGAAATAAGAAAATGTTAGTTTTCAGTGACTTACCAAATCATCTTATTTCAATAAACAGCATTTGTATTACTTATACAAGCACTAGATAAACATTTTCATTGTGTATACATTGTCGTAGTACAGTAGCACAGGGGTGACATGTGTACGTTTTTATTTAACGCGTATTTATCACGTGCGCACGACATACTATGTCGTGCGCACGTGTTACTATATCGTGCGCACGAGTTACTAAGTCGTGCGCACGAGATACTTAGTCGTGCGCACGAGATACTTAAGTCGTGCGCACGAGATACAATGTCCTGCGCACGAGTTACTAAGTCGTGCGCACTAGATACTATGTCGTGCGCACGAGATATTAAGTCGTGCGCACGAGATACTTAAGGCGTGCGCACGAGATACTATGTCGTGCGCACGAGTTAATAAGTCGTGTGCACGAGTTAATAAGTCGTGTGCACGAGTTACTAAGTCGTGCGCACGAGATACTATGTCGTGCGCACGAGATACTTAAGTTGTGCGCACGAGATAAATAAACACATGTCACCATATATATGCCTCATTGAACTGAGTGTGTTTTTATAACAGTTATGTACATTTTATCTCACCGCGGTTTGTATATGATACCCAACCTTTAAATAGTTATAATAATAGTTGTGTTTACGATTCTAACCGACATGATGTAGCCTACATGAACGGATCCGTTTTTAAAATCCTGAAATCTTAGAAAAAAAAGTATAATTCGTGAGTGTGTGCTCTTGTGTACATGTCTGTGGTTAATCCCAAACCCATTCAGCTTCTTATTTTTAGAAAAATATTTTTTTTAACATGAATTTCTTCCCATGCCAATGGAAATAAACATTTCAAAATCTGGAAGAATTCATTTTTATTTGGAGCTAAAGAAATTGTCGGAAAAGTTGAAATTGCTTGATTGATTTCATTTCAAAAGGCAACTACATGTATATGAGTTATATGGCATATACGTATATTGGTAGTTTGTACTGTATATGAGCCGTTCCACGAGAAAATCCATATTATGGGCTCTGCGTAATGTATCGATCCAGATCAGTCTGCGCAGTCCACCCCGGCTAATCCGGGCCAACATATTCCGTCTCAGAGGTATAGAGGTATAGTGTAATGATCCCCGAAATAGGAAATTAACAGGAGGCGAACAGTGTTTTTTCGAGTTAGCCTGCGTGACATGCTTAGACTGATCCGAGTCGATACCTTACGAAGAGTCCACGATCTTGGTTTTCTCGTAGGACGGCTCATATATAAATTAGAAGCATGTAGTTCCACATGGTATAAGAAAATATTGTCCTCCTTTTTTTAGCCCATGTTTTAACACACTAGAATTCAACTCAGCTTCATCGGGGCTGAAGCGATAGGGTTGAATGAATAACTGAAGCTTTGAGTAGTTTCTCATTTTACCCTAATGTTTTAAAGTCTATTCTGATTAATAGGCGTCAATTACAACTACATGTATATATTTGGTTGTTCCCCTTTATATCAGTCGGTAATGGGGGTTTGTGAGTTCTAGTCCCTGATGGGCACTCATTCTTTCCGACGTTTGACAGTGGGCTAACATTTCTGGTAAATCTCAGCCAATGCTTAGCAATACCGTTGTGTGGAGTACTTGTGTGAAAAATCCAGGATGTACATGAATTAGTGATGTGACTTAAAACTTGTTGAAAACCCAACCAATCAATACAACTATAATTTACAGGTGGCATATCTCTTACCCTTGCAATAGCCATAGGCTTACCAGTGTTCCTGAGATTGGTGCTAGAATGCATCGGCCTTACGCTCCGTGTTGCAAGATTGAAGAAATTAAACAATTAGATGATGAAGTGTTTGGAATCTTCCAGCCGCTCTGATAGGTTTGTATTCGTCCTTCACCTTATACTCCGACTTAATCACGTGACTGATATTTCCGGAAACACTATGATTAATCTATTTTAAAAAATCAGTATCTACCAGTCGCTCTGATAGGTCATTCATATTGATCCGTTGAGGGTCGAGCCCTAGTAGACCAATTGGTAGCGACGCCGGCTGTCAATCTAGGAGTTATGAGTTCAAACCCCAGCTCGGCCAACATTTTTTCCAACGTTTGACAAAAGTCACTGTGTGCACCAATTGGCTAACAGTCCATTTGAAAAGACGCCAGTTGCTTGGAAAGTATGTTGTGTGGAGTACTGGTGTGAGAAAGCCAGGACACACATGAGTAGGTGAACTGGCCGCAGTGATATGACTGACTTTTATTGTTGAAAACGGCATTAAACCCAAATTAATCAATCAAGCAATCAATGATCCGTTGGGTAGCGTGCCTGATAGGTCCGTTTTCTACACGCGACAGTTGAATGTCGTTATTCACGTTATTCACATTGAAAAGTCGAAGTCACGTGACTCATAAATCGGTTAACATATGTACAGCGATATAGTTTGTGTCTTCTACACGTGACCTTCATTCAATCTGCATTCATACATTACAGTTTGTAATCCACCGTGGTTGAATTGTTAGTGTTAGTAGCTTAAGTAAACATGGTCACCTTACGTCGGTCATGGTGGAGTGCAATTGGGCAAGACACATTTCCTAGCCTAGTTCTGCTGTGTTTACGCAGGGAACATGCACAAGTGAACTTTCGCCGTAATATAACTGAAATAATGTTGTAAAATGCATAAACCCCCCAAAAAACAAAAAATGTGTCTTAAGTGTGCCACTGTCATTCGTCGTGTAGTAGTAAGAGCATCCTTCTCTAGAGTAAGAGAACATGGCCCGTAATCACCAAACTTTCAATTTTGGACTTTGGCTAAATCTAAATCTAAATTCAAAGTCTGCTTTTTTCCACCTAATTACCGCTTAATATTAGAGTTTACACATTGATTAAAAGTCCAATTGAAATATCGAAGCGGTTGGCATTGAGCTGTCGCCATGTTGCTGTTTTTTTTGTTTTATTTAGTCTGATAATTTAGCACGTGAGACCAGTGCCCGTATTCACCAAACTTTCAACTTAAGACTTTGGCCTAAATCTAAATCTAAATTCCAAGTCCCCTGTTTTCCACATTGTTACCGCTTAATATTCGAATTTACATTGATTAAAAGCCCAATTGAAATATCGAAGCGGTTGGAATTGAGCTTTTTTTTTTTTTTAAATTTAGTCCGATAATTTAGCACGCACCAAAGTGAACTAAATATTTCGATTTTCAATTTAGTCGGGTTGGTGAATACGGACTAAATCTCAAAAGACGTAGCACATCTACATGAAAAAGGTTATTAAATCAAACAGCAGATATGATCAGATTAAACAAAATCGTCCTTTGTGACTCCTAATTATCATATATATGTTAATGGACACTATTAATGCTCATCATATTTGACTATCAAAATATGGCCACCAGGGGAGGTAATTCGTGTAGACCTAGTTCTGGAACTACGCATTGTTTACATCAATGTTCAAATCTGATTGCCAATATCGTGTCTCCGTGTTATAACTTTAGAACTACATCTTTATTGATATGTACTTTTGTTTTACAGCATGATTACGCATGAAAGGAGATGATATGCATCTCTATAGAAGACGCCGAACCTGCATTGATGCCAAACGAATACCTTTCTACCAAGAGATAGACAACGAGCATGAAGTCGACTGTTATGGTTCGACATGGGGGATTCTGAATATATGTCATTCATTATGTTGCTTCTAATATATCATATCATTATAATTATATTATCTAGTATTAATCACATGGATTGTATTTAGACATAGAACATCGTACATTAATTTATCTGTTATGCGGTACAATTAAAAAGTAGTTCCAAAATTCACTTTGGGTGATATCCGATGAAGAAGAAATGTCTAATGTGCTGTCAATTGATTATAGCTCGTGCTCATAGAAAATACATATTCCAACAGCGTCTGCTTGACAATAAAGTCCCTGATACGTACACACTGTATAAGCGATTTGTGAAGTCGGGACATTTGAGATTGAGGAGTGTAAGCAATTTGATAGTTATTTTGTGTTCGGTTACATTTACAAATCGCCTGGTTGATATCTTCGCCAGCAGAAATATTAACACTTGAGCCGTCTCGCGAGAAAACCAACATTGTGACCTCTGCGTAATGTATCGACCTAGATGAGCCTGCGCTGTCCGCACAGCCTAATCTGGGTCGACACATTCCATCTCTGGGAGATAGAGGTATGGAATAACGATTCTTGAAACAGAACATCCGCAGGAGGCGAAACGTGTCTGTCCGGGTTAGCCTGCGCGGCATGCTTAGGCTGATCCGGGTTGATACTTTACGCACAGCCCACAGTGTTGGTTTTCTCGCGAGACGGCTCATTTGTGACATTTGAGATCGCGGAGTATAAGCGGGTTGATAGTTATTTTGTGTTCGGTTACATTTACATATCGCCTGGTTGATATCTTTGCCAGCAGAAATATTAACACATTTTGTGATGTCCGGACATTTGAGATTGCGGAGTATCAGCGAGTTGATAGTTATTGGAAGCCGCCAGTAGGCGGCTTCCTGTAGGAATGCTTTGGATTTAGCACAAGGAGATAGACCTGCCAGTGTGACCACATATCGGGATTTCTCTTTGTCATTACTAAGTATATTAATTTAAGGTAAATTACTTTTAAAACATCCCTTTTACACTCTATATACAGGACTACTCTTTATTATCTCAATAGTATCTCAAACCGGGAACCAAAAAATAACGCTTAATGTCAGGTGATATATTATGCAGTAATAAGAGGAAGATGTTTGACTGAACCCAAATCGAAATATTTAGTCCAATTTTTGGATTCCTGGCGTTTTAGATTTAGTCCGTATTCACCATTGCGTTTAAAACCGATGTCAATTTAGTCCAGTTTGTAATTTTTGTAAGCGGCCGCGCACCGACTCTGGTTCGGGAATAAAGTTAGGAGCTAAAATAAAATACAGTACCATTCATCTATAGTCTATTCATAGATTTTTATTTCTATCGTTTTTTCACATAGATGGCATCTCAATTTCCAATCATCCTAACTATTCATTTGCTTTGTTTTTTATAATCCGACTTTCATATTCAGTATAATATCTTCTTATTTTACTATGTTGCGTGACGAAAACTTCGTCTGTCGCTCTTCTAATAATTGTTTATTTGTGGTTTTCGATCATCTTTCATTTTCATTCATTTATGCTTTTTGTTTTTCGCAAATATCGCTGAAATATTCGTCTATGATTGCACATAGTTGATTCAAAGTTAACTTTGAGTTCAATTGTCATCGCAAAATGCATACATGAAAAGATTTAAATCACAGAATTATAAGTTTCAAAATAAATTACGCCGTCTAGTTAATTCGTTCTTTTTCGCTGTGTTCTGGTAATCTGAAATCTTCTGGTTCTTACAAACAAAGTGTGATCGGATCAACTGAACTGTATTTCATACAAACAGACACTTTCAGGCACCTCTGCAGCAAATATGTTTTGGAGGCATTGTGGCAAAAGTAGTATTTTTGTTCAACTTTAATCAGTTATAACTATGATTGTTCTTTCAATTATAGAGAGCGTCCTTATTTTTGAATACCGGTAAATGTTTTAAAAGACATTTGTTGGAGAATTGTTGTACTTGTGAAAGGGTTAACAAAATTGTGTCTTAAAATGTACTATAAATGTAATTTTACATATCTTTGCTTAACAAAAGAGTTACTTTAAATGTTTGTAATATAAAAGTAGTCTTATTATGAATCTATAGTCATGATTTCACAGTTTGAGAAATAATTCCAAGTAATATATCATGCACTGGTTTAATGCTTTCAATTTTGTTTAAACTAGTTCCTATTTTAAGCCTTTCCCGAGTACAACACATCTGTAGCACATTAGGTAATAATTGGAATATCTTGCTAAGCGAAGGTATACTTTATGAGCATAAAGTAGAAAACATTTGTAGCAAAAGGATGAATTCCTCGTGAGCAATTTCTCCTTTTGTAAAAATGTTTTCAAAAGTCGTCTGCTGCAGCAGTTTTAAATTGCATATGTTTTAAGGAAATGTTTCACGAAATATTAACTTTACCCACCCATTGAATTGTATGTTGACTGAACGAACATTGTAGACATGAACACATTTTCTCTATTGTCAGTCTTTCGGATTACGTGAACATTGAAATGCGTTTCCTTGAATTTCTGAATGCTAATTTCGACACGAGTTCACATCATTTTCGTCCAATCGAGGGTATTCGTTTGTAATCCGACAGCTTTGATTTTCAATTGCTCCATTTTCCAAAATAATTTCAACTCTTTTCAATTATTACTATCATTTATAGAGATTTTCTATGTTTTTCTACTTGATGATTTCAAAGTCTGTCAGGTTAAACATCATTGAAATCATTGTGGCAAAAGGAGAATTGTTTCATAATGAGCAATATCTGCATTTGCCACAATAATGTCAACACTTTTCAATAATAATACGATAATTTATAGAGATTTTTCTTTTATTGTGTACTTGATAATTTCAAAGTCGTCAGCTGCAGACTTGTTTTATGTAGAAAACCTTATCAACTATCTTTACTAACCGATATAAACCAAAAACAGATTTTCTGTGTGTGTCAGCATTATTTGACAAAACATTATCATAAGAGGGCTTGTACTCAATACAAATAGTAGATTGTTTTTGGAACTAATTGAAATTTATCATAACCTCTTGTCCATTTATCTTTAGTATTATATGTCTCTTTTCATGATCTGAGTATGTCTACCAAGTAAACCTGAAGCATACACGATTAATATTCAGATGTTTATTGTACTGAAAAGTGGAGTTATGACTCTCATTTTATCCCATAATTATGATTCTAATATTTCAAGACAACTTTTGAACAGTTTTAAAACGTTGACTATATTATCTAGTATCTGGAGTTCAGAACCTTGAACGTCGTGAAAAAGAAAAAAATCATGCTGTGAAATAGTTTAGGTACATTTTTGTTTTCACTGTTTGTTTAGTTAGTTGTAAATAGCCGGATCAAGTCGAATTAGTTATTTGAAACACTCACTAAATGGAATATTGGTAAGACATGTTTAAACGATATTTGCTCATTGATTGTTGTCATTATATATGTTGACGTATATTAATTAGCTCATTAACAAAAAACAAGTTCGTTCAGACATTGTGACTGTCAATCAGTCATAATGTTAATATGTTTATGTACATTATTTAAGTATTCAAGTATTCGTGCATTCTTTATTTAGGTTGCTTTTGTTTGTACGAATGTTTTTTTTTTTTTTGTGTGCATGCTGTTTGTATTTTAACCATAAAAAGAAGGGTCCTTAATTGTTTTTCATAATAAGACTCTATTAGCTGGTATGTATCAATATTTGAATAGTCTTCCATAAATATTTCTATCAATTCAAATGATAATGTTTATTGCATATTTTGCGCTGACCTCAAAACAATGACAAAAGCAAACATACATTTTCTTTATTGAACCACGTGACACAAACAATCACATTTAGAAAGGAGCCATGTTGGTTTTCTCGCTGAACGGCTCAAATGTATTGCAATTATCGTAGAGTATTACACCATCGTGATTATCCCAAGTTCATGACGGCAATATTCTCAGCCTTATCTCGGATTAATAATTATACTAGCAGTCGAATGAGAAGTGTTGACATATTGTGTAATGTCATATGATTCATTTGGTCCCCTGCAGCGTAATTTCTTTGAATACTTAGGCTCACGAACTTCGGAGACCCGATTATAAGATGACGTCAATATTATCAGCCTGTTCTCTGATGAATGTGGTATATATACAAGCTGTCAAACGAGAAGTGTTGAACAATTGTTTGCCAAATTGTAGTCAGTTGTTGGTATGAACCGTTATCCAGCTTTCGCGGAGATGTAGGCTAATCTTGCTGTTCACTGCTTGCACATTCCCGGATTAAGGTTTTCACGTGGTTCAATTAATGTGTTATGATATCATCTCTAATTAGTATTACCTTTACAATAAATAGAATGAAAGGTTAGAACTATGATCTGTATCTTTAAACGTTGAAATATTTATTGTTGATAATTTATCTTTAACACGTAATTAAATACACTGGTCATTACACTTGTGTTGGGTTATGTTTATATCATTAATTAAACAATAACATTTCGAAAGGTACTATTTCACTTTGCTGGATCATATCAGGTTAACGGTGAAACATGTGCTGCATGAAAATGTACTATGATGTTAAAATAGTTGTTATGGTTGATTGTTTGGTGTTTAACGACACTACCAACAACTGTTCAGCTATAGCATGGCTTATGTTTCCTGGGTAAGTCACAAGTACTACTGGTTCATTTATCCTGACTCCAGTCGGTAAATCGTAATGCTATCCCTTCAGCCATTATTACCATTCTAAAGTATTTGGTATGACACGGTTGGGGATGAAATCCTCGACCTCAAGCACAAGAGCCACACGCTCTACCATTACACCACCGAGACGGTGTTATGAACCGGCGGCTTTATGTCAATATCAATATAACTAACACACGTTTGATAGAATCTTCTGTCAAGTTGTGTTTTTTTTAAACCTGAATTGCAGAACAGGCTGACCTGAACCTATACATTTCAGAAATACCAACGTGTACCTTTTCCCATGAACGGGAGTTATGTCAAAGTACTGGAAGCACTAACAGATAATAATCCCAAATGCTTTTAAAATTGTTTGTTTGGTGTTTTACGCCAGTTTCAACAATTGTAAAGTTATATAACGGCGTTTCCTGGGTAAGATACCATTACTACTAGTCCATTTATCCTGAAACCACACAGTCAGTCATAATGCTAGCCCAGCAACTCTGATCTCCAAGGAGAGCAGCCATTACTACCATTTTTAAAGTCATTGGTATGCCCCTATTCCAAATGCTTCTTTCAAGAATATAGTTGTTTTAAATCGAGCTTTTTATGAATTTCTTAGTGTCCGAATTATAGACATATGTTCGCGGGTGCAATCCCCTGCCGGATCATATCAAATACTTTTAAAATGGTGGTAACTATTTTCTTTCGATTGTGAGGTAAGACTGTCTCGCTGTTGTCGGAATAAATGGACCAGTTGTAATGGTATACCCGTACTATAACTCAACACATGTGGAAAGGGGCGTTTAACAACTTACGAAAAACAACAAGATAAAAAAAGACACAGCTGTCAACCATGTCAAATCCCGATCTAAGAGGGAGTTTAAAAAAAAGTAAATCGAATTGAGTTGGACGGTCGAAAGTAGTTATTTATTCAATAAATTATCTACCATTATTATCGATGTGTGCATGTTTATGTATTTCAGACTATAACTCATGGCTGCTGGATTCGTATTTGACCAATCAGCTAAAACACTATGGTTTTAATACGGCTCTGATAACCTCTACAGTGTTTGGTTTTATAATCACCGTCAACTCTGTCTGCGGTATGGCGTCCATCACAAACAGCCCCATTATACCATCGTAAACCGTGTATCCCCGCTAGTCAGTCAGGCAATCTCAGTACATGTCAGGTGAAGCTGCAGCCTGTCCCCAGGGTCGGGTAACTGTAGCAATGCTATCGCAAAGCTTCCAACTGGATTAATCGGCTTTGCCCAAACATCTACAATAGAACCATTTATTAAAAGTGTTGTACGCAATGCATTTAGCAATTTACATAGTATGACCCACTTCCGCTTCCGGTCCGACAAGATGGAAACAATTTTGGTGAAGAATTTCGACCAAGAAAATCCGTAATAATCTCCATAATGGAGTGATGAATTAATTCATTTGGGTGTGATACTTGAATAACTAACACTACTACAACAGATTCCTGCTTCTGAAGAAGGGAAGTACACCATATTTTCTATAGTTCGACTTCGTATTTTCACCATGATGGCCCTCCTTATTGACAGATGGACAGATGACTTTGTCAAAGATAAATAAAGAATACAGTAGGCTTCTCAGAGAAGAGAACGATAGAGATTTTGTCCAATTTGAGAGAGACACATTCTCAATTAGTGACGGTAAAGGTCGTTACCTACAAAATGAATTAACGCCTGATTATTATGGAAAAATAAAGATTATCCCTCGTAGTGGTGCGACGATTGATGATGCAATGTCCAACGTTCTTTCTTAAGAAATCTCAAACTGGCTAGACGTCCAATAGTGTGTTTTTGGTTCGGTACATGTGAACTGACATCAAAACAGGGAAAATATAAAGAACTCAGACCGGACCCTTATTCACTAGTGGCGGAAATGATTAAAAAATAAAGAGACGTACAAAATAAAATTCTTAAAATAAACCCTAATGCATCAATAAACTTCGTAGACTGTCCATATTATTCGCTGACAGAATGGAATCGGCTAAAAGGATGCACAGATAAAGAACTAGAAAGTGTAGTTGACTTTTACAATCAAAAGATTACAAATTTAAATAACAATCCAACACCTAGTCTCTTTCAGGACATCATTCGACCCAGTAAACCCAAGAAGTCAAAAATATAAAATATACAAAAAACTACTCTTTATATTTAGACGGTGTACATCCAAACAAGCAACTATCAAAGTTATGGTTACACAAACTATTAAAACTTAAATATCAAATTGAAACGGCAATAACTTAATTGTTTTAATCTTCAGTGCAATAAACAAATAAACAAATAAATGAATAAATAATTAAACCTAAAATATCAAAAAGTTTTATAAAGTCGCCTTTGCCCTTTCTCAATTAAATCAGTATAATTCTGCACTATACGGATACCCTGTTGTGATGGGATTGTGATAATATCATGTGCACTGTGCATTATTAAAACATAAAGTTAAAAATAGTGGATAAACCATAGGAAATAAGTCTTCAAACAGTTAGGCAAACATTAAAACAATTATATAATTGAACATTGCATTTAATTCCATGAACAAATAGGTGAATTTCATCAAGGTAGGGAAGCCCTATAATAAACAAATAAATAAAACAAAATCGTCTATTAAACCAAAAGTTTCCAACAGTTTGATAAAGTCATTTTCCTTTAAATCAGTATAATTCTGCACTATAGGGAAGCCCTGTTGTGATGGGATTGTGAAAATATCATATGCAATGTGCATTATTAAAAGTTAAAAAATAGTGGACCAAACATAGGAATTAAGTCTTCAAATATTTAGACAAAAATTAAAATAATTATAAAATTGTATAATGCATTTAATGCCATGAACAAACAGGTGAATTTCATCAAGGTATGAAAAATGGTTAACAAGAAGTTAAAAAATATCCTACTGGCAGTATATCGATCCTGTAACCTAGCAAAGTGCGCCCCGAAGAAAATCTAGTGAATGATCAAAAGTGCTTTAGTAAAATGTGAAAATTTTGGACACTACAGAAGTAGGGAAGCCCTATCTGTAAAACGTGACAAAAAAGTGTTAATATTAAAATATACAAGTGTGTATATATTAAGTGATATTGACACTCAATACACATAACTGGTGAAAACTTCTTCACTGACTAAAAAAGTGTATAAATTTAGAGTAGGAAGTAATACTTGTCCGAAATGTGAAATCATTATAACTACTGATAGTCGGTATCTCACTTATTGTGTTTGTGAGCTTAATTTTAGCAACTGTTGCACGAACATTTACCCATTACTGGCTAAAGCCTTAAAGGAAGCCACAACACAAAACTTTAAATGGACGTGCAATGTTTGTAAACAGAATGTCCCAAGCATGACAGGACTATCCTCTCAATTTAGATCAATAGAAGAAAACAACTGACTACAGACTAAACATACTGGAACAAAAAGTTACTGATTTAGATCTCGGACTAAATAAAAGAGTAGACCAACACTTTTCAAACATAAAACAATCCATAATAGAAGAGATTAAATTCGAAATCAAGGCTAGCTTACAAGACGACGTGCGTAAAGAAATAGGAGAAATTGAGGACCAAAAAACCTGTGTGATGAATATAATCATATTTAATTTACCAGAAAGTAGTCATCAGTCTCGGCCTTCAATAAGAATTCACGACATTAAACAAATTAAAGAACTTTGCTCTCGAATAGATGTTTAAGAAATTGATACAAAGGACGCTAGTCACATTGGTAATCCAGGCCCCAAAAAAAACTCAGACCTTTGAACATAATATTAAATAATAAACAGCACAGACAGAACATTCTGGACAATGTGCATAACATAAAATACCTACCTGAACATCTTGGACTGAAAAGGTGTATATGTGTCAAATATCTTACTATCAGACAAAGAGAAACCAATACAATGAGGTGAGAGGCTAAACCAAACAAATTTGGTACTTGAACAACCATTTCCACCAAAAGAGGAAACAAAAAATATAAATGTAACTGTATATGACAGGGAACATACTTCAATTCCAGAGCTAGAAAAATCTCAGAAAATGTCACAGCTTCTGTTAAAACCAGTAACACAAGAACCATTTTTGGTAAACGGTTATCCAAGCCAAGCATCTCTTATCATCTCCATTTTCCGATCTCGAAGAGACAATTATAGGTGGCACAAATATGCATGATAATGTGACGTCACCAAATAATGTTTATTTATTTATTTATATTGCCAGATTTGTGTGGAATGCAGTGACGGAAACCTACTGGTCACTTGTATAAACAGAAGCCCAAGCGTTAGAGACCACAACTACATACAAGAATTGGAGTATTTATTCTCTATCAAAAATCTAGACAACAAAAACAATCCCAAACCAAGTATTCTTAGGGGATTTTAGTTTTAAAGATATAAACTGGGAACTGCAAATATCAAATATGGGAATAGAACACTTAACATCCAAATTTCGAAAGACAGTATGTGATGCATACCTATTTCAACATATAAAAGAGGCCACTAGAGCAAGCGGAACCGACAAGCCCAGTATTTTAGATTTGATATTTAGTAACGAGGAGAGTCTGAAAAGCAATGCAAACAATGGAACTCCACTAGGAAACAGCGATCATAACACAATTGAATTTGAAATGATCACAAGCACAAAAGCTGATAACACTAACAATAATTTTTAAGAAATCTTTGGAAGAAATGAAACTCCCAGAAATATGGAAAACAGCAAATATAACCCCTTTACATAACAAGGGAGACAAACAGGACCCTTCAAACTACAGACCAATAAGTCTAACATCTGTACTATGCAAACTAATGTAAAAAAAACATTCGGGACGAACTAATGGAGTATATGGAGAAAAACAATCTTTTCACAAAAAATCAACATGGGTTCAGAAAAAGGCTTTCATGTATAAACCAACTCATAGAAGTTGTAGATAAATGGAGTGCATAGTTAGACCAGGGAAGCAGTATAGACACAATCTATCTTGATTTCAAAAAGTATTTTGATACTGTACACCATAGGCGCCTTTTGCTCAAACTGAAGGGTTATGGTGTTAGTGACTGTTTACTGGGTTGAATAAAAGATTTCTTACATACTAGAAAACAGAGAGTAATCCTAAATGGTAGTCATTCAGAGTGGACCACAGTCACAAGTGGAATCCCACAAGGCATCGTACTAGGTCATATTCTTTTTAAAATCTATATCAATGACCTTCCAGCCATGATACACAATATGATCCAACTATTTGCAGACGATTAAAAAATGTATGCGGTAGTCAATAATGAAACAGACCACATGAGTCAAAAACGTCTTGTTAGTCTACTAGACTGGTCAAATAACTGGCTACTGAGTTTCAATAAATCAAAATGCAAACACTTTCATTTAGGACCTGAATAAAAATAAAGCTATACGCTCGATATAAACACATTAGATACGGTAACTGAGGAAAAAGACCTAGGGATATCAATTGACAAAAACTTAAAATTCAAAGAACATATCAACCTACAAGTCAAGAAAGTAAATCAAATGCTAGGCCTTATTAAAAGGTGTTTCGAATATTTAGATACAGAATCTTTTACAACAATTTATAAAAGTATTGTTAGACCACATTTAGAATATGGAAGTACCGTCTGGTCGATTATTAACAAAAAAGAGACAATATTAATTGAAAATGTGCAAAGAAGAGCCACAAAAAGTATTAAATCAATAAAAGATCTCCCATATAAACAAAGATTACTCGAGTTAGGACTACCGACTATATATACATGTAGATACAATATGACAAACATAACGAAATTTAGTCTGTCGCAAAGAGTTGTAAATACGTGGAACAATCTACCTGAAGAATTTATTTCTGGAAAAAGTGTAAATAGTTTTAAAAGCTTGCTCAACAAGCACTGGAAGATCAATACTATCAAGTTTGTGCCTGATTTCTATGGACCGGAGGCGGAGACAAATACATTACCAGTAACATAAAATATCCCTTTCCCAAACACAGACGCACTTTGTGTGTAGTCTAATGTCTGTATTATTCTCATGTAAATCATTGAATTGATTCTGAGTATTAAAGAATTTGAATTTGAATTTGATTTTTTTTGGTCAGTAAAGCTGGGAGGCACTTATGGATTAATTATACGTCCTTTCTTTCTCTCTCTCTCTCTCTCTCTCTCTCTCTCTCTCTCTCTCTCTCTCTCCCTCTCTCTCTCTCTCTCTCTCTCTCTCTCTCTCTCTCTCTCTCTCTCTCTCTCTCTCTCTCTCTCTGTCTCTCCCCCCCTTTCTCTTGCTTTCTATCTCTCTATAGTTCTTTCTCTTTCTCTCTATTGCTCTCTCTATTTTCTGTCTGTCTCTATGTCCCCCAGTCTGACTCTATCTCTCTCTTTCGGTTTATCTGTCTGTCTCTATCTCCCCCTGGCTGTCTATATCTCCCCCTGTCTGTTGCTCTTTTTCGGTTCATCTGTCTCTCTCTATCTCCCCTTGTCTGTCTCTATCTCCCACCGTCTGTCTCGCTTACTTTTAACTGTCTGTTACGCATATAATTATATTCGTAATGTTTTGTTCTAAATTCAAATTTCGTGACAAACACTAAAATACAACGTCCAATTTAAAATAGGTTATACACATCATTGTATCTTAGTTAGCTCCGTGCGTAGCACACATAGCTGCCAATGCAATGGTCACGGGTTCAAATCTCTAAATTAGAATGTCTTTTACATTTATGGCCTTTTTATCATGATGCGCATTTATTGTTATGCGAGCATGATTCTCTTTTCTTAAATTCTTTTTTTAAGTACAGGTATACTGATTTAGTTATATGTATTTTATAGTGTATCAAGGTGGAATACGAGGGTGACTGAACAAGAGTAATTGTGGCTAAGACTGACTGATGGCTGCTGAGACTTTGTGATAGTAACTGAGTGAGAATTACTGAAATTTAGTGATGGTGGCTGAGACTTTGTGACAGTAACTGAGTGAGAGGGACTGAAACTTAGTGATGATGGCTTAGATTGAGTGACTGAGGGAGAGTGGCTGAGACTTAGTTATACTGGCTGAAACTGATTGAGGATGGGTAAGACTGAGTGATGATTGCAGAGACTTAGTGGTGGTGACTGAGTCTGGGTGGCTTGCACTGAGTGGTGGTGGCTGAGACTGAGTGATGGTGACTGAGAATTTCTGAAGGTGGCTTATACTGAGTGAGGGTAACTGAGACTTACTGCAGGTGGCTTATACTACATGAAGGTGGCTGTGACTGCGTGAGAGTGGCTGAGATTAAGTGATGGTGGCTGACAGACTGAGACTGGATGTGATTGAGATTGGGGGAGACATAGTGACGGTGGCTGGTACTGAGTGAGAGTGGCTGAGACTAATTGATTGATTGATTGATTGATTGGGATTTAACGCCGTTTTTAAAAATTTCTCAGTTATATCATGGCGGCCAGTTCACATACTCATGCATTTCCTGGTTTTCTCACACCAGTACTCCACACAACAATCTTCCCAAGCAACTGGCTGCTTTTCAACATAGACTTAGCCCATTGGTGGAAGACGAATGACGCATGTCGCATTGACTTTTGTCAATCGTCGGAAAGAAAGTTGGACGAGCCGGGAGTCGAACTCACAACCCCTTGATTGACAGCCCGCGTCGCTACCGACTGAGCTACCGGGTCTCGGCTGAGACTAAGTGATGGTGACTGACTGACTGACTGAGACTGGGGGAGACCTAGTGAAGGCGAATGATACTGAATGGAATGAGTAAGTAGGGGTAACTGAGACTGATGTGAGTGAATAGAGGTGACTGCCACTGATTAGAATTCCTGTACCTGGCTCTTGACAAAATGTCAGCAGGATCAGTTCACTAACAAGGAACACATTGAATAGCACTATCGATAGAGGTTAAACAATTATAAACAAATCCTTGTAATACATACATTGCCTTTACAATGCCCGTTAGGGGGAGTCATTAAACCGAAAATCGCTTGACATGGCTTTTATGTAAAAATAATTTTGTTTATTCTATCAGATCAAGACTTGTAGGTCAATTAGTACGTACACTGTACCTCTATATTCAGGTATTCGCCGTAAGCAAGTGGGATCTTTGACGGGGCGTCCCGGGTACGATCCCCGTATGTATCGGTCATGGTTGTGTGCTTTTTGGGTGGCGCACATTTCCAATACTTGCACTGCGTTGTGATTGATAGGTCATGAAAGCGTGTCGCCGTGATATAACTGAAACACGCTAAAAACGGCTTGAAACACAAATAAAAACCCGAACCTGTGTATTCTTTCCTATTCAGGGTTGTCCATGCTGCAACTACCTCCAGACGGATTTCTGTTTGGCTTTCATGAGTAGCATCTATGACACTTAACCAGCATATCTTCTCCTGCTCGTTCCATGAAATCGTCCTATAATTCCCCCGTCGTACACTCTCCTTGGCGCATTGAATGAGGCTATCCAGTGTAGTGATTTCAATTTCAACGAGATCCGATCGGAGCTTGTTTCCATCCCAATGGAGATTTCTGAATTCGTGCTCAACTGATTCAGCTAATACAAAGTGTTTGTTTTTTAAAAGAATATTGCACATTAATAAAACATTTATTGAACAAATTACACCCATTCTTAACATTATGTTGTTTTGTCTTTAATATCAGATTGTACTAGTATTCATTATATGATACAATAGAAAGTAACACGTTCCCTTTCACTACAATCGTATACAAGAATATGAGACAGGCCGGATACAAATGTATTATACGAGCCGCGTCTAGCGATTTCCATTGATTTTTACACAATGCACCATTTATAAGGTATATTTACATTCATTTCGAGGGGCTAGACTATTTGGTTTTGTCAGAAAATGCATTTAGATCTATATGTCATATAATCCTGACGATGAAAACCATGTTGAGTCTGTGCAGAGCTATAGATAAGGAGCAGTATACAGCACTTTTCCTCACAGTATCTCTCTTAAAGTCCAACCAAACCCTATGATGTGGGTACTCAAAAGGATCGTCTCATTGAGACGAATCCTTTGATTACCAACAGCAAAATCTCTCCAGAACTGATGCTATGCTTTTTTATTTGTGATGTTAGCTGTTTCGTTTCCAATTCAGTTTATTGTTGTATTCCTTTAGTTCAATTTATAAGCAATATCGAAACTACATAAAACAAAAGTTAAGTTCTACAATTGCTTTTCAACAATAGACGAGTATGTCCTTTATCATACGACGTATGTTTTGTAAAATTGTACACATAGATGCTCAGGTAAAACTATGCTTCTATATATAAAGATGAAATGCGTACCATCATTTCGCATTTTTCTGCTTAATTGGTATATTTTCTTTTGTATTGCACTATATTTTATGATGCATACATTCCTTTGAAATAGATAAAAAGATCCACCCTGCCGGGTACCTCCTAAAATCAGTTCAGTTTAATATGTTTATATTTATGACATGTTGACCTGTTTCTAGGGACATTGTTTTTGAAATTAGGTCAATAAACAGTTACCCCCCTTGGTATTTGTCAAACATATCGAGCCTGTTCTGTTTTGTCTTTGTTTCTCGTCCGTTTGCATTTTACCAAGAACATATAAGCCGTCCCGCGAGAAAAGTAACATTCTGGACTCTGCGTAACGCATCGACACGGATCAGCATACGCATGCCGCGCAGGCTTATCCGGTTAGACACGTTTCGCCTCCTGTGGATTTTCTGTTTCAGGAATCATTATTCTGTACCTCTATCCCTCCGAGACAGAATGTATCGGCACGGATCGGTCTGTGCGGATTGAGCAGGCTGATCTGGGTCGATACATTACGCAGAGGCTATACTGTTGGTTTTCTCGCGGGATTGCTCAATTATCGGTGATGTTGTGGTGTATAATATTGATGACATCTTACGAAAGGTCGTAATTTTGATCTACTGGATGTACTTGATGCGAGTTGTACGTATGTTGAAGCGTTTTCAATCAGATGATTTTAATCAGATTGTATGAACCTACGACGC